>OZ022234.1:5604465-6089465 GCA_963978835.1 Tenthredo scrophulariae
GGTGGTGGAATGCCGAGGTGACACCTCAACTCATTATTCGGTAAGTTAATATCATTTTTCATCACATAACGATTGGTTATTGCAACACCTGTATGTTTCAGATACGTGTGAACCTCGGTGCGTGATCGCCACCTCTTTGTAAATATATAGCTTAAGTTAGTTTTCAAGAAATTTTTGTAAATATATAGCTTAAGTTAGTTTTAAGAAAAAATTTTTTACCTTAGAATATGTTAGACTTAAGAAATATAGTTGAGGCTACTTTTAAGAAAATTGTCACTTTAGAATAGGTTAGACTTAAGAAATACCAAATGAAAACATATATTATCGGATGATCCGCGTCACTGCTTGCATATAACATACCCTGCCACTCTTTGAGCATTTCAGCTAGTGTGATTCGCATATATATGTAAGCTAGGAATTAGATATTTCAGAGCGGCCATCATGGATCGATTGTCGGTAGATCGGTAATCGTTACCATGATGCGAAGGCGAATCGGTAGTGGCGCCACCGCGAGACGAAAAAAAAAATTGCAGCCATCCGATGGTCGGTAACAGAAGATCGACAATCTTAGATTCAGAATCGTTACCATCGGACTACCGATAACGGAAGTGGCGCCATCACACGGTGAAAAATTGCAATCGCGAAACGGAAAAAATTGCAGCCATCCGATTGTCGGTAACAGAAGATCGGCAATCTTTGATTCAGAATCGTTACCGTCGGACTACCGATAACGAAAGTGGCGCCATCGCCCAGTTGCAAATTGCAACCATTCGATTGCCGGTAACGGAACATTGCCAATCCATGATTCACGTTACCATGATTCAACATCAGTACCATCAGACTATCGGTAACCCAAAGATCGGCCATCGTTACCATGATCCAAGAAACGGATCGGTAGTGGCGCCATCGCATGGGGGAAAATCGCAACCATTCGATTGTCGGTAACATAAGATCGGCAATCCAAAATCGTTACCATCAGACTATCGGTAACAAAGATCGGTAATCGGTACCATCCGATCGTCGATAACTTATCAGCGCGGTCGGTAACTTACCTACTGCCTGATGGCCGGTAAAGAAGGCTGGATCCAGAACTCTCATATGTACACTACTAATATCGATCAATTGAAAATTCATTCTCTGGTCTGAAGCATAATACAAGCAAAATTCAGATATTGATTTAAGATGTGTTTCTTTTCGCGTCCTGAAACCCATATTATTGACTGGTTGATTTCATGCATCATTCAAAGTTAATATTTTGCTAAATTCGACGTAATTTTGATTTCAAACGCCATGCGCACCCCTCATCTATTTGATGGTAGAAAATCAAATAAGCGGTTATAAGAACCCGCTTATTTCAGTCGCTCTGGAGCTAAGACCTTGATTGGTTGCATAAATGTATTAAAAAAAATACATCCGAAGAGAAGATAAATTTTTTAGAGGATACTAATTCTCGAGTGTTTGCCTTAAGGGGGTTTACCCACCTTGAAAATAATTCTTTGCAAATCACTGCTACACTCTGAGAAAACATTTTAGTGACTCAGTTTTTCTACAGTTGATGAGTGCTATTTTGATACGTAGGTCATGTTTTTTTAAGATTTTGTGTCCTCCGCCGAACATAAATTCAGTCCATCGAAGAAAAAGTAGTTGTCATATGGTACAGGCTGCTGCGTTGCATGAAATTTCTTCACATTTGGGGGAAATATTTTGTATGAATGTAATTTAAGGCCAAACCAATGATATTTCATCAATTTAATTTTTAGAGTTAGAAATTTTTAATTGTAAAACATTCTCTCCAAAACGATGGAAAAAAAAGTCTTACAATCAAAAATTTCTATGCCTAAAACTAAAATCCATGAAATATTATTGGTTTTCCCCCAGCTTACATTCATACAGAATATTTTCTCGAAATGTGAAGAAATTCCATGTAACGTAGCAACCTATACCCTACCGACAACTACCTTTTCTCCGACGGACTGAATTTACGTTCAGCGGAGGACACAAAATCTTGAAAAATCATGACCTATGTATCAAAATAGCACCAATCCACTGTAAAAAAACTGAGTCACTGAAATGCTTTCTCAAAGCGAAGCAGTGATTTGAAAAAAATTATTTTCAAGGTGGGTATACCCCATTGATGCACCGATATGTGCACAGTAGAGCCCGCACATATCAATTATCACTGATCATCCTTCTTCATTTGAGATATCCAATGGTATCCCTCTGCAGTGTATTATTGATATTAATATTAGAGAAGATTTACCTAGCATTATTACATTTACCCAGGGTTCTTTATATTATAGGCTCGCAGTATCCAGGATAAAGGTTCTCAATGAAAAAGTTTAGTGTAGAATAAGAAACGCATACTTTATTTGTTATATACCCTATCGGTATATCTTTGCTACAATATAACAGGGTTTTCAAGAACTGCAGCTTCTTCCGCATTTGAAGGTCGAGCAACAGTTCCTGGCTGTTCAGCTGCTGCCCGTTTTGCAGTAGGATTAGCTGGTACGACACAATCAGTACCAGTTGTATCCGTTGCAGTGGCAACTGATTGTGAGGCTTTCGGCTTTAGTTCTCTGGCCTTTCGCCTCCCTTTTCTGTCTTCAGCCCTTGCCAGCCATTTGGAGATATTTCTGGTAATCTCCCTGGCTGTGGAGTCCTCGTATTTGCCCAGGATTGTTACTGTTGGAAAAAGAAATCGCAGGTATCACTGTGTAATTGGCTTCGAGATAGGATGAGACTTCGTTTTACAAAGCGATCTTCTATTTAGGAGTTCGGGTTGGTGGAATTTGTTTATAGCGGAATTCGAAAGAAGACAAAATGATTCTTCTATCATACAACACCAGGGGGGGAGAACAGTTCATCGTTCGTGCGAACAGGCTATTAATAGCCAAGCTATAATGGAGAAAACAATCCATTTTTAACTTTCCCCTTCATATATATACTAAAGCGAAATGGGAAGTTATTGTTATCAACCCAGAAGTGAAAAGTTGAGTTTTTACTTAGTCTCCACGTTTCGAGGTCTGGAGAATCACCCCAGATAATTTTCAATTGGACGTCTCTGTGTGTGTGTGTGTGGTCAAATTTATGTTCGACGATAACTTGAGAACGATCCAACCAGTTTTATGTATCTAGTCTCGATAGACGCGGTTTTCCACTACTATAGGAATTGATCAGATTTTCAATCGATTCATCTCAGTCATTTTTTAATTATTCGGAGAACACAATTAAAAAAAAAACAAATTCGAATCCAGATTTTAATGAAAATTGCTACTGCCAAGTTTTCTGGGTCGCTTATTATGACCCGGAGTTCACATTCTCAACATTCAGAACGCTGAATCGAGAATGCCTATCAAAAATTCAGTGAATTGTCGGATTATGAGGTGAAGAAAAAAATATATCGCAGACTGAGAAAATGATTATAAAAACATTCAAAGAATTTCTTGAAGCTTAGACGACACCAAAGTGGGAAGTTTATTATGGCTGGCCAATCACGGCTAGCCAAACTATACCCGCTTGTTTATGGTGGCGAGAGTATATATTAGCGGGTGAGTGTTGCTGAGAGACGACTGTCATACCCATTGTAATTTGATTGAATATATAACGTATACTACAGTAGTGACCAAAAACATCCTACAATTCAGGCACTTGTAGCTTACGTGGCCGAAAAGTTCCGCTTGCCACCGTGCTTCTCTCTTTTGCCAACGCCACTAAACAGGAGCTGCACTTCTTTTTCCAGTAGTCGAGAAAGAATACTGGCTACAGCGTGGCTTATACTGGTCGGCGAACACCAGAAGAACATGAGTTCAAGCTGAAATTCAAAGAAAAATATATAGAACATCACAGGCACACAATATTGTAAGTGTCCAAATTTTTTGTTACAAAGAATATCAGTCGCGTTTCGATAAATATAATAATAGATTTTCCACCAGTAATTTTTCCCTGGATTCCTCTGCCAGTGACTGATCAAACGCCTCGAATTCGGCCACAGTTTTTATTGGGAACGCTATTCCCAGCGTGCGTTGCGGGTCACTCAAGGGTTTTATCCCAGCCTGATCGAAACGTTCGCTGACGGTTTGTTCTGAGGTTGCCACACACTGCTTCATATCGTAAGCCAGGCTGCTCCTTATTCCGTCTAACTCTTTCGCCAACTCTTTCACCAAAGCTTTTTGCATTCGATCCATTGCCTTTTCAATTTCCTCTGTAGTGAATTTTTTGATATGTTATAACAAATATATAAAGATAGAGTTATCTTAATTGCGAAAAAGTATTATGAAAAAGTAATTGGGTGATACATTTCTTTTGACCGAACGAAAATTGAAGGCAACACAATGGATTGAAAATTACAGCTACGTAAGATGTCACCCATGCTGAGGTATATCTATCTATACAGCAAAAACATTGAAATTCGATCACCGGTATCATTACACAACTCGACAAAATGGAAAATTTTCTTTGTGTTTGGGTTCATTTCATGATTTTCTCATTCATCATGCAACAAAATAACGGAAACATATCCACATCCCGTTCAAAGTTTGCTTTTGTTTTTTACTAATGAACATGAAAGAAAAAATAACAGAGTTCACTTCCAAACTTTTTTCCATTATTGTGTAAGTCAATATAGTTTAAGTTAATGAAAATAATAAACAAATATATTTGGTTTGGTTTCTTAACAGATAAAAATTGAAATCATAGATTCTTGTAAATATTATACAAACGTTCTCCTGGCTACGAAAGGAAACTTTTTTATGAAATATACATTTTTTTCGGATGACTGTCGATGAACCTATCGTAATTACATACCCTGATTTCAAACCCAAGATTCATGTTGACTTGTGTTAGTAATCATCATTTACAATTAAAAAAAAAAACGCATCTGTTAAAGATACGAATGGTAGATTCGAATGAGGCGCGTAAATCGCCATGTTGGATAGATGGCGTTAGGAGTGCCACGTCACTATGAGAGTCGAGAGTTCAAAAAGTCAACGGTAGTTAGACGTTAGAGAGTTAGTCTTACTAAAAGAGAGTTAGAGAGAGAGAGTTGCTAAGAGTTAGCACTGAGAGTAAAAGGCTGTGTGCCTACGAGAGTAGCCTTAAGTTATATGTAAAATTAATATACAGGGTGTTGCAAAATTCGCGCACCATCTGCATACCAGCGGATTCCTTGCGAAAAATTAAGACGAGTGGCCTTTGCAAAAATAGCCGCGAGAACTTAGTTTTCCCGTGAAAGCACTCAACAACGAACCAATCAGCGTTCGTCTTTAGAAAAGCCTGTCTAAAATCTGCATCGCCGTCTGCCCCACTACCGAGAAAAAGACAATAATGTGTGGTGTTCCCCGCTCCGCCTGTCTAATGTTAAGCGCTTACGGTGGCTGCGAGCGCGGCGGGAGGAGCGGGGTACACCACATATGATTGTCTTGTTATCCGTAGTGGGGCGGACGGTGATGCGGATTTTAGACAGTCTTTTCTAAAGACGAACGCTGATTGGTTCGTTATTAAGTACTTTTGCGGAAAAAATAAGTCCCCGCGGACATTTTTGCAAAGGCCACTTGTCTTAATTTTTCGCAAGGAATCCGCTGGTATGCAGATGATGCGCGAATTTTGCAACACCCTGCATATATAATTATCCGGATAGCACTAAGAAAGAATAAAAAAAAAGTAAAACCACTAATAAGTCAGAAGTGGGATCAGCAACAAACTTGCCAAAAAAAAAAATCGTCAAGCAACAAGTGAGTGTGAAAGATCATGGATTAAACTGTCCGTGTATGAAGAAGTAGTTACGAAGACGCTTATCTTCTTATGACCTAAAAGTAAATGATAGACGAGCGAGAATTCGAAGCATTCGTCCGAGAAAAAGTGCATGAAATGGTGCTGAATCACTCTATGGGACATGGTCGTGGAAGAGATTTTGAGAGAAGCGTTGTGCTGGGTCAAGATGGCGACCCACAGTTGAGAGCACATGTTCAAATACCGGGCGAAGATGGCGCAGGACCGACAGGCGAAGAAGAAACCGGAAATCAGCAGTCAACGCCGCCACCTCTAGGCAATAATGAGAGTCAAGGGGGGCGTGGAGCGCCGCAAGCCGAATCGTCAACGATGGAGGGAGGCAACTTACCACCACCACCACCATTACTGTCCGCAGTACGCACGTTGCTAGCGAACGAGAATCAGGATGCAGTAGCGCAACTAGTGGCCGGACTACTAACGAGTCAGTTACAGCAGCAGGTACCGACTGTACCGTCGACACCGACCATACCGACGTATCATGTTATCCCCGATTTATCGAGAGATATTGAAGAGTTTAAAGGGGAAGATGACGGTATTAGAGCTAGAGAGTGGCTTGAGAATCTAGAAGCGATAGTAGAGAGGGTGCAGTATACCGTTTATGACCCCCCCCCCCCCCGCCCCCCCCCCGCCCCTCCCCTCCCCCCTCCCCCCGGCGCCATTTTTTTTTTTTTTTTCAATTAATTAATTAATTAATCAATTAATTTACTTATTATTATTATTATATTTTTTTTTCTTCGTTATTGAATGTAACCCAGCCTAACCTAACCCAGGCTAATCATAGCTAACCTAACCTAACCTAGGCATGCATGAGCTGCGCTAACCTAATCAAATCTGGACTAGCGATTCCAACATGTGTGAATACTGTCGCTTCCAGCATAGGTGAGTCCCGTCGAATCCGTTCCTACTGCGGCAGCAGTTCTGACCTTAGTGCGACGCCTGTTCACTCGTTACTGCCGTGGTGTACCTGACGGTAGAAAGGGTGAACAGTCGTCGTTACCAAAGTGTACGCAGGTATAGGTTTTGTCCCTTCTCTCTTTAGACGGTAGACCGTTTATGATATTGCCAAATATATATAGATATACATTTACCCTCCTCCGTTTTGGCAGTATGCCGTTTATGATACTTTCAAATATATATAGATATACACTGTACAAATTCTCAACTACGGTAGGACCGGTGGTGTGGGGATACAGGTATACACCTGCGTAGGAAGGGGGACGGACGAGTAAAAGACGAACACTTGAATATGATTACAATGGTTGTTTATTCGTATTATTCAAAATTCACAGAGCGGAACATTTAAACTTATTCATCGAAAGATGTTTTGTGTAAAAACTAAAATTAACAATTTTGAAAATAAAGGCTTAAACTAGACAAGATTCGGCAAGAACCGCTCCTTATAGCAAACTATACATGCGCCTCGTGGTCCAAGGTATAACCACGGGCTGATTATGATATATAAATATATGTTGAATACTTAAGTCTAGTTTTTACATGGCAAGCAGCGTTGAATACATCCGAGCATGTTATTTCCATCACATTTTCCTTTATACTCGCAGGTTATTTGATTGTAGAAAGACTCAGCCAGCCTGTCATTTGACTCCAGAGTCCCACTGAAGATACTTGTAAAACGTTGAAGCGTGAAACCTTGACTCATATAGTGCAGAAACATAATGCAGAATTGACCGCATACACGGGATGAAATACTCTGCAGTTGTTTGTCATTCCATCGGTAGGTCGTACAGTTCCGTCGTAGAGCTCGTAGATAATGTGGTATGACCGGTGGTAGACCCATACTATCGAAGTATACTCCATGACCAGAGTTTGACACATAAAACGCCACCCAGTGGGATCCTGGTTTGGTATGCTCATCGGTGTTTGCCACGATGGTTGCCGGGTACGACCATAACAGGGGTATCTGGTCGGCTGCAAACACCCCCTTGCAACGGCTAGGAAGCAACTCCAGTGCTTTGTAGATTTGAAGGCTGTCCATTCTGTATCCTGGCTAGCTAGATACTGCGACGATTATTGATATTGATTGGACTTGTACAGGCATCTACCTCGTCGTAGCTCAAATATCTCCTATCGAAACATTCTGGTTGATCACTTGACCTCGAGGGTTTAGTAATGGGCGAA
Organism: Tenthredo scrophulariae; assembly: GCA_963978835.1. Lineage (NCBI taxonomy): Eukaryota > Metazoa > Arthropoda > Insecta > Hymenoptera > Tenthredinidae > Tenthredo > Tenthredo scrophulariae. The sequence continues at coordinate 5,612,389 of OZ022234.1, forward strand.
AACGAAGAGATGGTTCTCTCGCGTAATCTCTTGTTCTCCAGCTCCTGCCACGTATCACCACACTTATTAATATCCTTAACGCTGGCGGTACCCTTCTGCTCAAGGGTCTCGATGGATTCTGATAGACAACGAGTGTACAGCACCTCAGTCCAGAAAGGAATTGCAGACAGGTCTTTTGTGGATAATTCCTGTGACTTTAGCCAGGTTTTCAATTTTATAGCATTACGTAATGCACAACTGAGCGATTGTGCAACGGTTGAGTGTACGAAGCATACCTCATCCGCTGACATGTCCTTAAACGCTGGGCATCTGCATTCACCACGTTCTAAGTTTACAATTTCACGCGTTGTCACCTCTTGAAGAAAATTTAGCTTTTTGCACACCACGGCAGAAGATATTTTTCGCCGTAAGTGCAATCGCGCGTAAATTCGCGTGTAGCTGCTTGAGCGTCACATCACCTTCGAACCATTCCAATCCGTGGTGATTACTTGTCAGCCAGTTGATGCGTGAGCGGTCTAATGAGCAGAGACTGGTGATGGGGTACGGCGGAGCGATGATCCAGTGAGCCAGAGTCTCACACTCGTATCCGACTACGGCAACCTCTTTCGGTATGAACTCGCCATTTTCACCAGTGAAACCTTGTATATCGATGATGTAATTCATGGTAGCTCGGAGAGTTGAACAAGTACTTTCAAACGTTTGGGACACTTCTAGTAGACTGAGGAGAAGGCTGGACCATCTGAAGTATTTAAACCCTGGTGTTTTATGGTTTCAATTCTACCCTTCCGCATCCAGCGAACCGGAGGGGATGAGCACGTTCTAGCAAGTTTTATGATGGTCACAGGTCGTTTGTCGAGAGGGTTGCTTCAACTACAGATTATGAGATACAGGTTTCGACAGGATTCCGGGACGTCGCATAGTTAGCTTTCACAGCTAATTACCAAAATCTGTAATGACTTGACGCATCGAATCGATCTCGATTACGTTAGAGAATTCGGTATATACAATACAGTTTATCGTCGTGGTCAGGGGTTCCTCAAAGCGTGTCTCTATCCGAACACTACCGTGTTTGATGAGATTCCAATGCCCGTTATCACTGGCTGAGAGGTCAGGTGTGAGATCGAACGCGGTGAGACAGTATCCACGTGCATAGTCCTGGCGGGGAATTGAGTTTCCCTCGTTGAGGAAGTGTATACCGGTCCCCGTGAACAGAGTGTTGTATGAATCCACAAATAGTTTATTCTTGAAATTGGGTTGTAATGGCTTTGAGGGAATCTGAGTACCTTCGATATACAGGGATAGGTGGTTAAGCCCGAATGATGAAAAATTAAACGGATTGAGTTTTTTGTCACCGTTATAGGCTTTGTTATCGACAAATCCGATAATTAACCGCTTCGGTAGTTGACCAAGGAAAACATTATCGAGGGTCTCGGCCTGCACCCCGCTATGTATCGTCATTGTTTTGACCTCTACGCGCGTCATAGGGTATTTCGCGGTTGTCTTGGCTAGGGTTCTTGCATGCGCTAAGAGGATACCTGGGCTGATTTTTACACGCCGTATGAATAAGGTCACGTCCATAATATCCACCTTATGATGATCGTTAGCCTCTATCAAACAAAAGGCATCCCGGGATCTGACTAGCCTTAATCTGAGTTCCACTCCGTTCAACAGAAACTTTTCCTGATTGAAGACGTCGCAATGCAAACGACCAAGCATATCAACGGGTTTGCTGTTAGAGAAATATTTACATCTAGTTTCGAATCCCGTATTGTTATCACCCGTAGTCTCCTCAAAATGACCGGGGGTATCGGAATACCATAAGCCGGATGTGAGATGCGATTTTTTAGCTGCATCGCCATAGTTTAGCAGTGTTTCGATGTAAGCTCTGTATGCGTATGAGTTGTTACTCGGGGAGACCAGTTTTTGATTGAAGTATACATCCGTCTGGTTGAAGAGAGTATGCAAGAAATTGTTCTCCGGGGCTACTATTGCAGTTGTTGGCGAAGCTTCACCAGTTGAAGATGTTTTGACAGGGAGTACACGTGCGCATACCCTAAGCATCGTGTGTGAGAGATCTAGGTACTCGTCACCCTGACCCGGCACGACGAATTCAATCGGTGAGTCATCTGTTAGTGCAGACACGGGTTTGTACTGCACCCATTGCCCACCTTCGATAGAGGTCTGCGTAGGTGGCAGAGTAAAGAGATCTAGTTCAGATTTCAAACATTCGCAGGAATGAGCATGTAGGTAGGCCATTTTTGTAGATAACTCGAATAACACTATTCACTTTAGATTTTTTCTTCACAAAGGACCGAAAATATCCGTAATAGCCCTTTTCTTGCAACAGGTCTTCTTTCTACCCTTACCAGGTGATCTTTTATTAGTACCCGGTGACTTTTTCTTGGAAGTCGACTTAGTCGTTTTCTTTTTCTTTGTCTTCTTAGAGGGTTTACGGCTTCTGGGCGATTTAGACGAAGTAGCTGCTATCGATAGTCGCGGCGCACGGACGAGTCCAGACTGGCCCAGCGTCCCTCCGTACCTGCGTTTATAGCCCTCCCCTTTCATAACCTTTTCAATACCTTCCTGGGCCTTCCGCTTCAGATTCTCCCGTGTCTCAATGGCCCGCGTTCTAAAAGCCTGTTTCCATGGTACATTACCGTCTAGGTCTAACATGAAATTCATGCCGCTTCGCAAAACCTCTTTGCCTAGTACACGTGCGCCCCTTTTTAAAAGCGGAATAGCCCGTCGGAATAGACCGCCGAGAAAACTACCGATTCCATGCCCCCGCTGATTGGGTGCTCCGACGAAGACACGATCGATTCCACCGCCTATTTGTGACTCGTAATGTTCTATGTAGTGAGCCATGATGTTATACCGTTCTTCCTGTTATTCTCACCACATACATCAAATTAGTATACTTTCTTGAAGTGTAGTGTGACGGTCAAGGTTCCGTGATCAAATGGTATGGATTTACCCTGCTGGTCTCTTATAGATATTTCGATTGTCCGAAAACTCAAAAGAAGTAAAGGTAAATAGTGTGGTGGTGAAAACGTTTTGACCTCCGTATCCACGGTGTCTGCGCTTTGCCTAACCTGTAGTATACGCAGAAGAGGTGCATAGACGTCGCCCACGATACGTGGTTCTATGATGTCACAATAGACGAACATAAGTGACGGTATCTTTTGTACCTTTTTATTGTTTTTGTCAGGCATTACGAGTAGCTCTGGTGTACCATGGGGCTCGAAAATTCCACCCCCATTTGCAAGTCTGTTCATGATGGCATCTGCACTATACCCGCTTTCGGCTGGTTGCTGGGTCAATTCCTCTTTCTTGTCAGGTAGGTATGTTAAAGGATATTGTATTTCGACAATAGCGACCTCCCACTCGCCGCTGAGCTCAATCGTGCGCGGTAGCTGTGTAATATAACAGCAGGTCTTGTTCTCTGGAAAATACTGCATCGAGCTATTACTCGGTAGGGTAATGTAGAACTGCGATTTCATCGTGAAGCGAGATTTTGAACACTAGTGGCCGGGATCCAGCTGTTGAACTTTTCAGGGTAACCTTTCCAACTGACAAGAACCTTCTTACTGTGCCCTCGTCCCTTACTGCGAATGATTTTATCGATTTGAAACACGGTGGTTTCAATGTCAGTGGCCACACGCTGCAACTCTGCTTCGTAGAAATAGCCGGCAATCTCCTCTCCCGAAAGATCCTCTAGTTCATATACGTTTGGCGAGCCAGGTAAAACACGGCGGATCTTGAACAACTCTTCGCTCCAGTTAGCTTCGTATCCTTTAGCGAAGGTACCCTTCGTCTTGCTTATGCGTACAAGATCATCCTTATTGAATTTCGGATTGCGAGCCCTATGTAGTGGTTGCATACGTTGAATATTCGCGCGCACCTCGGCCGCATTGTAGAGCGTTACAGCGGACGGTGCCATTTTGATACTTGGGTGTACAGTGTTATTATACGCGCGAACAATGTTTTCCAGTACATCAATGTACCGGTGGGTATTTTTGTGAGTAAAATATCTCCACATGCGTTCTTTTAGAGTACGATTGAATCGCTCAACAACAGCCGCTTTTATATCAGGGTTACGTGTCACTCTAAAACGGATTTCGTTCTGAGCAAGTAGTTTTTGAAAAACGCCACCCACGAACTCTTTACTCTTGTCAGTCTGCAGGGTAACAGGACGCCGTTCGGTAGAGGATAAAACTTGCTTAAACCCTTCGGCCACGTCACTAGTCGATTTACTATGGAGTGGAATCACCCATACAAATTTACTCAGAACATCGATGACTACTAATAGGTAGCGGTATCCGTCGTTATGATCCTTTATCGAACCGAGTTCAACTAAATCGGCTTCCCAGAGTTCATCAATATTTGAAATGTTGTACCGTAGCCGTTGGAATTTACGGCGTATAGGTTTGTGCAATGTGTAAGCATCCTGTCCACTTAGCCAGTTCTCAATTACAGCCGAGCTTACTTCTCGGGCGGCCTTTTTTAGCTTTCTTGCTCCTGCATAACCAGCTGGGTGTGAGGGGTCAAAATACAAACGTTCGAGTTCTTTCATTTTCGCATTCCGAATGACAACCAGCCCTGTTTTGACGATGTGGATGGCGATTTACGGGGTGTTTTTCGATCGCGCTTTAGTTTCGATGGTAGAGAGAAGGAGTCGTCCTCTCTCCCGTCGGTACTTCCGTCTTCCTTGGCAGAATGTTCGCCACTGCTGGCTCCGGTGTCTCCAGAACGGTGGGATGCTCGACGCTGCCCTGGACCGCTCCGTATAACGACATTTTCTGCGCTCGACGGTGATACTGCAGCATTCCGCCAAACGTTTTGATTACCAACATATTCCCGCGGAACATTGATACTCTGAAGGAAGCGTGCGTACGCATGTCTGCCGTCAGGCTGAAAGCCTTTTCTGGAGCGCATGGAATCGTTCACCAAATCTACGATGTTTGTGCCCGGTATAACCTTGTTGTCTATGGTCACCACCCCGTTACTGTCCCAAGAGAAACGCGCCGGAACATCAGTCAGGTGTTTGAGTAGATGTTCTGCCTTTGATCGGTATTTCTTTGGTACTGTAGAAACAATTCGTGATAATAACTGTTGCTTATCTGAGGATGATTCTGCTTCTTTTTCACTCGTGATATCTGCGGAGGTATCGTTTCCAGACTTTGTGTGAAGCTCTAGACTTAAAGGTTTTCGTGAATCCTCGGCGAAGTATAAAAAACGTTGTAGTAACTGTTGATACAGTTTCCATTTCGCGGCGTCATCCCCGGCGGGCGAATCCAGAATGGCTTGCATTTCGCTATCGAGCCTAGAGATTGGATTTCTCGTGATTTGATTTGTATTCTCATAATTACTACTAGAAAGTGCCCCAGAGGACGTGATATTACGTTGGAAACGTTCTACACTTTCCGAAGGTATCAAAACCATTTTCTTTGCATGTTCCATCGCTTTTCTGTTTCTATTCGCCAAAAAGGTGTGAAAATAGAGTCCCGAGAACGGGCGCGATTAACAAGGGTAAAAAACCACTACCACGTTGAATCAGTATCTGTTTTTTACTCTTCAGGCTTCCTTTGCTGCTAGCCAGTTTACGGAGAAGCTGTTTATGCCTAGCAAGTCTAACTTTTTCCTTCTGCGTCAATACGACGGTACCATGCACCGTGTTCAAGGCACACTCGCATATACTCTTCACAAGAGAATTATTGGCTGTACGTAGCAGTACCAGGCGTTGCTCAGGACTCAGCTTGCAGAGCGCCTGCAGTGTTGCTGTATTTTCGTTTCCGAATCGTCTACGTGCGGCCGCAACCGTTGAAGCTTTTACACTTGGGATACTATCCGAGGTATCACGAGACCGCCGTACGCGTGGCATTACAACCGAACGACTGGTAAATTGGAAACAGAACGCGACTTTATATCTTTTCGTGGAACATAGACGTGTTGATACTTGTCAGATGGAAATATATTGGTGCGATAGCGGCAGTTTTCAGGCGTCGATTGTTTCAAGTCGAGTAATAGATAGCCGTGCGGCTGCGCAGTGGCGTCATAATAGGCCTCCTGTAAAAAACGCTGATCCTCAGGATAAACCTGGCGTGCTAAATGCTGTATTTGTGCACGATCTCGAGGGTTCTTGAAAAAGATGATATAATTTGTATTGAGCGATATATCCCTCTGTCCACGACCCTGGTGAAATAGGTTCTGTGTGATGAAAAACACACTTAGATTCTTATGATGACAACCCTTGGTAAACAGATCAACGATTACATTGTTGGAAGCCTCTCGCATCAAATCATCGACCACAATTAGCTTAGGTGTTCTATCCGTATCGTAGTCGGATTCCTGCGGTAGGCCCTCCCGATACTCAATCTCAGTATCTGTTGTACTGTTTTTATTGAGAGCCCCCTGGAGCGAATTTTGCTCAGCATAGTACCATAGGACACGAGAAAATCGTGTATCGCACAAATCTTCGATGTTTCGCAGAAAGGTCTTGACGAAAATTGATTTACCGCAACCGGACGGTCCGGCAATTATCGCTGAAAAAGGATGACGCCAGCGTGTGTCCATTTTTCTTATGGAAGGGCTCTCTCTGTTTCTGACTGTACACGATGAGTGATTTAGGTACTATGAATGAAGTTTGACTCAACCTGCGACTAACTATGCTACAATATTTTCCGGAGGAGTCTAAGTGCGTGGCACGCGCCATCTCTCATCCGATGTACGCTTTATTACAGTGTAAATTTACTGTCTGGAAAAGTTTTTTATACTTCATGTCTTTCATCAAAGGCTGGACTAGTACGTATACCGACCATGGAAGAATGTTGGGCTGGGGAGTTATGAGTATGAAATGCTCGGAAGTTCGGCTTCAGACGTTTATTTCGTTGGGGGTGTAGCAATATGAGCAGAAATTTTACCGGCAGGTATATTTACAGAAAAACTGACCACGTCATTACAAGCAATATTGTTTAATAGAATATCTTGTACTTATTGATACACTGGGCGGGATTGCTAGCGAACAGTTTTATTTATTACAGTGATAGATTGGTTTATATTTAAAATTTACATTTACACAATACAGTTACGACACCAATACTATAAATAATATAAGAACACTACGAACAGAATAAATATTAATATTGATGTTACAGATATTACAATTGGCTTACTTAAATAATATAGATATCAAAAATATCACATCTCAATAATTTAAATGATATAGGAATAATATGAACAAGATAAATAATACAAAATTCACCTGTAAATGACTTAAGAAAGATAGGCAAGATAAATAATACAAAATTCACCTGTAAATGCCTTAAGAAAGATAGGCAAGATAAATAATACAAAATTCACCTGTAAATGACTTAAAAAAGATAGGCAAGATTAATATCATGGATAAATCCAACGATATCGATAACATATTTACACCGAGAATACAAAGAGCTCAATAGGATGGTTGAAACACTATACTCTGCTCATCATGACCTATAGTGAAATTGTTAGCTACACACGCGCCACGGCCTACCTCGGCTATTCATCGGTGTGCCCGTAAGGAAGAGTATCCCAACTATCTCTACAGCAACGCCTCTTCACAAAAACAGGCCGACAGGTTTCGTCTGGTCCCTGGTCACTACATCATGTGTTGCAGTTCGTCTTATTCCCCGAAACTCTACTCGAATCGGTGCTACATCCTCCGCTACCATTTCCCGGATAGAATTAAAATTTATTTTTAAACATGTTGAATAGTTCAAGCTAATCCCTTTTACCTTGCAGACTTCTACCTCCCTTCCGTCTGGACACACAACTATGAGAGCATAGAATTTCGCACCACCAGAAACAGAGGCACGTATATAGCTACCCCTACCATACTGCTCAAGTTCGTTGGTCATATTACCCAGAAAATTACCGACCGGCGGCTCGTAGTCTCCAGCCCTACCCGAACGAACATAAATAATAGAATCTGTATCATAATATAATACACGCCGACCTAGCTTTTTCAAATAAGAATATAATGTCAGCCTCGCCTGTGCCGTTGTATATTCCGCTATGACTACATTCGCGAGGGCGGATGGCTCAATACTCTGGTCTATGTAGGACCAGCGGGCGTACAACACGTCGTCGTTGACGGGGACTAGATCCTCCAGTGAAATCGCTGGATTTGTTAGCAGAGCCAACAGTCCCTCCCGTGTATCAATGACGGTCGTCTTTGACATGTTGTCCCGTTGACCAAACTTACCCCAGAATGAGTTGAGGCATAACTTCGCCACAGAGCGAAGCCCTGGATTTCTTTCAATTTTCGCACGGTCTAACTCTACACCCTCTACTAGCTTATACTGTCGGAGATAGTCTGATTGCGCATCCTCGGTGTTACAGCCAGCGGGCCAGCCGCTGGCCTCCTGCTTAAGTTTGAGAAAAGTACGTATATAACCCGCGAAGTGCCCGCCCTCCCCGGTCTCTGGATTAAACTTGGTGACCTCGTACTGCCAGATTTCCGATACTGTTATAATTTTATAACCGTTTTCTACAGCCTCTTGCAGCTCAACTGAAACCCAAGTTCCGGATAAATATCGTTCGCGTTCCTCACCATGCGGGCATGGTGATTGTAATAATTCGCGACAACAGCTGTAACAAAGCGGAAACATCAGTTTATTATGCATGCGGAAAGGTAGTACGGGATGATAAAGATTACGCGGCGGCAGCACGACACATTGAACCAGTCCCTCGACTCTGCTAATATCTACACCCTGATTCCCTATCAAAGCTTCACATTCTTGCCCTACATATACCTTTGGGTGACCACGCGGGTATTTACCTGTCGCATTGATGTACGGATACAGCGAACAAACATCGACATAGTGTATTTGCTCACTGCCCCCGCCATCTACTTCGTAGAGCCGCGACGTATTACCGGTCCGGCCTCCAAAAAAGGCATCACGAGGGTTCAATTTAGTTATACCTAACATCGGAAGAAGACGGTTATCCTCAATATATGTTCGCAGCACCGCATCTGTTTCAACCATCCTATTAAACTCACACTCCCATATTTCTTCGACGATCATCCCCTGGCTCCGTAGGCGTCTTGTCTTGGCTATGGTCTGCTCGAGCCGTCGATCCATGTTTTCGCCAACCGCTGGCCGCTTATCCCTGTTGATTCGAAAGTAACGGGGACAACCGTGCCAGTAGCAGCCATGGAACTCCAGTACATGGCCTACGCCATCGGGTCCCACGTAGTATCCGTCAACCCGCCGTCCCTGTATCCGTCTCTCTTTTCCTCTGCCAGCGCGCTCGATCTCGACACCTAGCTCATGCTCTCTCCATACCAGCCACTCGATGGCTCTACGTGAATGCTTATCGCCTAGCCTGTATCCAGCAGGAGGGATAATCCCGATTTCATTATCACGTAGAAAGTTCTTCCGAAATACCATCGAGCAAGCTGACGCAATAGTTGTACTCTCCGTAAACGGGCAAACATTTCCTGTACGCTGGAAGATTTTGCGGAAGGCTAGACAGGCGAGGCGTAGAATTGTCACGTCTGACTGACAGTACCTAAGCAACTCTATATCAAAATTGAAAATATAATTCTCGCTAACCAATCTATTATACCACTTAAAGAAGTTTTCCCGAGTCTCTCTCGTCATAGTATCTGGTGCGTAAAACTCGACCGCAGGTAAGGGACCCTCATACCCTCGATTAGTCGGGGTATTGAACAAATGTGGGAATAATCCTTTTTGGGTAGACTCAGGTAAACCGAAAGCCTTTGGCAATGCTGACAAAGCCATTGGCATGTATGCCAGTGAGTCTAAGAAACGGGTGTTATTCGTCTCCAAAAGTATTACTTTACTCCCGTTGAGTATGACCCGCGGTGGTTCGCCTCCGTTTTCCACCAGATACTTGAGAATAAACTGCGCGTCAAAACCCTTGGCATTATGCGCTATGCATATAATCTTCCTATAACCCTCAATTTTTCGATCTACGAATTCGACGAGCTCCCTCACTGGGTCCCTACTAAAAACAAATTCTCGTTGAGCACCGCACCCTGCGCAGCCCTCACTAAAATCTGCATCTATACAGCGCGTGCAGACCCGCTGCGCAACGCACAGATTTGGCACGTGGACGTTCACTGTATCGTCCCCGTCTAATGTCTGATTCTGTTATGTCTCGAAATCTTAAAAAACGAACATATAATTCGCAGGCTCTCCTGTGGTATGTTTCACAGGTCTCATATAGCAACTATGCTCTATCTTCTGAGTTGAACGGCAGGTCTTGCAGTAAGTTTCCCCGCAGACATGCTTCCCCTTGGATGTATCCATATAAATGTCACAGGTTTCGCAAATCCGCAGAGTACTGCAGATTGACCGCTTTCCGCTAAACGAAGCGGGTTTTTTATGATTGTTAAGACATTCAATGCCGTAAAACTCACGTCTACATGAGATACATTCCATTCGATCACCCCGCGTATCGCAAGCGGGCGTCGACAGACAACGAGGACATATATTAGAGCACCTGTGCTCCATACCACGAGTATAGCCTACATTACATGGTATGCAAAAAAAATTAGAGGCGGCTGCTGCACTGACATTCAAAATTGGATCATAATGTCTGCTGTCTTCGTCGTAAAGAATGTTGAGTCTATAGGTTGCACTCCGTCCCAAGCCTAGTACGATATCCTCGCCATTGAAAAAACATTCTCCTCCCTTTCCGAGTGTACTTCGGAAGTATACAATTATTACAGTGTCGTCTCGTGCCAAATACTGCTGAAACTGTAGGAGCTCATCATACCCACAGCCCTGCTCGGGTATCGTAACATGCGCCTTTCTAACTAATTCCCGAGCTCTCTCTCTTTGGTATTTCTCGCTATCCCTAACTCTCCCCCAAATGTTTTTAAAATCAGGATGAGTATTCTTACGCGCGTGCACCCCGGCTGCGAATAAAGCCCGCGGTAAACATAAATTATCCGTATTTTTAAGTTTTAAGATCGACCGCTTATTGAGTATTCCCTCCCCATCCAAACGTAAGCGTTTACCCCTCCCAACAGGTGAATTGACCGTAAATATATTGATAGTAAAAGGCTGATCTATCGAACACTCGCTCGCACTCTGTGTGACTCTGAACACAAGACCCCATAAATCCTCGAATTGAAAATCGCGTGCCGGTCGAAAGTTTAAGCCCGCTGCACCCCTCGTGAAACCATCCGTAACAAATGTTATGCCCATTAGATCATCCTGACCGCACAATGACCTGAAATACCTATGAAGTTCCCTAAAAGCGTCCTCTAACCAACGTAGTGTGTTTTCCGCCTCCGGCGGAGCTATGATTTTTACCGTGACCTGATTTCCCGGTAACCCAAAACGCGGATATCTTTTATTAACACGCTGTGTGATCCTAAATCGTCTACCGTCTACGTCTTCTATTTCTGACTCTAACCCTACATTTCGAATCGGTACACTAACTCGCCTGTCAACCTCCGCTCGATCGTCCTGTCCAGGTACTTCGTCCGATGGAGCATTACGCTTTCCTGCACGACGAGCTGCTCCGCCTTGCTGCACTGCTGAAGTGCTAGCCCCTTCGTTGACCGCGTATAATCTGGCTGGAATTCCCGACGTTGAGGTAGAAGCTCCGACGTTGACGTTGAACAGACCTGCCGCTGGTTTCGCTCTCGGTATATCCCCACCATCTGTAAAAGTATTCAAAACTATGAAAAACAACGTAAATTTGCATGACTGAGAATAAGGTTTACGTGGAAAAAAAATAATATAATATCATAAAAAAATAATATAATATCTCTTTTTTATTATTAATTAATTTACCCATGATATATTTTCTAACACCACTTACCGCTCACAGTGTTATACCGCGTATTTTCACTCGATAGATGCGGTGCATATCGACAAATTTCATCTGTCGTTCCAACGATCACCCTGGTCTCACCCGCATCCTCCACATCTTTCATTGAGACTTGTGATAGTCGCTCCGTAGTCTCTTCCATTGTCGCCGCACCGTCCGCGTCTACACCAGGATGATCCTGTGTAAATGCCATCACACTTTCCGCCGCCAGCTCATAAGCCTCGACAGCTTCTATAGCATCCGCTTCTTCTCGTGCCATAGCCTCGGCATCCCGATGTGCAGTCGTCCCGGTCTTCCGCTCTCGCCGCTCAATCACATCCTCCAGCATTCGAAGATCGGCTGGTATAAGGGCAACTCTCACGATATCCAGCATTTTCGCAATCAAAGAAGGCCTGCTCACTAAGCGGGGCAATGTCATGATTTCTATGATTGTCGTCATGTCAAGTATACCCATAATATTGCGAAGAACAGTCGTCACTTCCTGCACCGTACGCATCACGTTGACTTGGCGATGCCACTCACGAATACGCGGCGTAATGCAGCTCGGTCTTGAAGCATTGAGGTACCGTATCACCGTCAGGATTAGACCCTTCACGATTGATATGATACGTTTATCTTCAACACGATTCATCGTCAAAATATTCACCAAAATAAATTCAAACGAAAGAAAAATAAATTCAAACAGAAGAAAAATAAGGACTTGTCCAAAATTTTCTCGAAACTCAAACTTGTTCGCTTAGTAACCATACCTTTCACGAATGAAAAAACAAACGCAACAGTAATAGTTAAACCACTCGAAATCAGAAGATCACAACCAGCAGAGTTTCCTCCACTGAATAGTTTTTCAAACTGATAAAATTACACAGTTTTGGCATGTCTATATATGTTCTAGTTGCCACCTTGCTCATCCCTACTCTGTGAAAACGAACCAATCAACTATATCACAGCCGTACGCCAATCATTGACTATTTTTACTTACCTGAAACAACGTCACCACCCACTGGTCTGACCATAGTCACCTTCATATAGCTTTTCACCCGACCGACCCTTACTCCCACAAGTTTGCACCTGCATGCACTTTGCTTACCTACCTGAAACAACGTCACCATCCATCGGCCTGACCATAGTCAGCTTCATATAACATTTTCACCCGGCCGACCCTTACTCCCGCAAGTTTGCACCTGCATACACTTTGCCTTTAATCCCCAATTGTGCCTTTACAACCAAGACAAAAGAATGTACGCTCGTAGCTTCGCAAGGGTAGTCGGAGCGTGGACTTGAACATAGAAATCGGTTAATTACATTTCGAAGAAAATTAATTACAAAGACAGCTGCATCGTACACCTATCTTTTTCCTTTTACTGAGTCAGAAAGTTTTTCATTGTTTAACTAGTAGAAAATAATTCTGAACTTTCCATGAATTTTACGTGTACTGCTATTATACTTTTAGTGCTTAAAGAATATACACTTGCACCTTCGCGAGGGCAGTCGGAGCGTAAACTTGAAAATAGAAATCGGTTAATTACATTTCGAAGAAAATTAATTACAAAGACAGCTGCATCGTACACCTATCTTTTTCCTTTCACTGAGTCAGAAAGTTTTTCATTGTTTAACTAGTAGAAAATAATTGCAATCTTTCCATGAATTTTGCATGTACAGCTATTATACTTTGAGTGCTCATTCTCCAACGATACGCTTACTATGGCTAGTAACCGTTAATGGCCGATCGTCTGTTTGAGAGGCGTACAATTTATCATACATTCATATTGCTGGGGTGATAATAAAAGTAATTATTAACGGACCATAGTCACATCGTGCTATTAGACAGGCTGAAGCTTGTAGGCCGTGCATGACAAACTGTCTTCAAAGAGACAGGACTCTTTATTTTTTCTAGGTTTGGTTTTACAATCACCTTACAGAAAAGAAGGTGTATCCCAAAGTAATTGCTTGAACATATCTGTGCAGGCTGAAGCCTGGCAAACTTTTTTTTCATCAAACACTAGGGTAAAGTCCGCAGCTACCTGCGAACCCTCGGGCCATAAACGGCATACTGCCTCTGGCACCAGGGTCGGCACGCCCGGGCTCCCAGAGCCACGCTGCCCCCTCAGCCTAGCTAAAAACGGTCACTTCTCCTTCAAAACTTGGGCCGGTAGTGGGGGTTTTTCTTGCGAACTCAAGAGGTCTATCCGCAACAACGTTAGTTGTTGCGGATAGACCATACTGTGAACAGTGAACATCAGTTACTCTGCATCAATACTCTTCAGTGCCTGAATTATAATACCATCATGTTTAACTCTCAAACTGTGCGTGCATTACAAAATTCTCATTCGGCTGATAAATCACTCATAACCGACCCTCTACGGCCAACCAGGCGGATGTTACTATCAACCACATACGGAATAAACCATTCGTTTTCCACAACGGTCTCGGTTGGGTATTCACTAGGCGGAGAACGTTTTGAACCTATTGTACAGTTCACCAGCCAAGGTGGAAGTGTGATCGCGATGAGAGCTGAAATTTGGTGGAAGTTTTTAAACGCCTTGAACGATATCAACAAATACATCGCTGAGCCAACAGTCACAGACTATAGCCCCGACATTTCTACCGATAGTACACCCGTAGATCTGAATGGCTATACTCTTTCGTTCATCTTGGCGCACGGCTCAAGAGCCATCAAGCTATCAGAACCAGCTGGGCTATGGAAAAAGGAAGAAGATCGAACCACGGACGACGAGTCATCTACCTACAATCTCCCCAGCCTTAAGAAACGGAAGCTGTACTATCCATCTATCGTGCTGCAGAAAACCTCGATCGATGGACTAAATGCTATAATACCATGTGTCAGTGATCATTTATGTCGCCTCTCAAACCATGTGATTGCTGTGAACGAGAGTAAAGAAGATATGGTGAGGGAACTCGCTACTCTGGCCAACGCGTTTGGCTTTGTGGATACTCCGCTTGAGCGTTTCACAGAGCTTGTCTTGAAGGATTTTGACGAAATGCAGGAAGTGTTAAAAACGAATTTTAAACCGAATTTTAGTATAAATATGTATAAAACTGTTATGCTTGAACTAAAGGCTCTGTTCGATCTCGACATAGCCAAAGAAATTAAAGCAATCATAGACTCGACACGTATATACCGGCGCTAAGCACTTGCTAAAATCAACGTCTAGTTTTTCATAAGAAACATTCATTCCTAAACTTTATCTGGAATAAGACTTTATTATTATTAACATAATTAGTTGTAGTTTTTATACCCAATACTTTTAAATAAACCCTAGTTACCATAAGTTTGAATCTTTGCATAGATTCCAGTAGACTTAATAAGCTTGAACCTTTGTCTTTATGAATATTGAATGATATGAATAAACAATCGTTATAACAATATTTATCTGTGCGTCTTTTACCAATCCTGTCCTCTCCTACACTCACCATATATCTATATATATATTTATTTCTAGAACCCATGGAATACCCTTAGGTTAGGTTAGGATTGAAAGAGTATAGAAAGAAAGAGAAAAAAAAAGAAAAAAGAAAAAGAAAAAATGAAAAAAAAAAGAGAAAAGAGAGAGAGAAAAAAAGAGGGGGGAAAAAAGAGGGAGAAAAAAAAAAGAGGGAGAAAAAAAAGAGGGAGAAAAAAAGAGGGAGAAGGGGGGGGGGGGGTCATAAACGGTATACTGCACCCTCTCTACTAGCGATGAAGGAACTGCATAAATGGCCAGAAGATTACCTACTTGCAGCAGCACGTATGCATCTGGAAGCAGGCGCTAAGGATTGGGCACGAACGCGAATGAGTGAACTACGGACATGGACAGAATTCCGAGAAGCGTTTAGGGAGACATTCATTACGCGAGATGATATGTCAACACGATGGGCGAGAATGAAGGCACGTCGTCAAGAAAGAGATGAACCGATTAGCGGATATTTTCATGCGAAAGTGAAGTTGTGTAATGCGTTGGGACTGGGATTTCGTGAAATAAAGTTTGAAGTAGTGTCAGGGCTGTGGTCGCGCGAGTTGTGCAAGGTAGTGATGCCAGCGTCGCAGTTTACATTAGATGATTTGCTGCACGATATGTTGTATTACGATAAATGTTTCAGTAGTCAGAGAGGTGAGAGTAATCGAAGTAGTCGCGAAGCGACGCCGGGAAAAAGTCGTCCGTCGACAAGTACCAATCGAGATCGAGAGAGTAATAAAGACAGAGTGCGCGAGAATAAAACTGTGCAGAGTGAACAGTCAAAAGGTGAGCGGAAGTGCTATAATTGTAAGAAGACGGGACATCTGATCCGAGACTGCCCAGAAGAACTTAGAGTCCCTACGTGTTACAAGTGTCACAAGAAGGGACATATAAGTCGTCAGTGTACAAGTGAAGAGAATGTAGAAAGTAGAGCAGTACGATCGATAGGACAACAAGTCGATAATACAGCCGCAAAGTATTTAAAAACTGCGTTTGTCAACGGAAAAAGAATGTCTGCATTCATAGACACGGGTAGTGCGCAATGTACCATACGAGCAACGCGAGTGTTGCAAGAACAGTTCAAAATGTTGCCCACCGCGACGGAGTTGAAAGCTTTTGGTCCACCGGAGTTTGTCGTAACAAGTGTTGGAACAGTAAGTGCTGATGTAGTGATCGATGACGTTGAAGTGAAGGGTGTTAGTCTACGCGTGGTGCCAGATAACGCACAGGCGATAGACGTGTTGATAGGACGCACCTTCACCGACCATCCAGGTGTTGATTACCAGAAGATTGGTGATTAGCTAACATTTCACCGAAATGCGATCTTACCGACTGTATGTGAGTTACCGATGACCGAGTTATCCGCCGCAAAGAACACTGAGATACCACCGAATACAATAGCGTTTATTGATTTAGTGGGTAATCAGTCGAGTTATACCGTTCCTGTGACGAATTGGGGAACTACAGAATGTGTTGTTACCAAAGGACAACTGAAGGTACGAGGAGAAGTGTCTGAAGTGAAGTTGATAGGACGAACGATGGATATGAGTGATGAAATTCCGGACGAAGCAGTTAACGTGGAAGAAGGACAACCGCCAGCTGTACGACGAGAACTAGGAGAGTTACTACGAGAGTTCCGAGACTGTGTGTCTATGGATCTACATGATTTAGGTTGTGCGAAGGATGTAGTTATGGACATTAAGGTAGCCGATAATGCACCGCCTGTACAATGCAAACCGTATCGAGTGACTGACAAAGAGCGAAAGGAGATTCGAGGTATAATACAAACTTGGAGAGATGCGGGTATAGTAACAGATACTCAATCAGCATATGCGAGCCCAGTATTGTTAGTCAAGAAAAAGACAGGAGAATCGCGTTTATGTGTTGATTTTAGAAAGTTAAATGCAATAACTGAACGAGTGCATTTCCCTTTGCCAAATATAGATGACCACCTTGCGCAGATTAGAGATAGCTCATTATTTATTGTACTAGATTTAGCTCATGGGTACTTACAGATACCATTGACTGAGAATGCGAGAGAGAAGACTGCAATAATTACGCCTGAAGAAACTGTAGAGTTTACTAGAATGATTTTTGGTTTGATGAATGGTCCTGCCTATTTCAGTAAAGCGATGCATAGAACTCTTGGTCCACTACGAGATAACGTAGCGTTATTTTATTTAGATGATATATTGATACCAGGAAAAAGTTGGGAAGATCTAAAGCCGAAGTTACGTCTAGTGTTAGAAGCGTTGAGGAAAGCAGGTCTGACAATTAAGTTATCGAAGTGTTGCTTTTTGTATTCTAGAGTGTCATACTTAGGGCACGAGATATCAGCAGAAGGTATTGAGCCAGGTCAGAATAAAACGATAGCAATAAAAGAGTTTTCGATGCCGAAGAACGTACATGAAGTTAGACGATTCCTGGGACTAACGAGTTATTTTCGAAAGTTTGTACCGCGCTTTGCGCAGATTGCCGAGCCGATGTCGAAGTTGTTGAGAGCAAATGAACAGTTTATTTGGAACGAAGATCAGCGGAAATCGTTCGAAACACTGAAGGAAAAGCTAACAGAGGGTCCGATCTTGCAAACGTTTGATCCGACTGCAGAAACCGAACTGCATACAGATGCAAGTGCAGTAGGGTTAGCAGGAATGTTGATGCAACGAGATACGAAGGGTAAATTACGTTTAGTGTACGCGATAAGTAGAAGAACGAATGAACACGAGAGTCGTTATCATAGTAGTAAACTTGAGTTGTTAGCGATAGTGTGGGCTGTTACCAGACTACGGTCCATGTTGGCGAACCTATCATTTACTGTAGTGACAGATTGTCAGGCTTTGTGTTATTTGAGTACACAGAAAACGTTGAATCCACAAATTATACGTTGGAATGACCTATTGAGTGAATACGATTATCACATAATCCATAGGCCAGGAGTAAAATTGGCGCATGTAGACGCCTTGAGCAGAGCTCCAGTGGAAGCTCCGAAAAATATAGAAGTATTGTCGATCAATACCGAAGAAGATGTTGTGTTGTTGTATCAGAGTAGCGACGAATCAATTCAGATTAAGAAAGAAATATTGTTAAAAACGATGAATGAACGAACGAAGTATGAGAGAAGTTGCGTTGAAGATTATGAGTTACATAATGGTATATTGTATAAGAAGCGAAATGATAAGTTGTTATTTGTTGTACCAAAGAGTATGCGAAAGAGTGTGGTAGTGCGATTTCATGACGGAAAGAGTCATCCAGGATTGGAGAGAACGGTGACAAGAATCCTAGAACATTACTATTTTCCAAGTATGCGAAGGTATGTGAAGCGACATATACAAGCGTGTGTTCAGTGCATAGAGAGTAAGTCAAGGCCAGGTAGACAAGCAGGTGAACTGCACCCGATTCCGCCAGGGAATAGACCATTCGCCGTAATACATATGGATCATTTAGGTCCTTTCGTCACAAGTGCGCGCGGTAATAAATATGTGTTTGCGATTGTTGATAATCTGACTAAGTTCGCTTATATCAGAGCAGTGAAAGACACTAAAACTAATCCTGTGTTACGAATCCTGGAAGAATTTGTTAACGAGTACGGAGCGCCGTTAAGAATAATATCAGACCGAGGTACGTGTTTTACGTCGAAAGCGTTTGAAGACTTTTGTAAGCAGCAAGGTATTAAACACACCGTTAATTCACCGAGACATCCACAAGCAAATGGACAAGTTGAACGTCTGAATGCTACGCTAATACCAGCGATACGAAGTAACCTTGAAAAAGATGATGGCCGAACGTGGGATAAGAAGTTACGCAAAATACAGAGCGATGTGAACGAGATGAAGAATGCCAGTACGGGTTATAGCCCTTTTGAGCTAGTATATGGATATATACCGCGTAGAAATGAAGGCGCAGTGAGGAAGTGTACGATTGAAGAAGATAGGATGTACAGAGAACCTGAACTACTACAGAACGAAGCACGCCAAAAGATAGCCGTTGCTCAACGACGTATGAAGCAGCGCTATGATGTGAATCGAGTACGAAACATTGATTTAGACGTAGGCGCCATTGTGTATATGAAAGCAATACCAATAGCCACTGGTGAATCCACCAAGCTTCAGCCGAAGTATAGAGGACCGTTAGTCATTGTGAAAAAGCTCCCAAGTGATACATACCATGTGACCGATCTGAATGAAGAAGTTGGAGGTAGACGTTACGCAACAACAGCGCATGCAAGCCAACTAAAAGTTTGGAAACCGACTGAAGAAGAGTCTGAAGATGAAGCTGAAGACGATGAAGAAGACGAGCAGCCAGAGCACGCTAGTCAGCAGAGAACCAGCGACGAAAAAGTGATTGAAAGTGATTCGAGTCAAAACGTTAAAGAGAGTGAACAAGAGTGTTCGAGAAGTAAAGTTGTTAGAGAGGTACGTTCCTCAAGTCGTACGAAAAAGGTACCACAGTACTTAAGTGATTTTGTTGTGTAAAAAAAAAAAAAAAAAAAAAAAAAAAAATGGGAGGTCTGTTTAAACGTAGAGTAAGAGAAATTGTACAGAATGTATTGTAATAAACGAATGTGAGAGAGAGAGCCTAGTATAACTGAATGCTCGCGGACGAGCAAATTCAGGAAGGCCGAATGTTAAAGATACGAATGGTAGATTCGAATGAGGCGCGTAAATCGCCATGTTGGATAGATGGCGTTAGGAGTGCCACGTCACTATGAGAGTCGAGAGTTCAAAAAGTCAACGGTAGTTAGACGTTAGAGAGTTAGTCTTACTAAATGAGAGTTAGAGAGAGAGTTGCTAAGAGTTAGCACTGAGAGTAAAAGGCTGTGTGCCTACGAGAGTAGCCTTAAGTTATATGTAAAATTAATATATATATAATTATCCGGATAGCACTAAGAAAGAATAAAAAAAAAGTAAAACCACTAATACATCTGTATTCATTTTAGTCACTCTACTTGATATGGCAATATTGATAAAAACAAAACCAAAAAATTGATGCAAACTTTGATAAAGTAAGAGAATATAAATTTCGTGCGGATACCACTGCACATTAAGAAAGGACCCTACTGTAATCTTGACTGAAAGCAGTTTTCTATTCTCCAATTAGGCAAAAAATATCCAATCTATAAAGTAACACCACCAATTCTAGATTATGGTGAAATATGTTTTCAAACGAAATTTCAGTCTCCTGTGATGAAACTGTATGTGCAGGGAAGCTCTCGCAGAATATATCCTGCGCAGCGCTGCGAAAGGTTTCCTGCGCATACAGTTTCATCACGGAAGACTGAAATTTTGTTTAAAAACATATTCTACCATGATTCAGAATTGGTAGTATTACTTTTTAGATTGGGCTCTTTTTGGCCGATTGAAAAACAAAAAACTGCTTTTTGTCAAGATTTCGGTAGGGTCTTTTCTGAAGAGAAAAATTGTGGCTCGATACCATGAAATTCCAAAATCTAATACACTATCAGCCATTTACAGGAGTTCCCTGCAAGATAAGAGCCTTTCCTTGGAAAATGAGGCCTGCACGACTGCACCATGTTACCTTGTAAAAGTACTCACGTGCACATGAACATGATTTGGGACCAACATTATCCGTCGAGCTTGAATCTTTTTGGAGAATGGATTCCGGATATGTTGAAGGTTTCACCAATGAAGGTGAACCCACTCCTTTGGCGACCACTGCGAGCTTTCCTGGATTCATATTCATTGTCGCCTGAATCAATCGCTTTTTGTGTGGTGGAGTGTTGTGTATAGACTCGGACGACAAGTCTTAAGCAATATAGTATCAGTTAGAATCATAGACATATAAGAATAGACCACGCAAGGAAGTGAAAAAGCTGATAGTGGAATAAAAACAGGGAGCTGCATATGCAGCGCTCTCTTTCTATTCCTCTATCACAACCACTTACGCAGTAGCCCATGACTCGCCCGGCCTATTCGTATACGTTTATAGTTATGATAATTTAACAAAGTAATGATGAAAAGAGACGCATGACCATACACTACCTTCATGAGATATTTGTGCATTTAAATTAAGTTTAAGATGCTCAACTGATGCAGGGCTGACCAATTTATTTTCAATCACTTTAAGGTATCTTTTGGCTGCAGCAGGACTTGGACTCACTGACCGGGTCTTGGTTCTTTTTCGGCTCGGAGTTTGCGTAATCTCTAATGATCCATCTATAAAAATGGCATTCGTTCGTGTTTACGAAATAATTGATAGAGATATAAGAGACCGTGTAAAGATACGTTGACACTGACTATTAGTTGAGACCAAGTAAATCAGAAATAAAGTAGAATTGAGTGAAGATATTATGATCAGGATCACACTGGCTAATGGTTATATGCTGACCAGAACTATCTGACGAAGAGCTTGAAACGATTATCCCGAAGCCTGGCATTCTAAAAAGTTCTGCCTCGGTGCTGGTAGATATTGGTGCCAACTCCTGCACGACATTTGGGGCCGCATTTTCTTCGTTTTCCGCACTGCTCGATACAACCGTTGCGCTTAATTGGAGCCGCCTTAGGCCTTGTTCGTACTGTTCTGTAAACATGTATGGGGCATTCCATGACATTTCGATCAAGATTCTAAGTCGATGTCTCAGATTGACTTAAGAATTTGTCGTATGAAAGTACATGACGAAAAACGCAATCACAATTTTTTTCAGAATTTTTTGACCCAACGTATTTAAAGTATGATTCGAAAACTTGACAAAAATCCCCCACTTTCTGAAATCTCAAGACATTCGGAAAAATCTTATAATATATAATAACATTTTTGACACCTATCAGAGGATGAAGATTTCATAACTTCGAAAGATGAATAAGAAAAAGTAGGAAGAAAAAATATTGTTGTTGAATTGCATTTTTGACGTAAGAACGCACATAAAAGATCATTATAATATGGACCGAGAAATGTCTATTCAGAGAGTTACAGGGAATTGAATATATTACGATAATATTAATGTTATTAATAAATGATTTTTATTATTTATATTATATTATGAATGCTCAATATTATGATTGATAATGAGGTTTTATGTTCATTCTTCTGTCAAAAATGCAATCCAATAATAATATATTTTTTTTTCTCTCTAATGTTTTGTGTTTATCTGTCCAAGTTATGAAATCTCTATCCATTACGAAAGAAATCCGAAGCATTTCATCCGTTCATAGCAATGTCAATTTTCAATATTTCAGACACTTAGAAAATTTTTCAGACAGGTTTCAGTTATCACATGCGCTTGGGCGCTCCTTCTTACGATAAGTAGAACCGAAAATTTATTAATTCTCAAAGTCGACCGCGCGTTACTTTAACAACGAAATTCATTAATTTTTAACTATTCGCCGTAGCTTTTTTCTGCGGCTGAACACAAAATTAGGTATCGGCATTGTGAAAACATATCACAAGTGGAAGCAATTTCAATCGATCCGATTAATAAACGTGGTGAAATATCTATGGGTCATTCCATGCCAAATCGACCACTTTTGAAACCGACCCCTTTCGATTTGGCTGAAACTTTTTTATCTTTTAATACCCCACTAAAGACGTTTCTCAGAATTTTTTCAAATTTTTTTACCCAACACAACGAATTTTTCAAAAAATGGTTGTTTTTTTTCAAACAGCCATAACTTCTTTAGAAATTGACTAATCAGGACGTTTTTTTTTTAAGTTTTCGTTTCCAAATGTACTTTTGAAAAAAAATTCAATTTTTTTTTTCAGATGTCAAGTTATATGAAATTTTTCACTTTTCTGAGAAAAATCATCAATTTTTCGAAGTTCGACACTTTCAATTTTTTCTTTCTTTTTCTCCAAAAAAGCTTCGATTTATTTTGTGACTGATGCCGCGCTTTGCAGAGTGGGCCGACTTTTCCTTCTATTTTTTTTTTTTTTATTGAAAATTTTTTTTCTCAGGTTGGAATATCAATTAATTATAAAATGTCGTAAAATCATCCACTTGGATCCAATCAATTATAAAAAT
Organism: Tenthredo scrophulariae; assembly: GCA_963978835.1. Lineage (NCBI taxonomy): Eukaryota > Metazoa > Arthropoda > Insecta > Hymenoptera > Tenthredinidae > Tenthredo > Tenthredo scrophulariae. The sequence goes on from OZ022234.1 coordinate 5,635,669, forward strand.
TAAGTATTTCAGGTGGAAAAAATAAACGCTTGAGAAAAAAAAAAAAAAAAAATAGGAGAAAAAGTTGGCCCACTCTGCAAAGCGCCGCATTATTCACAGAATGAATCAAAGGGGAAAAGGGGGAAAAATTTTTAAGTGTCGAACTTCGAAAAATTGACGATTTTTCTCAAAAAGGTGAAAAATTTTATATAACTTGACATCTGACAAAAAATTTGTATAATTTTTTAAAAGTACATTCGGAACCGAAAATTTCAAAAAAAAAGGCCCGATTAGTCAATTTTTGAATAAGTTATGGCTATTTGAAAAAGAAACAACCATTTTTTGAAAAATTCTTTGGGTTGGGTAACAAGATTTGAAACAATTCTGAGAAACGTCTTTAGTGGGGTAGAAAAAGACAAAAAAGTTTCAGCCAAATCGAAAGAGGTCGGGTTCAAAAGTGGTCGATTGGGCATGGAATGACCCCTATACATCCGGCCGATTTCAGGTGGAATTTTTCACGCCATGTGCAATATATACTTCTGCGGTATCATTTTCTTTGACTTGAACCGTAAAACTTCGCGTGAAAGTAATTCGTATTCCATTTTTTCTTTTAAACAAAGATACGCCTAAATTAGATAATAAATACTCACATTTCAAATGAAATATAGCAGCTACTCGTTCCAAATAACATTCAATAGAATAGGAACTATCGAAATATGTACATAAAACAACTTACTTGCATTCTGCAACACTGCAACACTGTTTTGTTTCCATGATTTCATGGGTGGTTCCAAATTCTTGACCATGCTCGCGATATTCTTATAGTCCGAAGTGTCTGGAAACTTGCAGAGGAGCTGACCCTTCATTGTCATTACCCACGTCTCCGGTACTAAGTTCAATAATTTAGGATCATAGTTTCCTATGAACTCGATGATCGAATATCCAACCCTCGGGGCCATATTCAACTCGCAAGAGTATGTGAATATTACTCAGCTTTTCGAAAATATTATACTGCGACGACTTTCTAGAACGATCTGACAATATTTTTTAACAATGTATTTCATATGTACGGGAATAAGTAAAAACAATAAATACAGTATCAAAATGCTTTCCATCCGATGAGAGATGGCAGTAGAAGAAGGTCCAATAATAGTCCAGGCGCGCTAGACGATATAACGTTGAAATCTCGGAATTCTCGGATCCTGCGTGGATTTTCATGAAACTTTGACAATCCCTTCAAAATTGAATTAAAATCAAAGTTGACCACCTGAGAACACTTGTTATTCGTTTAATTTCACGCAGAAAAAAGTGCATATTTTAAAACATGTAAATCTGAAATAATTCACAGCTGTAAAATAGATTAAAACTGATGAAAAACTCTAATAACTTTTCATCCTGTTACGAACCCTTCGCGAGATAAATGCCGATGCACAAAATACGAATCAAATAATGAAATAATTTTTTTGGAATCTAAAAATCTGAAATATAACTTTTCTCTCCGCCACGTTCCCTTTAGAGATAAGTGACGATACACAGAATACGTAATATCGTCTAACGCGTCTGGACTATAAAAAGGTGATAAGAATCAGACAAATTATTCAACAATACTGTTAACTTACCAGAAATTTCTCTTCCAAGCTTCCGTGTACACTGAAAAATTTATTTCACGATACTGGCAGGTATTTGCTTCGCGAGTCAGACTCAGCCGTCAGAAACACGTAGAAACACTGGAGACGCTCTGTGCCGTATTGGAAGTTCAAACCAGGCTAGATACATGAACCAATCACGGCTATCGACCGCAATGATTTGAAAACCGCGGACAAGATCGTTATTTTATTAGCAATGTGACGATGTGCTAGCGCCGTTGCAACGCCGTCTTTCCCCGATCAGATGCCGTTCTAACCCCGGTCCGATGCCGTGTTAGCTCCGATCCGACGCCGTTTTAGCCCCGATGCAACACCACTTCAGTTAAAAATGCCAAAAAATGAGTTCACAACTAATTATTCACACGAATATCGAACATAAATCGACGAAATTAACACTGGAAAAGGAATAAAAAAAATATAGAAATTCTAATAATATGATGCGCTACAGCGTGGTATAAAATAGACGTGCAGGTAGACCTGGTATTATAAATGTAACATTGCTGCAGCGTACTCGATGCCACGTTTAACTTGCAACTTCACCATTTTTTGTTTAACGCACTAGACTGAATTTTCGATATGGTACTTGACAATTCACTCAATTTAAATACTTTGACGTCGCTAGATCGTGTAGGATAATCGAACACCGTTCCCGCCATTATCTGAAATTTCCCCTCAAGGTATAATATCGTCTGTATATTATCATTACTTTCAGTTATTATACTACTGATCTCCAAGATTCTACCACACCGTAGGAGAACTAAATTGTTTGGAGCCCGGCACGTAAGCGTCATATTTCTAATTTGCACTGTTTTATACCTAGTCACTCGCAGATCGGTCGACTCGGTTAAAATATCCTTTTCAGAAAGTACAATCGCTGGACGACGTTTTACTATGACACTGTACCCCCGCAATCGGGGATCGCAATTCAGATAACCGTCGACAAACTTGGGCAAGGGGTTTGTTAGGGGTTCTTATCAGTTTTTTTTAGTTTACCTAAATAGTTTTCGAAGGGGAATGCTGAGTATTCGTCCAGCGGAGCACCCATATTTTCGACATCGTCACATAAATGGACGAGGTTGTGGAAGTTCATAATTTGCGTGTCGGCACCATACAAATGGGGCATTAATAGAAAAAATCTTTTCAAATAAAGTCTAGCCGATATAATCTGGCTTTGGCAGAGCTCAGGATTACATAAAGTTCTTGCTGCTGTGTGCAACAAAAGAAAATGGTTATACATGCGAGTGAATAATAACCCTTTTAAAACAATAGGACCTGCGTACAATAAAAAATAACGCAGTTCAGCGGCTTTCCAACATTTCAAATCCTTGAGTCCACGCGGCTTACGTTGAAATTCGGACGGGACGTGCTTCCGAAGTAATATTAACAGTTTCGTGATTTGTTTGCAAATTTTGACGCTGACCCGTGAGCGGTTATTACCGAGCACCCACTTCAGAAGCAGTGTCTTCATGACCCCAAGGCACAATAAATGCATGTAGTCTAGGACGAAATGACTGACAAGGCCTATCGTTGGCACTGTCTCGAGTGGAGAGACTCCAACGTGATGTTACTTTTGCCGTTTGGTGTTGAACGATTCATCAGTACGTAATCTACAATCTGCATCACTATATACGCGTCGCCGATTGATTGTCTGACCTTCTACTTCACATCTTTCACACGCGAAAAATCCCCCATGACCTTTCGTGCATTTCACAAATGATCGCGCTGGCGTATCACACACAAATGCCTTAATCAAAACTGAATAATGTTTATCATCATTTATGATGCCGGTCTCGATAATGGAACTCAGCTCCATCGTGAAATCTTTTAGAAAGGCGCTTAGATCTCCTGGTTTAGAATCCCCACAGTACAAGGCTACCATGAAGGGTTTGGTATCATAGTCTTTGTGATGAACCTTACATAATATTGGCCAAAATTCTGTCGATGCACTTTTATAAATGGGTAACCCATCAATGTTGAACAATAACGGTATACTGTTTTCAATGTAGTCCTTCGAAGATATCCCGTCTCGCAACTGAGTTTCTATCCCAAAATATATGAATTCTCCATCCGTTTCTCGATAACTCAGCAACGGCTGAACCATGCCCTGAGCAGAGCTCTGTGTTCCGAGAAATGTGACTGCGGAAAAAGGAAGCTCATTGTGACCTTCACTTCGTAATACTTCCAATAAATCAGTCAAAGCTTTGTTGGTCAAAGTATTAATATGATTGAGGGCCCAGTTACGAAGTTTGGATGTGAGATTTTGTTCAGGCTGAGGCTGCTGAACGGGCGCTTCCAAGGTCTCATCGTCATTGCTAGGATTCACATTTGCGGCAGAGATGACCTCATTTGTACAATCAATGTGTACCGCAATTGCTTGTGCAGCACTTTCACTGGAAGCGCATAAATCGAAAGCACACAACGACTTAATCTCGTCTGCGATCATGTCGTGAGAATTGATCTCGTCGACAATTACGGGTGACACTCCTGGTAACTCTGAACCCACTGTTTTGCTGTTGATATTAACCTTACGTAAAGCACGGTATTTTTTCACCCGTTCCTTTGAGGTGGAAGTTCGCTTCATTGTTGAAAACTGAAGAGTTCATTAAAAAAATCGCGCTTATCTACCTCAACTGTTTGTGAACGACTGAACAGGCCGAATGAGTCTATACGATTGCGTGTTTAAAACTAACCATTGATGCTACCCAAAAGTCGCTTGTCATTCGGTAGTGGTATTAGAGAACAAATATCAGATGCCGATGTTTGCCCGAGGTTACGGTAACACATCCGGAGCTGCCGTAGGTAAATGTTTCGTGCTGAGCCACACTCGTTGTATCAGGGATCATTCTGGATCCGATATTGGACAGATATCGGACGCCAATTTTCGACCGGGGGCATGGCGATTGATCCATAACCAACGTTGGGTGGATGTCTCGTGCCGAGCCACGACCGTCGTATCAGGGGTCATTCCGGATCCGAGATTGGACAGATATCGGACGCCAATGTTCGACCGGGGGCATGGCGATTGATCCATAGCCAACGGAGGCTGGATCTCTCGTGCCGAGCCACTGCCGTCGGATCGGAAGTCATTCTGGATCCGATATTGGACTGATATCGGACGCTGATGTTTAACCGCTGTCCCGGGGGTTCATTCGGAACCAACGTCGGATGGATATCTCATGCCGAGGTACACCCGCTGTATTCAGTGCCGATCTGATACCAATATTGGGCCAAGGTAGTGGGCCAGGGTATAACCATTAAATTAATTTCCGATATTGGGACGGGGTCGGGCCGCTAAAAGCTTTCGATATTAGGCCGTCACATCGGGGTGCCGATATCGTTTCCACGTTGGCCCGTTCTATAAGAACCGCCGCCGTGCTAGGATTTCTGCTCGGGAAGGGCCTGTTGAAATTGAGGAAAATTGGAAATAATCAAGACAACTGTGACATATGAACAATTGAAAAAAAAACATATCAACATATGAATAGGTCTACCGGAACTTGACCCACATTTGAATCTGATGAGGTCAAAAAAGATTTTCATAATACGGGCATGAAATGAGCCTTCTTTCATGCTTGTCTGACGTGGGGGAAATCACGTGTTTCGAACGTGAGTCCTAAATATCCATTATCTCCCGCCTCAGCGGGAGGAAAAGTACTTTCCCTCTCGCTCCAGCGCCGTTCCTAATCCGATCGATGCGCATCAAAAAACGCTCATTTCGTGCCCTTATTATAAAAAATACAGTGTGCTACTAGGGGGTCTAGACGCGCCTTCGGCTCATGCCGCAACCTTCGCACTTGTAGGAATCGCCAACTTCCCGCACTCGTTGCTCAATATACTATTTTTTCTACCAAGTTAGATTTTGAATTCGTATTGACTGACATACGTTGTTAATTTCTTTCTCACCTTTTTTCGAAATCAAAATTTTATCCTAATTTGCCATACAACTCGAAAAAATGCTACTAATATCCATCGGATAACAGCTTAACTTAACCGGTCCAATAATATTGAGTATAAAAACTTGCTTTTGATTTGTAATTTTCTTCCAAATGTTTGTTGAGGTATATTTATTATATACGCGCTGACTTGTGGATTATACTTGGCGGCAATTTGTTGTCGTCTATTCAGTTTTACGCAGGACTTGTTGAAGTACCTAATTTTTTCTGTCTGTGAGCTCATAACGCAATGTATCAGGTGTACAGTTGGGCAATAAAGTTCTTGTAGGGTCGAAATTTAGGCTTATGCGTTTTAGCGTCTACGCTGTTGAGCAGACCCTTCACACCGCATACCCCGCTCCACGAGCTCATCGGTGCGTTACGGCCTATCGGTCTAGCTATGGATATTTCGGAAGTCTTTCTTACTTTACTTTGAGTAGGTAATCTGCCTGATTTGCCTTCTCGCCTACCGACTCGTCAAACGTCGTCGACAAATACGTATGTCGTATAAAATATATCGTCACCTGATTTCAACTTCTTTATTTTACTGAAAACAAAGTTAAATTCGAACTCGATTTTGATATCATACAGAAGTAAGTTTATGTGATGAGTTTAGAAAAATGGTATCTCAGAATATAATTGCCAACTGATCGAAATTTGCAATTCAGATGCAGCAGTGATCTACTCATCTTTCGATTACAGCAAATTCTTAATTCCTTGCAGGTATTATTCTATGTAAGTTTTCTGTTAAATGTATATTTACGTTAGAGGAAAAAAAATGAAAAATCGAGTATTTTGGATAACATCGTATATTACTATTAAACAAAAGAACCAATATCCGAAATTGGAACTCAATAGTAAATAATAACAACACAACATCAATGAAATATAAATAAATTATGATAGAGATGATTTGTAATATACTTAAATATAATAATATGAAAACTTACAGATTCATAGAAGTATAATTATCCACTACATATAATGCGAAAGCCATAAAAACCACGAATAACATCATATGCATATTTGAAAGTTTGGGACAGTTTGCGTAATCAGCCGGGAATTCGCCAAAGATTAGTTACCTCGAATCTCGATGCCTCGGCGAGTGCAGAAAGTAATAACCAGTAACGGCAATATGACACAATATTAAATAGTAGTTAATATTATTTATAAATCGTCCGATAAATATGAGGTATTCCATGCCAACTCGACCAATGATTTTCCCTCACCATTTTTTATTTAATTCATAATTTTTCAAACGATAACGCGAACTTTAACACCTACTCATAATTTTTTCAGATTTTTCTTCCGAACCGTTATTCATTCATGAATTTTCGAAACTTCCAACAGAAAGAAACTTTTGATTTTTTTGAAAAACATCTTGAAAATTCTGTGTCCGAAGACGATCATTTGGACCCTTATTCGAAAGTGGAAACTATTTTCCTTACATTTATTTTGCTGATTCAAGAAAAAGATATTTCGTAAACGTGGTGGATAATGGCTCCCAGAATGTTTTCAATGCAGATGCATTGTATCTTTAGGATAATGGGTCGTAACCATCAGAGATATGATTGATTTTACTTTGGAAATTGAAAAATTGTAAGAAATAGTATACAGAAAATGTGATTGAAAAAAAAATTTAATGAAAAATAGAAGTAAAAAAAAAAATTACAATCAATTAAAGTTTCGGGAGTAGAATCGATTGTATTTCTGATTATTACATAAGTTACTTCTGTGTATCAAATTTTTTTTTTCCAGTGAGATAAAGAAGTTTGAAATCAGGTGACGATATATTCTATAAGACATACGTAAAACCATACTTTGTCATGAAAAAATAACCTGCATAAAGAATGAGCCCTGTCCTCAAAGATTTAGAGGTGCCGCTTCGGACTTTTGTTTTTCTTATTTCATCAAGGCCCATACCTAATCGCCCACCTCCTTATGGTCGAAATGTATCACATTTCGATTATTATCTGAGCCCAGGCGTCAAAAACGCAAAAAAGGCCAACGTTGCGCTAATTCAAATTCAATTCCGAACATATAGGTCCAAAGACACGTTCGTTTCGTGCGAAAATGGAGTCTGGAAACCGATTTTACATTCGAATAATTTTGTTAAAAATTACTTGAATTCGAATCATGTAAAATCGGTTTTCAGACTTTATTTTCGCACGAAACGAACATTTTTTTGGACGTATGTGTTCGGAATTAAATTTCAATTTGCGCAGCGTTGGCCTCTCTTGCGGTTTCGACGCCTGGGCTCGGATAATAATCGAAATGTGTCTTTTTTGAACAGAAAGAGGTGGGCGACTAGGGATTGCCCTTAACATGAAATATTCTTGTTTAAAATAATGAATAACACTTCCAACTCATTATATGCTGAACATACTGTGGTAAACAGTTTTGGTTATCGCAGCAACAATTGAATTATTTTTTTCATATTGATCGCATAAAAATTCGTTTTCTACTGGGATCCTGTAATTTTTGTTATTCTTGTTCGCGTTTATCTACGTATGAATCGATCGAAATTCGTTGCTGCGATAACCAAGACTGTTCACTACAGTATATTTAGCATATAATGAGTTTGGAGTGTGATTCGTTATTTTAAACAAGAATATTTTACGTTAATGAAATAAGAAAAACAAAAGTCCAATGCGGCACCTCTAAATCTTTGAGGACAGGGCTCATTCTTCATGCAGGTTATTTCTTCATGTCAAAGTATAGTTTTAAGTAGTTGAAGGCAGAAAAAAACACCGATTTTTTTTTAAACGGTCTAATATACACGAATACACATTCTCACTTTTGTGAGAGTGTATAGGTGTGCACGGAGCAAATAGTGGTGTTTAGGATTTGTGGGGCACTCAGATGTAATGAACTCACTCATCTGAAAACCGACGACGTCGAAGACACGGGTAATAAGTTTATATAGTTTCCGTCAAAAACACGAAAACTGATTTCGATCGACAGTTTATCATTGGACCACTTTTTTATAATACCGTCAAGAAATATGTAATGCTAAAACCGGTTGAGAAGTTTACGGACAAATTTTTTCTCTAACATTGCAAAAGAAAGTGTAATCGCCAAGTGACGGAGAAAAATAAAATAGGTGAAACGCCCGAAATCATCGTTTCATATTCACAATTAGAAAACCCAAAACTGTATACTGGACATTGTTTTTGAAGAAGTGCAGCAACGCTTCTTTCTGACTCGGGAGCAAACATGCGGATGATTAAACAACTGGGAGGATGGCATTCTATCACCGTAGTGCAAGGTTACGTGGAAAAACCCCTTCATAATAGAGGCAACATTTTCAAAGGCACAACACACGCTGCTACATCCAATACTCAAACTAACTCAAAATCGACAAGTAATAAAGAAACTGCGAACAAGGAAAACGAGCCCCCTTCTATAATGTTGGATTGGGATGATTTCTTCGAAGATTTTGTTAATATAGCTGAGAAGATTCAAAATCAATCAAAAGCAATAGGAAATTCGCCATCATTTACTACGGCTGCGATTCTACATGAAAAACCACAAGAAAAGATTGCACCATCAAAATCAATTAAATTACCTAAAAATCATACAGAAGCAGGTCATTCATATGTAAAGCAATATTTTTCAACAAAAAAACCAAAAGTTACTTATCAACAAAGGAGAATCTAGTGAATCGCCATCAAAAAAAAAAAGAAGGAATGCAGAAGGTGAATCTGGACCGAATGTAAACCCTGTACCTTCATTGAACAAACAAAATGAGATCGAAAATTATGTAAGTTCTATCCTCGACAAAAATTCATGTGTGAAATTTGAAAACTGTACGTTTAATAATTGTACATTTACAAGCGGGTCTTGTGCGTGTGAAGATAAAAAATCATAAAATATCAAAGTTGCCTTGGTTACTAGTCATAAAATATTCAACTTATCTTAGTTACTAGTCATAAAATATCCAAGTTGTCTCAGTTGCTAGTCATAACATATTCAAGGTGTCTTAGTTACTGCAAATATTATTAAAAAAAACAGTCATAAAATATTCAAGTTGTTTTAGTTACTTTTAACGATAAAAGAATGCTGCAAATGCCGCGGGCATTGACCACGAACTCGAACTCATAACCTCAACTTTTGGAATTAATAATAACGATCTGATTTCTACAATTAATCACGTACTTTCGATCGGCTATGAAGAAGAAAAGTATGAGCTACACGGGACAAAAGTCGAACACCAGTTTCTGCGTGATACGATTCCCTCGGCTTCGCCTCGGGAATCATGACACGCAGGGACGGAAGTTCGATTTTCGTCCCTTGTAGCTTGATATACTTCAGCAAATCATAAGCAGCGGTAACATAGAAATCAGACTAATATGAGCGGAAAATATCAAGCGCAAATCAGACTACAAAGCAAAGATACTCAAAATGGCTGCAGTCAACCACGAAGTGCTTTCACTGAATTTCTTTAACTTAAAATCTAAGATAAGACGAAGCGCGTGGCACGTCGGCCGCTCGCTACACAGGAAACTTAACTAACTAATTAATCTAACTGCACAGAGATAGTTGAACTACTATAACTGACCGACTAGAAATTCAGCAGTAACTTGGTGGTTTTGCTAGCGATACAAATCATAGAGACCTGGCCTTAGTGAAAAGCGGCTATTCGGCGTGTGTCTTCAACTTTAACTTGCTTAAGGCAGCGAGAGAGAAATTGCGACTATTCTTGTCCAAGCTGAACGTAGAACTGACGATCTTCAGCGGTAATTCGGCAGCTCTGTGCGAAGATCCTTATCCTAAAGGTGGGGACCCTATCAGCTATTGCTAATTATCCTATTGGTCCTGCTAGCAAAGTTTTTCGTCTGCACGACTCGTCAGTCGCACGGTACGAGGTGTCATCTTGTTGCCTGGGGTTAGGCGGTATTTTCTCGCACTTCTCAGCGGTAGAACAGGCGGTTCGCTATATTTCGGCGGCGAAATGATCGTCGGGAAGATGCGACCTTGGTTCTTACGAAGTGGTACCGTCCATGCGGTATCAATCACCCTAGGAGTGTACTCTGCAGCGGTAGTCTCACATGGAGACGACCTCGTCGCGTTCCTCTGACAGATCTAGGTGTCTCTGAACTGGGCCTTCACCTTTCGTGACCTGGGTTCAGCGCACGGGACGCGATACTCGTCCCCTCTTACGCGGTGCAGTCCTTGATGATAACATTACGCTGGTCGTGGCGTCGATAATAACACTTGGAGCGTTGGGTGGACTCTAGTGCTGTAACGGGAGGTTGTAACGGTCGTACAACCCCGTAGGCCATCGTTGCAAGCCAGACGCTTAGCGACAAGATCACTTCGCTGGCAAGAGGCCGTATGCAGGCCCTACACGCATGCTCAGCGATATTCAACCAAGGTCGACAGCCTTCCTCGTAGATGATGCTATACTATCCTCGGCGGTACTTCCGGAGGTACGTGTCTCGGGCTGCACACCGTCGCATCATCTCTGCAGCGGAAGTTCTGGAAGCGTTATCCTCTAGGTCGTCTTTCTCTCTCTTGCGATACATTAACAGAAAAACACTTCAAGTTAGTCTAACTCTATTGCTTATTAACTAGGTGTGTCACTTGTATTCCGAGGGTCTAGACGGCGGTATCTGTCTCTCTCGCTGCAGTCCTAATAAAATGTTTGCCAGAAGGGCTTCTGTGACGGCAGCAAATCTGCAACATCACAAACTATAGAGTCAGAAAGTGTTTAATCTTGCAACAGGCGATGATTAGATCCAGATTGACACCGGACATCAAACGATCAACGAAGTTAAGCAATTACGACTGCAACCAGAATTCGGATGGGCGACCTACACGAATAAATCTAATAAGTCTTTGGATAGATGCGGTTTCTCACTTTCTGGAATTATCACCTGTGCTTTACCGCTCGAAAAAGAATCATTTATTGGTAAAAAAAAATATTTTTTGTCCGGATAATTTCGAAAATAAACAAAAATAGAATGATCAGATCATCGGCTGATCAATATTGAGCTCTTGTTGGGCCATCGACGACTGCCCGGCAGCCGATTTGGGCCATTGCTGGCCTTGCGCTGGCCAAACGTTAGGCCGGTATAGCACTGTCTAGTCCAGTCGGAATGTACATAAGGTCTATTCTTGAATATGTCCGAGTTGGCAATTTTTTCACAGCTCCATTGGATACCCAGGAACATATTCTGAAAAACTCGGTGTATAAGAGATGCGGGTTTGAGAGATAAAAAATTATTAACAATTGAAAGTGCCTGATTTTGACGCAATCTTTTTATTTATCGAGTTTAGAGAAAAAAGTCTCAGACAAAAGTTGTAGATCTCATTATTCTTCACAAAATTGTTATTATAAAAAAATCACGTAGCGTTGATGGTTTGGCTGTAAATCGCGACGGAAGACCAGGCACTCCTAAAACTCAGTTTTTTTGTTTATTGCACGCAGGTCAGTGAATTATCAATGCACACTATTGGAACTTATCGTCAATGTAGAACCATTTTTTCTTAAGAGAAGTGCGCCAAGTTTTCCCGGCTATGTCATAGAGTTTAGCAACAATGAATTTTTGCCTGAAATCCGCCCTTCCCCTATAGTTTCCAGCTGAACGACCCGGGAGAGTCCAGCAAAAAATGTAGTGGTACTTTTTACCACCTTCTTCCGGGATCCGGTGAAAATTTTTTTTTTGAAAAAAAGTTGAAGTTTGTACGACAATTATCAAGGGAGATATTCCAATTGTTAACTAAGCGGCGCGACGTCGAACGCGATTGGCCGAGTCGCTCCCCACCGCGCGGCCCGGCGGGACTCACTCGGCAGACGGTGCGATGTCATCGGCGCCGCTATATTGAACCAGTCGTTGCGATGTAATGAATGATTCGGGAAATACGAGACAAATTGCATATCATACTCAAATGTCTCCAGAATACGCACGAACTTGAATCATCTTAAAATGTTAATTAGATCGACAATTATGAATTAATAGGTAAACCTCCTTGTATCTCCGGTCCAAATAAAGATCAAGAGATGATTTTTTTTCCCAAAAAAGCGTCTCGACAAGACCTATCAGATCCTCGAAGAATGTTTCCGGTAACTTGAAAACTGACGAAGTTATCACCATTTGTTTATAAGCAAAAATTTTATTTCTTTTTTAACGGCGTTTTTTTCAGGAAAAAAACAAATTTTTCACCGGATCCCGAAAGAAGGTGGTAAAAAGTACCACTACATTTTTTGCTGGACTCTCCCGGGTCGTTCAGCTAGAAACTATAGGGGAAGGGCGGATTTCCGGCGAAAATTCATTGTTGCTAAACTCTATGACATAGCCGGGAAAACTTGGCGCACTTCTCTTAAGAAAAGATGGTTCCACATTGACGATAGGTTCCAATAGTGTGCATTGATAATCCACTGACCGGCGTGCAATAAACAAAAAAACCGAGTTTTAGGAGTGCTTGGTCTTCCGTTGCGATTTACAGCCAAACCATCAACGCTATGTGATTTTTTTATAATAACAATTTTGTGAAGAATAATGAGATCTACAACTTTTGCCTGAAACTTTTTTCTCTAAACTCGATAAATAAAAAGATTGCGTCAAAATCAGGCACTTTCAATTGTTATTAATCTTTTATCTCTCAAACCTGCATCTCTCATACACCGAGTTTTTCAGAATATGTTCCTGGGTATCCAATGGAGCTGTAAAAAAATTACCAACTCGGACATATTCAAGAATAGAACTAGGCGTAATTTCTGTACATTCCGACTGGACTATTGTCAGAATCAAGGGATCGGACAGGCAAGGAGGCCGAGCACCCCGCTAGCTTCACCGCTGCAACGCCGCTGCGTTCAAAAGCGATACTGCGACTAAAAAGTACAAATAGGAATATCAAGGTGGTCGGACAGGCAAGGAGGCCGAAACAACCTCGCTAGCTTTTTACGTCGATATCCCCAGAGAAACTTGCTCTGATAAACAGAGATTTTTGATGCTACCTCAATACTTTCGGGTTTTACTTTGTAGCGAGAAAGGTTCTCATTGAGACATCGCGCGGGCCATCGAGAGCGCGAGTGACTAATGTTCGTTGAGGTTTGCCGTGTGGCTGGTAGATGGCGCGCGCGCTTTCTACTATATACACCATATGTTTATACATTTATAAGGATTTTATGGCTGCCACGTTACAAGTATACGTGACATTCAGGTGAAACCGAATGGTCCATCCGCCCGGACAGCGAATATTGGCGAATATGACGTGTTTTAGCGGGCTAACCACTCGTTGCGCTGAAAAATCCTTAGGGTGATTTTGGCGCGCGGTCGATGAAACTCGGCAGCCATTGTTGATAGAACCCGGCTGACTGTCAATACATCGCGGAAGCATTGACTAAAGATTTGTAAAGACGGCCAGCCATGGGTAATTTTTTGAAGCCCGGCCCGGGGGCACCGCGGGGCACGAGGGTAATGGCAGATTGCCAAATTACCGGTCTTGTCGGTACGGAAGGACTGTGCAGTGGCCTGGTTATGATTAGCTGTGCCAATAAGTAGGTCTGCTATATATCGACCGTGCGACTTTTTGACCTCGACAGCCTACAAAAACGGAATCATTTATACCAACTGTATTATATAGGGCATTTCTATTAATTCCCAATTATGTTGGCTGGTTTTTGAACCATTTTAAGAATGTATTGAACTCAATATGTCGCGTTACTAAAGCCAGAAGGTCGTATCGACCAAAATGTGAGGAATGACATTATCCATGAAAAAAACATGAATTGGAAGTGATAGTAGATAAAATAGGGCATACACATGAATTTTGATCGATACGACCTTCTGGCTTTAGTTTTGAGACAAAATCGGGAAAGATAAAGCCAGAAGGTCCTATCGACCAAAAATTGTTTTTTTTTTTTTAATTATAATGGAAATACGCGTTTTTGTCAATTTGCAGACGATTCCGGGGAAAAAAAAATCGCGGATACGACCTTCTGGCTTCAGTTTGCGTGATTTTTTCGTAAAACTAAAGTCAGAAGGTTGTATCCGCCAAAAATGGTTTTTTTGCGGGAATCTCGATGGATCTATGTGTTTCCATCAATTTCATGGCGAATCCGAGAAAAAAAAAAATGATGGATACGACCTTCTGGCTTTAATTTTCCTGATTTTTTACTGAAAATAAAGCCAAAAGGTCGTATGTACTCGGACATACGACCTTCTGCTTCTAATTTTCGATTTTCCCAATTTCAATTGATCTACACGTTATTGGTGATTCCGAAGCGAAACCAGAAAAAAAAAAAGAATACACGACCTTCTGGCACTTAAATCGAGTTTTTGGCGCTTACGACCTTATGGCATTAGTAACGCGATGTATGTTGAGAATATCTACTCCAGCATTCTTCATGTTTTTTTGCTACGAATGATTTTTCAACCCATTTTATATTTTTTAGACTCAACTCGATGCAGTTTTTTTCAACTTGGAACTGATCAGATTTTGGATTCAATCCGTCCAGTAGCTTTTGAGTTAGTCAAGAAATAAATTTTTTTTTGATGATATCTCGAATGGATCAACGGATTTAGATGATCTTGGTCTCAATCGGTATGATTCGCGCCAACTCAGATCTGATTGAATTTTGAAATCAATCCATATAGAAGTTCTCGAAAAAATTGAACGATCCATCACAATCATAATAATTAAGACAATCATATTTCGTAGAAAATATATTGTAGACGATAAAAGAATATTCTCTGCGCGGGAAGTTCGAGGGTTGGCCCATCGTGATCAACCAAATCACACGCTTGTTCATATTCATTATAATGGGTATATAAATACACGTATTTATTATTGCAAAGTTCTAATCTTTTTCTACGAAACTAGAAACAATTTGCAACTCAGAAATATTTTTCGTTCCATATTTCATCCCGCACAGAAATCAAGAATCAAAAACCACGAGAAGAGCAAAATTATTAGTTGCGAATTGTTTCTACTTTTATACGAAAAATTTGAACCACGTGGTAGAAGATATTCGTTTTTTACCACAATTTCGCTTTTTGCCTGAAAATGAGCCGTGTGGTGGAGGCTATTTTTTATCTAAACAAAACGTTCGAAACTCGGTGGTGCACGTGCTTCCATTGAGCTAAGGTCCTGTTAGTCAAGGAATTAGAACAGTTATGGGGGGGGGGGGGGGGGGGGGGGATCGAAATTCGTTTCACCCGAAAATGATGATCACCATATTCTTATCTATTTTTTGATTTGTGTTTATTGGTTTTATAGTATATGGGGAATTCCACGCCAAATCAGTAACTGCTGGACTTTTGCATTCTTTAAATTTGCCAATTTTTTTCCCCATTTTGAGCTCATAATAAGGAACTCACCTAATTTTTTTTAAATTTTTGTCTCAAAATATGCAGTCAGTAGGATTTTTTTTCAATTTCCATATTTTTTTTTTCGTTTATCTATAACTTCCTGAAAAATCAAGTGATTCGAAAAAATGGGGGGGGGGGGGGGGGTCAAAATGTTTGTTTTGAAATACTCTTCCGTTTAAGATTATGTTAAAAATCCTTCATGTTTTAATTTAATCAGTTTTTTCCAATTTTAAGCATAAATCGCATTTTTTATGTCGATTGTCTCCTTCGATTTTTTTCATTTCTTGTTAATGAAAAACTGTTATTTATTCAAAAAATTTTAAGCCTAGTTTCAAAGCGGGCGATTCATTCTTTCTATTTTTTAAAATTATTTAATTGTTTCTGTTTTCTCAAATTAATAGACATTTGAGAATTAATTTAATTTCATTTAATTTGAGAAAACAAAGACAATAAAATAATAAAGAAGAAAAGAAAGAATGAATTGCCCACTATGAAACTAGGTTCGAAATTCTTCAAATAAATAACAGTTTGTGATAAAAAAAAATGAACATAGAGTTGGTGTTATTACAATTACTTCATTCGCTCCAATTAATTCTCAAATATTGCGATTTTTTGTATTTTTTTCACTATTTCACAGAGACATTTTCTAAAATTACAGAAAACAAGCAAAACGATGCGCCGGCCGTCGAGACGCCGATAAAAAAAGGTAAATAATCATTTCAGTCAAATACGCTAATTTGAATGCAGATCATAGACGATCAATGTCATATTTCAATCAAATGCCAGGTGTAAATGCATCGACGTGTTAATTTCAGCGAACAGGGCGAGAAAGGCGGCAGCGGGGGAGGCAAAGGGGAGGCCTCCGCGGCGAAAAATAATGGGTAACTATTTCTTCATTCAATTTCATCTTATAATAACATAAATATGAAGCGGTTTCCAACGTGTTTTCTCGAGTGCTGCTCGCCAACATATTCGGTATTCAGCGACGGGAAGAGGGGAAATGATTGAATGATTGCAATTATGTCAATTCAGGCCAAAAAATCAACGTACCAATTGAACATTGATCGTATTTTTGCTTCAGCTCGTTTTTTGAAATCCTTAACAAGCCTATAAACTATTTCAATCCCCGTCCTCGTTCAGCCGTTGTCGCTCATGATTTCGCAACACATACAATGTATTTATTTGCGGCGATTCATTTCTACATTCGTGGTATGGCCCAGTCGAATTAGGGTTTGTCCCGGAAAAAATTGTAAGTAGCAATTTTCCTTCGGAAATCGTTGTGTGGGGGGGGGGGGAGTCAATGGCAGTCTACAGTTTGGTTTTCGCATTCGCACCCCGTTGCTTCACCCCCCATCTCGAATTTGAGGGTGAATTTTCGTTTATTGAATAACTCGTTTATTTTCAATTTTACATGAAAAATGGTTATTACCGAAGTTGTTTGAAATTAAAAAAAAAACAAAAAAATTAAAAATGATTAGCAATGTAGCAAATTCAATTGTCAACAAGTTAGTTTATCATCGTTTATACGAAAAAAAATCAATAACAAACGAGATAATAGAATATTTAGGTTCACCTCCACCTCTTTTCGGGTCTTAATCGAAAAATATCGATGCTAGGGAAAAATTGGTAGGGACCAAAATTGTAGGAAATTCAATTCCAAACAACTTCGGTAATCACAATTTTTCGTGTGAAATTGAAAATAAACAAGTTATTCAACAAATAAACCTCAAATTCAAGATGGCGCAATGGGGTGCGGATCCCGAAAACCGAACTCTAGACTGCCAGTGACCCCCCCCCCCCCCCCCCCAACGATTTCCGAAGGAAAATTGTTACTTACAATTTTTTTCGGGTCAGCCCCTTTTTTGGTCTAATTCGACTGGGCTAGTAGTTTTCACGTCCTAGCTCTTTAAATTCACTTGCGTGTACACTAGGGTGTTTCCAAATTTACTAAATTTCGATTCTCCAACGGGCCACACCTGAAAAAGTTCATCAAGGTGGGAGAAACAGATTATGATGTCCAAAGATGCGGATTTTAGGTTCAGTGGGACATCGGGATCATTTGATTTTTCTTTTGCTTTTCCTTTTCATCGAATGTATGATGAATAATCACTGAAGTATAAGTTTGAACTTTTTGTTTCAGCAAACCCGTGGAGAATAAGAAGCGCAAGAGGGGGCAGGCGGGCGGCCGCAGCCGCGGTGCCAAGAGAGGGACCGGCGCCAAAACTATTTTAAATTTCAATTTTTATTAGATGATTAAAAGAAAATTATATTGATATGAAAATTTAACAAATGTATTCATTTAAAAAAAATTCCTTTCCCATTCCTCAATTATATGTACAGTAGGGTGTCCGTTATTTCCCAAATTGACTTTTTACACTTGGGTGTGGTCCAAATCATTAGTTTATAGCCTAAAAACAATTATGGAAGAGAAAAAAAAATTTAAAGTTCCATTAACCCCTGCCTGAATGACGATACTTCTCCCATTTCATTAGCGTGGGATTTTTGCACTTCTTAGACTTTAATTGTTTTCGTGTTTATTATATTCATTACCTCATAAAATATTGTTGATTTTACTACTGTTCTGACCTATTTAGATGGACAAATTTTTTTAAATTTTTTTAAATTTTTTTAACGACTTTTGAAGAGGTCTAAATTTATCTTCAGCGTATTTTTCAATGATCTTCGAATGTTTTCGAATAAATTTGGACCTCTTCAAAAGTAAAAAATTTGAAATAATTTGTCCATCCAAATAGGTCAGAACAGTAGTAGAATCAACAATATTTTATGAGGTGATGAATATAATAAACACGAAAACAATTAAAGTCTAAGAAGTGCAAGAATCCCATGTTAATAAAATGCGAAAAGTATCGTCATTTAGGCAGTGGTTAATGAAACTTTAAATTTTTTTTTGTTTTTTTCCATAATTGTTTTTAGGCTATAAACTAATCAAATTTGGAATACCAAGTGTAAAAAGTCAACTTGGGAAATAACGGACACCCTAATGTACAGAGCAATCGCGTGAATTTCGTCAACATTGCCATTTATTGTAAATTGTAATGAGCCAAGTATAATGTCATTCAATTTCAAGCTTCAAGTTAGTTATGAAATCTCAAAATTACCTAAAATCCATCATCGCCGTTCAGATAGATTAAAACAAAATAACATTCTTTAGTCAATGGTTTGACACACCGTATCTTAACAAAAAAAAAAAAACGTTGAGCTTCAAGATATAAATCATTTCCAATCTTATTCCATTCCCTATTAGAGGAACTATAAGCCGTTAGTGTGTGAAAATCAAGAGGTATAAGTAATCGTTCAATATATGTTTAAAAACGTAGTTTTTTTCAGGTTGCCTCCCGTGGTTTAACTTCAACTCGTCGTCACTATTGTAAAATAGCTGGAAAAAAATATTCAAATGAATGTGCTTGAATCTTTGAAGCTTTCTGCGTGTCATGTGACTTGAATTTCGATAAAAATCAAAAAATTGTGGTCGGGGTGGTTAATAATAGCCCGAGTAGCGATCTCGGAGACAGGTAAAAATAGGAGGATGCAATATAGTTCGTCTAATAGGGAATAGAATGAGCTTGAATATGATTCGTATCTCAAAGGTCTACGATTTTTTGTCATCGAGATACAGTGTGTCAACCCCATCGTATATCTACAAAACGCGTAGAAGAAACATTATTTTCGCCATGCGTTACTTTACACTACTACTCTATCCTGTCTGCATGGGCCTTCGGGTCAAACGACAGCCTTCTGTCTGCATGGGCCTTCGGGTCAAGCGACAGCCTTCTATATTCGCACGAATTTTATAGCAAAGTGCAAATCTTTGACAAACAGTTCTACAGCTGTGCGTCGAAGAAAATTATAATCTTCGGGTGCGAATATAGTGATATGGAGAACTACGTTGATTCACCTTCTCGTGGTGTTTTCCGAAAACGAAGCTTTGTATAACTTCGGCTAAGAAATCAACAACCGTTAAATGACCAAACCTTTCCTAGAACACCTTTCCTCTTTCCCATCCGCTCGTAAGATCGGATCCCTTCCTTGTTTGATATGCATTAAGCCATATTGCTCCGTATCTCAAAGTTTGAAAAGGAATATTCAAGTATTCGTCTATTGTAACTTCTATAGAAACCAAAAATTATATCTAAGTCGTCCCGAATGACTGCAAATTCTAATATTTGATACCTTAGGAGGAGATACAATGCATTCAAAGTCCATTTCATTCAAATTTAGACCTTTCAAATATTCGGCCGTCTCACAAATGGAAAAAACTTCTTGCTGCACTTTCCCAAAAACATCTACTGAGTTTTGAACTAAAAAAAGAGAAAAATCATATGATTCAATGAGGATTATCAAGTTTATCATTTGTCTGTCAGTTTGCGGTACTTTCAAATATTTTCCAGAACCGGCGGTTTCATCGTGTTCTCGAAAATTTAGCGGATTTCGTGTAATAGGCTGAAATTCGCGTTTTTTATTCTTGTGACACAATTGAAAAATTTCGAAGTACTCCACAAATATTTTTTCTAATTTTCAGAACACGTTACCATACTCATTCCTCGGGAAGTTTTCTCTTCAAATTTGTTAAACAATTTGAAGAAAATTGATCCAGCTTTCTTAGCAGTTTTAAAATGATCGTAATTTGTTGGCGAATCTCGGGGAATATTTTCAGAATTAAAAAAAACGCCTATATTTTGTCTACAGAATGAATCACTGCCGAAATTATTAATAAGAGAGAGGAAAAAAGAAGGAACCTTTGCGGAGAAAATGTGGCATGAAAATGAAAATCGGAAAAAAGATCGCCGACGGTGAGCGTTTGCTAATCGCCGAATGCCCCATATATTCATAGGTCGGTATATCAGACCTCAAACTCTAAACTGCCTTACCCTGTGTGCCCGAATGGTAAGATCATTGTAAGGAAACTGGTTTATTCATTGAACCGGGACGGTAGCGTAGTTCGGCTAAAAATGCTCGAGGTCATCGAGAGGGCGGTCGTGCACAGCTGAAAAATCGAGCTTCAACAGACCCCATTAACCTGGCCGTCTTTACAAATCTTTAGTCAATGGCGGAAGGTAGACATGTGGGGTTATGTTCGTTTATTTTAAGCAAATGATAATCAGGTGAATGAAAACTACGTGAATAAGCTATGAATATTTATCAAAAATCTATCAATTATTTTTAAATGATATCTTAATACAATCAACGAATTAACCTAAGCTTCAACTAGGAATTAATTAGAGTCAGAAAGTTTATCGAGAACAACCAATTTGAACGAGATTATTAATTGTATTCTAGGGTTGAGGCTTCAATAAATTGAACTAGGTGAGTGAGGAAAACTTTATTAAAGCTTACTAGAAGTTCATTCAATGCATAACAAGGATAATTATCATGTTGGAACGAATTAGTCCTCGTTACAGTCAGCAGCGCAGTTTAAACCGCCAGATCTTAGAGTCTTCGAGAAATGCACTGCGCCTAGACTGGACATAATGCCTGCGCCTGTCATTTCAAGGTAAGAATTATCACACATTCAATGCCAACATTCATTGGCCACAAACATCTGCCAATATTCCTGTGAAAAAAATAAGTGTGGTTTAATGGAATTAAGTTATTGAAAAACATGAATATTTGAAAAGTATGAATAACTACGATATCGTGCAATGAATGTGTGATCATTTTTACCTTGAAATTACAGGCGCAGGCATGATGCTCAGTCTAGGCTTTGTGCATTTCTCGAAGACTCCAAGACCTGGCGGTTTGAACTGCGCTGCTGACTTTAACAAGGACTAATCCATTACAACATGATACTTATCCTTGTTACGCATTGAATAAACTTTTAGAAAGCTCCAACAAAGTTTTTCTCACTTACCTAGTTCAATTTATTGAAGCCTCAACCCCAGGATTAATAATTAATAATTTCGTTCAAATTGGTTGTTCTCGATGAACTCTTTGATTCTAATTAATTTGCAGTTATAGCTTAAGTTAATTCATTGATTGTATTATGATATCATTCAAAACTGATTGATCGATTTTTGATAAATATCAATAGCTTATTCGCGTAGGTTTTATTCACTGTATTTATCATTTGCTTAAAATAAACGAACATAACCACACATGTCTACCTTCCGCGATGTATTGAAAGTCAGCCGGTTTCCAACAACAATGGCTGCCGAGTTTCATCGACCGCACGCCAAAATCACCCCAGGGGTTTTCAGCGCAACGAGTGGTTAACCTGCTAAAAGTACGAAATATTCGGCGTTCGGGCGCATGGACCATTCGGTATATTATTAATAATTTAAGAATAAACTTATATTCACTTGCAAAACTGTCGAATTATCAAGAAAAGTCTACTTTGCTATTTCGTGCATTGTTTGTCGTTTGATATACGTGTATGCTATAAGAAGCATAGGGTATGACAGTTTGATGAATATCAAATTCAGTTAATGATTGTACAGGTATGTACATACATGTGCACTAGCGTATACACGTACTGGGAAGGATCAATTTCAACACCTGAAACCTATCCTCGTAACAGTTCGGCCTCACTTGAGTGCAAAAATATTTTGTTGCCCATTCGCTAGTGAAGAATAATCATTCGCAAATACATATTCGTGGCAGTTGAAAGATTAGCGTGTGCGAGTTTACGATAGTGTTTCAGTGCGGGCCTTGGGCGCCTTGGGCGCCCGCACTAAAGCACTATCGTAAACTCGCACGTGCTAATATTTCAACTGCCACGACAATGACGTCCCACAAGATTGGTAGATTCATTTCAAATAAGTGTGTATGTATAGAACCAATGTTATCTGTAGATCAGACATTCGTCAGTCGATGCAAAATTCATGACAGGTATAACTGGAAACATAGTACTTCGAGAATCCATCAGCCGCCAAGTACCGATACAAGCAGCTGTGCACAGTTCAGAAAAACTGTAAGCGAACAGCCAAACCCAAAATAAAACTGCAAGGAGTCGTGTCCTATCAATTGATGTATTTCAGATCCCAGATTTGATGAATAAACAATATGGAAAACAGTCGGAAAAAAATGATTCGCAAAATACGATAAAGTACTTTTTTTTTTTTTCAACTCCTTTTTTCAATGGCTTAGCGATAAAGTACTATCAATCCAAAGCGAGAACAACAAACTTGAAAAAAAAAAAAACGAATGTGCCCGCCAAGTACGTAGCTCTTGGAATGATGTTTCGATATCCTCACACGGAACTCCGACTTCACGATTGATTGATTGATTGATTGATTGATTATTTCTATCACGACGTAGATTTGCTGAGAGATCGCAGGGGTACGTTCGGTACTTGTCTTTTTTCTTGATTTCACGACAGAGACTGGCGAAACGTTTTGCTTATCAAACAATTGTGATTTTCGCGTTGGTACTTGGCGGCTTTTTTTTTACATCTTTGGATGTTTTTCGTGGGATTGGATATATTCTTCTATCTGTACTCCAGCCAACTTGATCTTAACTGCACGGAGAGAATTTTATGGCAATGGCTCTCATACTGGTATAGGAATTCCGATGTATTCTGCACTTTCGAGAACTCGGGCTATAAGTATGGTAACCATTTTCGCAATTGAGGCAATGGTTACCATATCTTAAGATATGGTTACCATACTTTGTGACGTCCTGGCATAGCCACTCCGTTCCCACGGCTCCTTATCATTGCCTGAATGCTTACCTCCGCACTCTTGACTCCCCACCTTGGTTAGAACGTAGCATTCCTCATCATTCTATATTAATTTCACGTCACTTCGAAGTCAACTCTCCAACCTTCTACACATCTCTCTGCTTTTTCTCCTACAAACTCTTCAATATCCTAAACTCGATCCCAATTTAAATACCGACATTATCGATAAATTCAAATGTTACTGTTAATCGACAATCATCTTATTATCTTATCGTTATTCCAAACCTCCTTGTATCATCCATGTTACCTTTCTGAATGTAAACGAGTCGAACTTTAAATACAAACTCGCCCTTGGCAATAAAATAATACCGCTCCAACAACAAATAAGAATTTCGATGTTTAATTATTATAAGGTGACAGCAAAGCCAAGTAAAAAGTGAAAATTAATCACCACAGTCGGCATTCGTTAAAATCCCGACGTAACACATATCTCCACTTCACCCTATTTATATTTTATTTGAGAGGGGGCTCAATCAATCGAGTCGAGTCAAATTGTTGTGGAGTGAATCGGCCTGACGTTTCGGCAGTAATGTGCTACCCTCATCAGAGGCTGTTTATTAAAAAATTATTACAAACCAATTAGTCAAAATAAGACAATCGTGTACAAACATAATATTTACAAAGTCAGAGATAATAAGCGTAGAGATTCAACTATTAGTCAATAATGGACGATCATATACAAAACAAAGAGTTACTAGTCACGAGAGTTTAAAAGTCCAGAAGTCCATTGTTGACTCATAGTTAAATCTCTACGCTTATTATCTCTAACTTTGTAAATATTATGTTTGTACACGGTTGTCTTATTTTGACTAATTGGCTTGTAATAATTTTTTAATAAACAGCCTCTGATGAGGGCAGCACATTACTGCCGAAACGTCAGGCCAATTCACTTCACAACAATTTGACTCGACTCGATTGATTGAGCTCCCTCTCAAATAATTGCTTATATCGAGTGATACCTTCATGATGTTGAGGACTATTTATATTTTATTATATTGATTATAATTCTTGAATAAAGTCAATATGTGAGTCTATTAGTAAGTTATAATTCGAATTATCGTGTTACCAACTTGCTTATTGTTTGATATAATCTACTTGATTATTATATTGATTATTCTCTGATTACATTTTGAATAATTACGTACGATAAGTACACTGTTGTGTTTATGTGGATGATGGGTGTTTTGTTCTTCTAACATTCCTACAATCCTGAAATTGTGTAATCGTAATAATGATGTCGAATTGCACTACCGGTAGGGAGTCCCGTGAGGGTTAGTTGCCTATAACGCGGCGTTATAACATTGTAGCATTCTTTAACTCCGTATATGTTGGGTTGCCTTCTTTCTGGCTCCGCATAGGCTTAATATCTGACGATGGGAGTTTCCCCTCTATTCTAGTCTAGTTTGTGGTGAAGAAAAGGTGAAGAAATTTATTGGTCAGGGGCTCGATTCCATAACTTTTATCACTGCTATCACTATCGATAGATATCAGTGCTCCGTGGGATGAGTACTCAATTTAATTATAAAATAAATAATTATTTATGTACCGGCAATTATTTGATAAAATAAAACTCGTACGACGTTGAGTACTCATCGCACGGAGCACTAAGGTAGATGAAGCCCGTGAAACTTTGGTTTGTGTGCATTCCTTAGAGCTAACAACGTTCGACACTTTCTCAAATATTCTTGAGTAAATAACACGATTTTTTCATCACTCGAGCTGCCACATTTCACACAACACTTTTTCATTGAGGCCATCTCGGACATTATTTTATTATTGACAGTTATTTATCAGTAGTAATATCACAAGACCTTCAAAATTAACGGATATTCCCCGATTATTTTACTGCGTAGCATCGAGAGGGATCAGTTTTGCAAATTAAAATCCCGAGCGCGCAGCACGAAAAAAAAAATATTTCCTTTTTTTTTCCCTATCGGCATATCTTTGTACCAGCCCTTGCTATCCGGCTTTGTCTAATAGGGGTCGGTTGTCAAGAACAATCTATCAGTCTTGATGTCTTCATTCCTCTTGGAGATCGATTCCTTGAAAAGTTTCACCGGGCATTTGGTTGGATCAGTCGTATTTGGTGTTAGCCACTTGCTTTGTGCCATTTTTGATTTCCTCCTGGTGTAGTTTTGGTGAAGACTGGGTTGTATTCGATGCGTCCACTTGGGGTACCATCATTGTTGGTTTCCTCTCTGAAGTGATGGATCAGGGCAGTGCTTCCCTCTCCACCTGTCCAAGCTACTTTCATGGAAGCGATTACAAAACACTTTTTCTGCAATGTAATCTCTCTGGAGTCTGTTTATTCCAGACATCATGCATTTTCTCTACCTCCGAGGCTTCTAGGGCAATGGCACTCTTCTTCATTTTTGTAGGATCAACTTGGAGGGCACGACGTTTAGAATCACGTGCATCTGCACGCGCTGGTTTGAACTTCATGCCCTAGAATGCATCAATATTTCTCTCCAACTCTTTGACCCAAAAAGCACCTGTGGTGCAAAAACCTTTCGCCAAGTACAATAATGTGGTCACTACCCCATAAAAAAAATCCACCAACAAAAATTCCTTCGTAACAAAAGAGGTACTATAAAAATGTCTGCTTACAAAAGGATTGAAGTCAGATACAATTACCAAGTACGTGTCGCCTGTATAACAAAAGTTGACAACAGAAGAACAAAAAATCGAATAGTCTTGTACTCGTTCACGCGATTGGCTTTTGATAATTACAAGAAAAAAAATTTAGGAAATGGTATTTGCGGGCCAGGTATGAGTAAGTGAAAGAGTATTCACTTAGGTTTATGTATCATTTGTTCGATGCATATTGCTATAATGGCCCGCCAAGTGATGTGAGTATGGATATAAGAGGACACTATTGTTTCAAATTATAAGTGAAGAAACAATGTGTGGAGTAAACTTGAATGAATCATAAAAAAAAAAAATCACGGGATTCGAACACAGAATACAAAATCTCCAATCTACAGCGTTAACCGCTGTGCCACCAGATCACTTGATCGTGGGACGCGTTAGCAGATTCTTGAAGAATGTGGAAACTTCAACCGTCATTTTCTCGGAAACGGCAGAGTATTGGCAGATAAAACGAAATACGTGGTCGCTGATTTTGATCCCTCTTTCAGACCGCGAACTTTCACGAATATCGGAGGATTACACTAGGCGGGTTTCCCTGTCCGTCTAACACGTCGTTTCATAATTAATCTACTTTTCTCACTGTAGAACTATGCCCTGAATCATTTGAATACTTCTTTCTACAACATACTCTACATACAGAGCGATTCTCTGGAAAGTAACGAGTCTCAACGGCATACGGGTAACCCAAACTGCAAGCGATTGTGTTTTATTTCGCATATCGCGTGCCTTTGGCTACGTATATTACGTAGGAAATAAAACCCAATCGTCGATGTTTGAGCGGCTCGATGCAGGCGTCTTCGCACTTGGCTACCTTTTAGGCGCATTACTTTCCAGAGAATCGCTCGTATGGAACTATATAGAATTATGTAAAATCAAGGAGTGAGCCGACAGCTCTACGTTGGCTTCGTTTATGTGATGCTACGGATTGTATTTCTTCTCCTCATTGGCAGTGGCTTTATACTTCATGCTGTAGACTTTTCTTTATCTATTTTGTGGAATAGAATCTCGTTAGAGGTTTCGTCCGTTAAAAGTGTGGAGTCGCGTCGGAAAAATGACGCGTCGCTAAGGCACCACCCGGTACTCGCGCCGTCACCGCGGGTTGCCGGTTTTGAGGCAAGCTTACAATTGCTCGCTCTTGGCCGGCTCGACATATAATTACTAAAATATCGCCGACCATATTTCAGTCCTCAGTTTTATTCCGAACTACTAGATGACTCATCACCACTCATACTTGATATCTTCAGCGACCATGAAGATCTTATAATTAATCAGATGGCACTTGTCTGACATTCAAAAGTAAATCACACTTTGTGTGATCAAGCCGTCGAAATTCGGTCTTTCTAAATTCGACGCTAGCGCCCTCCTAGTGATCACTTTTTCGCTTTTTCAGAAGGCAGTAATCCTGCTCCGCCGATAAATGCTGAAAAGTGGCGGCAACTCACTCGGCGATTTGACATCGGTCGTGGACAAAATCTTCCTCAACGGGTTCTAAATTTGTTCACAAGTGTCAGCTCCGACGTCACGTGGTATTGTTTTTGACGTTCGAAGGCATTCGAAACGCGGTATCTTTTATATTAGATGAACAACGAGAAATCAATCATACATATGTCCCATGAAATTTGTTAGTTTCCCCCTATTCGCTCAACCGCAATGATGTCAAGTAAGTCAACTAGCACGTGAACAAATTTTTTTTCAAATCGACATAACCTAGGTATATGACCTGACAAAGTTGTTGATCCGAAACAAAGAAATAAATCCGCGTGTCTGATGATATAGGGTCGTATGTGCCATCGTATGTACCTAACGTCCCGTATTTTTTTCTTATAATTACACGAGAACACAAATATATATTAAGATTGAAGAATAGATCGATTAACAGTCAAAGGTAGTAGGTGCAATTCCGATTGCGTTTCGGACCATTTTTATAGCACATGTCAAAAAGTAAGGGAAAAAATCATACTCCCTTTCACCGCTAGAATCGCCTTTTTCGCACATACAATCCTGTACTATTAAACACGCGATGCAATATCAATAATCAAGGTAATTCCCGGAAAATGGTCACATAAGCTTGTTCATAGGCCCTTTCTTGGTCAAATCTTTCTTTAGATCAATCGTCCTTCATTCAAACGAACCCTGAATTTTTATTTAAAAACATGAAAGATAAAAACAAAAATAATTCAACGATCCGATAAATTTTGTTGCATTTACTTCTAACGTTAAATTTTCACTAATTGCAAACACTGTTTCAGACAATTCGAAATATTCTGCTATTGAAATAGAAAATAAAAGGTTATTGGCACTTCGCCGCAAGGAATTGGCACAAAAAGCACACAAAAGTCAAGGAGGACCGAGTTCCCTGAGTGGCAGTCCTAAGAATGGAGAGAGAAGTAGAAATGAGAATAATGGGACAAGGAATCCATTGGTCATGCAACCGCAAAGCCAGACCAATCGTTACAATCCCATACCAGCTAGAGAATCGAATAACTTTTTCACCAAACAAAATGTTACTCAAGCTAAATGTGCAATGGTTACAGACAACAGATTCTCTGTTGATATTTCTGCATTTCAACAACAAGTCGTAGAGTTATTCAAAACCATTCCAAGCAGATCGTATGGTAATGAAACAGATGATTTCTCCAAGTTTTTTACAAACACGTTTGTTATATACCCTCGATTCTCTTGACCAATTACAGCCTCTGATTTCCGTCATGTTGTTTCTTGGACTATGAGATAATGCTTACATACATATGACCATAATAGTTTTGACAATTTTCGAAATAGTAGGATTGCAACTTATTCAAATTTAGAAACAATATGTTCCATACATGTAATTTCGGGGTAAATCAATAATATTCGATGATTTCAATATTTAAACACGGAATTTTTTGTTTTTATGCTATTTTTTTTTTTTGTAAACATTAAGAAAAACAGTTCGCTAAGTGCTCATGACAATGAAAGACTGACCTTATCGCTATCTACTATTGGCTGGAGCATATTAGTTCCATTAGTTTCATCTGTATAAGACTGTGTGTAAATATATACAGTATATCTACTGAATTCAGTGTCATATACACTCTCTCTCAAATCTCATGCAACAATACCATGCAAATCAGAAACAGTATCTCATCAATACATTAAGGTCTTTTTGTTTCGATGCATTATTGTAATGTCAGAGATTTCTTAAAAACATCAAAATTTTCAAAAAATATAGCTCGTCCAAGCAAGTGAAAAGGTTGATTAATAAATTCGAATGAAAAGTGACCTCGACTGGTCGAAGATTCAACAGATCTTCTTCCTAAGCAAAATTTGTTTTGCAGATGTAACTACAAAGATTTGGGATTTCCATATCAACGATTACGAGAGTCTCATGCAGAAATTATCCCTCCTCAAACCGAGAGTGGTTGTAGAAGGGTTACCGCGCGCTGTACTCCAGGTACGAATATGAGCCGTTCTCTAGAGAAACGGCTCAAGTCGATTTAGGTCGTTTTTAAAATTTATCAATTATTATATTGTTGCACGTCTCTATTATGTGCTTGTAAAGTTTCAAGCAATTAAAACAAATGGATAAGCTTACAAAGTTGGCTGGAAGCCAGTCCGCAGCGACCCAAGCGCGTGCTAGTACAAACTTAAAATGCAATTATCTCAAAACGACATTTTTCAACTTAAACCGTTCTTCGAGAGAACGGCTAATATATTAATCCAAGATGTTATTGGAACAATCATTCAGTTTCATGAATTGCGATTGCTTCTGATGATAATTTAATGTGCAGTCAGTTATTGGTCTCATTCTATCTGACAACTATATCACACAACATCGAATTGAAGTCTTGAGATTTAATTTGCAGATATTCCAAAAAGATAACGTCACTGACTACAGTTCTTTCGACATTTCTACGATTGATCCAAAATTGCTAAACAGCTTCATGCCATTTCAACGAGAAGGCGTATGGTAAGAATCAAACAAACCATCCTCTGATAGGGGGGAAAATCGTTTGAAATAAAGATTCAAGTTCATCTATTGGATAACTATTATCTATAAAATCATTAGATCATGTGTCTAATGGTGTAAGGTCGTGCGTGCCAAAAAAGCGATTTTAGTGGTATGAGGGCGTATAGTTTTTTTTGTCTTGTATTTGCACCAAAATACGAATATATATTGAGAAAAGTTGGCATTGATAAATCGGTCAGTTAACAATAGAAGATTGTAAATACTGGCGGATACGCAGTTTCAGTACTAATTTTATGAAGAAAAAATCTATATTTTACCATTAGTTTTTTTTTGCTAATTTTAATTGCGTGTCGAGTTTTTTTTATGGCGAATACTGCGTAGAAAGTAAAATTATACGACCTTTTTACCGTTAATAAATGTGATAAAAATAATTTAGTGCTGCAAACCGTATCCAAACATGCGACCTTTCCCCTTTAAATTTATTTTCTGCTAATTTCAATATATCTATGCGTTGTGAGTATTTTTTATACCAAATTTCGCAAAAAAAAAGTATTCATATTCCCTCTGACCACCCAAATCGTCTTTTTTTTTTTCTTGCACTTAAGACCTCACGATGTTGAGCTCTAATCATCTTAGATTCTTTCAACATTTGGTTGGTTGAAGCGAATGATAATCAGTAGCAGCTATGGCTCCTGTTTTAGGGAGTACATTTTTTTTATACCAAATTTCGCAAAAAAAAAGTATTCATATTCCCTCTGACCACCCAAATCGTCTTTTTTTTTTTCTTGCACTTAAGACCTCACGATGTTGAGCTCTAATCATCTTAGATTCTTTCAACATTTGGTTGGTTGAAGCGAATGATAATCAGTAGCAGCTATGGCTCCTGTTTTAGGGAGTACATACACCTTGAATAGTGGGATTTTTTAAATGTCTAAATTGTTCTTTAATCAAGCAGTCTGATTACAGTAGTTTGCCAATCTCTTGAAGCATCCTCAAGTAATAGTTAGGAGTCGTGAATCATTGAGTCTCAGAGTTAGATGCAGTTACAGTAAAAGTGCTCGATGCTTTCATTCTAAACCTTTGAGTTCCTAATTGTACAGAAAACAGAACTGTGTCGAATGAACAGATGAGTTTGTGATACCACGAACGTGACCAAAGTAATCAATTTTTCACTGGCAAATTTTCAAGCTCATAAACTTTTGATTTACTGTTTTACAATTCGCTGGAGCGAAAATCTTCGAAAAATCGGCTGTTCTTCCAACATTTGGAGACCGAAATATCTGGATGAAACACGATGACTCAAAACTCTTAACTTTAACTTGATTGCATCGAGTGTATGTATGTGACTCCCTAACTCAAATGCGGTAATGTTTCTACCTTGGACATAAATTCAGTCCGGTTCGACTCGCTGATTATCTCTAACAATGTCTTGCTGATGAAACTAACTGTAAAAATATTTTAGTTTATGCTTATGCTAAATCTTATAGCTATGGAATATCCAAAAATGGTCGTTGCATTATCGGAGATGACATGGGTTTAGGAAAAACTCTTCAAGCGCTAGGGATAGCTGATTTCTATAGATCTGACTGGCCCCTGCTCATCGTAAGCCCGTCATCTGTCAGGTAATTACGAATACCCGTGCCACCATGTGAATTTTAATCATAAGCCTTTCAACTGTACGATTCTAAATCTGATGCGTCGGTATTTTTTACAACTATAAAATTGCGAAGAAAGAATTTATAATAGAACCTCCGATTTCCTCAGACAACTTGATAATCACCAAATCGCAATCGTTTCAGATACCAATGGTCGTCAGCCATTTTTACTTTCTTACCTTCCGTACCCATGCAATATGTTCAGCATTTTGCGAATAGTAACGATAGCGTCGGCGACGCGCACGTTATCATCATGTCGTACGATATACTTAAACGAGCGATAGCTTCAATTGAAAGGCATGTCTTTGGTGTAATTATATTTGTAAGTATCTCATCTTCGGTATCAATATTGTTTCATAAAGGTACAATCAATAACAAGAGTTCTATTTATTTTAGTACAAGAGATTAAATTATCATTGCATATAATGGATTACCTGCGAACCAGACCACAAAAAGAGCTCTACTTTTGTGTATATTATACATAGTTTTTGTTATTTCACTGTGCCTAAAGTCTTTGTCTCGAAACGTCTCAGGAAATTATATTTTTGGGGTAGAAAATCATGGGAAGCTAATTTGAAGCATATCTCACGCCCTTTCGCCTCATTATATCGTATTGCCCGTAAATATTGTGAAATATGCTAAAAAATAATTTCCCGATAGTGTTGATAGTTCGTTTAGTTGAGCTGGAATGCCACATATGTATTGTAAAGAAGCCTCTTCAGAGTCCAATGGAAACGGATTGATTTCATTATTTCAGGACGAATCTCACTTTGTCAAAAGCCCTAAATCTGCCCGTACAATGGCTGCGGCTCGTGTAGCTGCGCAAGCAAGAAGAGTTATATTGCTCAGTGGTACACCTGCCCTTTCACGACCAATGGAATTGTATTCCCAGATGACTCTCATCAGGCCAAAATTTTTAGGGTAGGTATCTGGAACCGCTTCATTAGAAGCATTCCATCATCAGAATCTACCCATGCAATGAAACAGGGGTCTTCTCTTTAATCAGGCTACACGAATTCGGTGTTCGATACTGTGCTGGAGCGTTGGGGAACTTTGGGTGGGAATATGGTGGATCTTCGAATATGCAGGAATTACAGTTACTGTTGAAACGTTTCGGTTTGATAAGGAGATTGAAGAGCGAGGTTTTGACGCAACTGCCTTCTAAAATACGGTAATCCCAAAGAAATATCTTTGTCGCCGTTAAAGATCTTCCATTTTTGTATCAAAAGATTCTTCATTTCTAGTTCGTGTATATTTGATGCAAGTCTTATTATTCGAAGACAAAAAATTGTAATTTTAGGGAAGTGGTTGTCTTGGACCCCAAATTGATCAAGGCAGGAACTAAGGCGATGAAAAAAATGTCAGATAATTTACAATCTGAAAGTTTGAAGGGTGCACAACGAAACAGCGCACTGATACAGTATTACAGAGAAACGGCAGTCGCAAAACTGCAGGCGATCCGGTAATAAGAAGTCCTCTCTAAACCTTAGCCACTTCTTAGGGTCTCCTCAGATCACCATTATTCTTGTTTTCAGCAATTTCGTTATCGACGTACTGGAGAGTGGTACGAAATTTCTCATATTCGCTCATCACATTATAGTCATGAATGAAATATGTGAAGTTATAGACTCCAAGAAAATTGGGTAAGCGCAAGCGCAATGATATATTACTCAATTTTTTATCCATTCTATTGCGAATAATCAACAATCAGGTGAAATCTTAGGTATATTCGGATCGATGGATCAACAAAATCTGAGGATCGAAAGGCAAACTGCGATTTGTTCCAGGAACGAGATGACTACCTGGTAGCAGTACTTTCCGTGACAGCGGCAAACACTGGGATTACTTTAACTGCCGCCCAGCGCGTTATATTTGCCGAACTGTACTGGAATCCTGGAGTAATTATATTGATTTATAATTCTACCAGTTACTGGTGATATTTCAATGAAATATACGTATTTCTTTTTTTATGTTAGACTATGTGCCAAGCCGAAGACAGAGTACACAGAATCGGTCAACAGGGTAGCGTACTGATACAATTTCTCGTAGCCGAAAATACAGCGGACGATCATTTGTGGCCATTGATACAAAGCAAGCTGAATGTCCTCAGCCAGGCTGGTCTAGGTCAAAGTTTTTCACTCAATAAAACAATGGGGATTAAGCAGCAGGCTTGTAAAGGGCAAACGAACTTATATTCCTACCTTACGACAACGAGATCACAATCAAATAAAGAGGAAGACAAGATGGAATTATCTCATCTACTCGAAATGGATGATGAGGACCTAAGCGGGGTGGACCTAGACATAGGTGTATAATGTGGTTATCTTGAGATAAAAGAGTTCCTTCAACTTACGAAAAACTGGAAGAAGCTTGTCGTTTATCTGCTATATACTTTTAACGTTTATTTGAGTTTTCAAACTTGTGATTTGATTATTGTTTTGATAATAAAAATTCGTATATAAAGATTCAACAACCCCTAGACCTTTAAAAAAATATATTTAAAGATAATCAGCAAAAATGACACGAAGTGATATCATTTATGAAACTCTTCAAGTCATTTTGTCATATTTTAGCTCGTTCAGCCAATTCACATCTACTCATGTTAAGGAGGTTCCCTACCCAAATGCGTATGTAGAGGTGTCTTTGAAAATTTTATCATCGAAAAATAGATGAATGAAATGATCCCTGCCAATATTTCAAGTCGATTCACCACCCCGGTTTGATAAATTAATTTTTCAATTTGCTTTTTATACACGTAGAGGTATGGAGAGCCGATAAAGTTAGTTGAAATTCACTCTTACCGCGCGAGTGATACTAGAGATTTCAACTAACCTTACCGGCTCCCTACACCTCTACGTGTATAAGAAGAAAATTCAAAAATTAATTTATCCGAAACGGGGTGGTGAATCGACTTGAGATTTTAGCAGTAAGCATTCCATTCATCTATCTTTCGATGATAAAATTTTCTAATACTTTTTTTCACACTCGAATAAACCAAGCCATAAATATTGAATACAAGTATTTTCCAAATATGCATCAACATGAATAGTTGTGATTCCGTTGAAAGATGAAAATGTTTTAGTAAGAACAACTGGGTACAGAGCGATTTTCATACAAGGTGCATTGCTCATTCACTGGAAATGGAAAACATCAAGCTCCTACAAGAAACGTTGCACAAGAAGCAATGACAGCTACACGCAGTAAAAGGATTTTGAAATTTTTCTCATGTCAGTCAAATGAATATCATTTGTTTCAACAAATCCTTTCCTTCAGTGTATGTTCATACTCTGTGAAGGTCAAAATGCTGACAAAAGTACTGAATGCTTCAAGCGTAAATCCTGGTTAGAAAAAAAATTGAAACCTCCCACTATGTCAAGTATTATGAGATTGAAGATGGTGATGATGAAAGTGATGCATTAGAAAATTACATCTAGAAACAAAATCAAACAAGACTTCTTATCCCCTTAAGGGGGAAAGCCTCTATGAAAAATTAAATTTTTTTTTTGCATTCGTTTAAAGTATATACTTTCGAAAATATGTGGGTCAAATTTTGAATAAAAATTCTGAAAATTGACTGAGGTACAGTCACTTTAGTAAGGGCAGGTCGTAGACCGACAGAATACATAATTTCATATCAAGAATAATACAACGAAAACTTTAAACGCGTTTTTCTCAGAACTACTTTTTTCAGACTGGCTGCAACAATTACTCAAGAAATGATGAGTCGATTTTCAAATTTTGGTTTCTGTAATATTTGTCATTGCATTGGCTATGGTTGTACGTAGCCGACTACGAAAATTTTTACAATTACTATTATTAAAAACTGCTTAAAGCAAAAAAGGGCCTCAAAAATCCAAAAAAACTTAATCCGTCGCCCTTTTGTAAAGAATCAAAAAACAAAAGACGGCTACGTACAACGACAACTACATTTGGGCTGGGGTCAAAAAACCGAAAGACCAAAATTTATAATGACCAAAATTCCGAAAATCGGATACCCGAATACCATTACTGCCGAACAGTCATCAATCCTAATTCAAACATTCCAAAAGACCATAATTTCGTAGTGCTTTTTCACAATTCATGAAATATGCGAAGCACATTTATACCTGAAAGCCTCCTTCCGAATTTGAATATACCGACGTAGCGAAATGCAGATTGTAGTAAAACAGAAGGTTCAAATTGCCGAAAATCAGATTTCCGAACAGCCGTTACCTCGATGGAGCAAAATTCCGAAAATCAATATGTCAACACCAAAAGATCAGATGTGTCAAAATACAGAAGTTAAAAGTCCCGAAAAATTGAAATCCCGAAAAAGCCAGCGCAGAAGTCTTCGTTCATTTAATCAAGCGCAGTACCTATAATTTTCATTGATTCGGAATATTTTAACAGATATTTCTCACAAAAAAACTAGCCAAATATCTTTCAGTCACATACACAAGTTCGTCAAAAAAGTTTGGATCGAAAGAGTTTCGGTATACAGCAAGGGATATTGTATTGCATGCAAGTATCCATTTTCGGGATTCTGAACCTTCGGCAATTTGATCATTCGGTATTTTGACCAATTGCTTCTTTGGTCATTCTGTAATTTTATTGCGGTACTTAATTTTTCTGAATTTTGACTCATCTGAAAATAGTTGACTTGCCTTTTCGAATATTTAGTATTTTAGTCATTCGGATGTTTGGCTGAGCGAAAGTTCGCTTATTCTGAATTGTCCTTATCTGATCGGTTTATACCATCGACATTTTCTTATTCTGTATTTTTCATTTCGGCTTCATGGACTTTTCGTATAAGGCTTAGTTGGATTGTTAATTTTCGGAACTTTGAAATTTCGGGATTTCCGTCATTATAAATTTTGGTCTTTCGGTTTTTTGTTAAGTCAAGGCCCATATCTTTGTTCGTTCTTATTATTTTTTAATGAAAACGTATATAAACCAAGTTTAATATACACTTAATAAAATAAAAAAGATCCGATCACTTTATTAATTAGTTATCCCAGTGAAAAAAATTCTTAAAAATCGGTTACTTCGGCCGTCACAGTGGCTATCCCCCATAAGTAGCAAAAAAAAACAAATTGAAGATGTCTGACAATGCAGTGAAATTTCGAAGCTATTCGCGTACCACGGAGTAATTTAAAATTCATCACCCTACTTCTATTCTCGATTATCTCAACAAGAAGTAATCGCGCAAACGTTTTATTGCGATGTTCTTTTTATTTGAACCAAGCGAAAGCGATTTTGATACTACGATCGGTTGCGTGTGTTACGTAGGTGCACTGAAATATAATAATACAGGAACGCGCGCTGACGGCTTTGGCCCGTATAGAGAGAGATAGTTCCGAAGGGGCGCTAGTAGTATCCCCATCTTTGTTGGTACAGTCCCGTCCATAACTTTAATTTAACAGTGAATTACCTGAATGGAGTAACTGACACGCTTGATGCAGATGCTGTACGATACTTCATGTGCGCAATCGCAACTCAGTAAAACAATGACAAAGATACTACTAGCGAGATATCTCTCTCTATACGCTGCTTCTAATGGTACAGAATGGTCGGCGCGCGTTCCAGTATCAAGAGACTCGGTAGAGTCTCGCGCCATGTGCATTAAAAAAAAAAAATTTCAAGCGCGAGACTCAACGAGTCTTATATCTATGGCTATGCATTCTGCTTATGGCTTATGGACTTCTGTGTGCTTCCACCCTAAGGGTGACTTCAACCGGCTAGGTTCACGCCGGATTACGACTGGCAGGTGCTTATCTCTCGGCCGATCCGATGAAATATTTTTTTGCTTTTTTAATCAAACCACGATCTAACAAACGTTCTAATTCCTATATCCGTCTCCAACAGACGAATGCGCATCGATTGAACCCCTGAACGATTGAAAAATATTATAAACTAAAAATCGTCCGGCTGTAACTCCATGCAAAATCCTATTTTGGATTGCTGAAATCTTTTTTTTTTTTTTACGTTTTCAATCAAACCACGATCCGACAAACGTTCTAATTGCTATATTCGTGTCCAACAAACGACTGCGCGTCGATTGGACCCCCGAACGATAGAAAAATGTTAGAAATTAAAAATCGTTCGGCTAACTTTATGCCAAATTTTATTTTGAATTTAACTAAAAAACTGTAATCCAACAAACGATTTTACCTATCCAACAATCACCTACAAACGACCAACAAACGTTTTGTGAAGGTCTTTTTCGAAAAATCGAAATATTCCGGCTAACGTCACGGAGGTCAACCACGGACATAATTTCTTATACGTCCGTAGTGCCAACCAAATAAACCTCTCGGCGGAGGTCTAGATGTCAAAAACTCAGACCTAACTTAACCTAACAGTGTTCAGTCCGTGTTTATCTTTGAATAATTATTCCTATTTTGTATAAAATTGTGATTTATCTATAAAGTAAACGACTGCCGCGGCGTTGTTACATTACATTACACAAGTTGTCTTAAAACGAACGATCAACGTATATAATAGCAGGTTAATTTAATTCCAAAGCCAGTAGCTAAACAAGGAAATTCGCTTCTCTCAAATCCGAGTAATGTGGATATGAAACAGCATATTCATATTTTATGATAATTAATGGCATCGAATGAATATAATCGATTTGTGAAATCTATTTGCTTTTAAGTCTGAATTTTTATGAAATATTTGCCGGAACTTTCATACAGAATTGAAAATAAATAAAGAACTACTTACGTACTTCTCTGATATATGAGACCTGCTTTTGACTCGCTCTCCTCTTTTGCAGAATAAAGTAGTTGGTATTCATTACATCTATCAAAGTCAATAATTTGAATCAATTTTCGAACTCTGAATAAAATACGCAATGGAACATCGGTGTGATTGTGGTAGTTCACATGATGATACTGAACTCGGTTTACAGTACAATTTGTACCAAAAAATAGACAAAGATAATGTCGAATGTCTCAACGAATATGAAGAAGGCTCTGGAGTAAAGGTGTTCAAATCATGGGAAGAACGTCTGGCACATGAAAAGGTATATTATAATACGAAATAATCACTTGAACTTGGTTGTCCATTCATGTAGTGCTACATAGATACAAAAAGTCTAGAACATTGATAATATCGACCAGAGAACTGACATAAGAATCAAAGATGAATGAAAAATCATGTTGCTGTACATGTTTCATCGTTAAAGTAATTCAAACTTTGCCTCCAGATGTTCTGGCGTTCTCCACTAGCCATAGAGATGAGAAATTGAAGACGTTTAATTCAAACATGAACACTATTGTCCATGTCATAAATCATGAGTTTTATTATCATGGAGGAAGTCTTTTTCTATCACACAATGACTTTTATTATCTTTCTTGTCATTTTATGTTTTCTAGTACGTGGAGAGCGATGCGGATGAAGAGCTGCTGTTTAATATACCGTAAGTTTGACTATTATGACTACTTATTCATATCACAGAGTTTATTGTGAGTAACTAAATGTTGATAGTTTGAACCTTATTAATTGATGATTGAATTTGTTGAAAGACTGAAAGAAAATTGAGAAGATGATAAGTTTCAAAATGAAGTTTCTTCAATTTTCAGATTCATAGGAAATGTCAAGTTGAAAGGATTGATTGTAACAGGGAACCCTGATGCTTCTTACCCTTCTAAGGTCAAGTTGTATGTATTATTCAAATTTTTATCTCATAATAACACAGGTCTGCGATGAAAAAGTTTTCTGAATACTTTTACATGATACATATAGATTTTGGTCTACTGATTCAGAATATAAACTCTGTTTCTACGTATCACGTCATAATTTTTTTTTGTTTTCATATGTACATGTAGATTAGGGTCGTTCTTATTGAGGGCTTGGTGGAATTTAAATCGTTGCGCCCCCCTAATCGATCACAAATAATTAAAAAAAAATCACTGTAAAATTTGAGCTCTTAATTTTAATATTAAGCCATGCCATGCAAAAGGCTTTTGTATTTTTTTTTTTTTTTTTTCAATTTTATCTAACTAAAGATATAATATTGGGTTTTGTGCACTTCTAGATCTTTTTTTTTGTCTGCGCCACTCAAATTCATTGCCTACTTATTACTTATTTCAAGTAATGAAATATTTAAATTTCATATCCAGGGTGATCCAGAACACGGTACTTTCCTTACACCGGTGGATTCCTTGTAAATATCTAAGACCAAAATTATCAATCCTAAGAAGTCGGAAGCGAAGCCGTTTTCAGGTAGAAGCCTATTAAAGTTAGCTAATACAAGAGCAGATACCTACGGGACTGGCTCGGAGCCGCTTATGTCATTTTGTCAGTTGGCGAGGGCGCGGTGGCCGGTAACGCGTTGCGAGAACCGCCAGGCCGGTGGCGGCCCTGAGCCAGTCTTGTATCTACTCTCGTATAGGCTTACTTTTAATGTAAGTGCCGCAGACAAAAAAAAAAGATCCAGAAATGCACAAAACCCAATATTATATCTTTAGTTGGACAAAATTGGAAAAAAAAAATACAAAAGCCTTTTGCGGCATGGGTTAATGTTAGAATCAAGAGCTCAAATTTTACAGTGATTTTTTTTTAATTATTTGTGATCAATTAGGGCGGCGCACGGATTTGAATTCCACCAAGCCCTAAATAAGAACCAGCCTAATGTAGATATTATTTTTTAGAATAACTTCACTGGAGCCTTTTCGTTAAAAAAACAGCGGTATCATCGATTTCTCACATTTTATATTTGTTTGTGTTTTTTTTTTTTTTCTTCTGTAATTAAATAATTAAACTATAGATATAGATAGTTTTATTTCGTTCGATAGCTTGCACCCATTTTCCATTAAAACACTGTGTCATCTGAATCTGCTGAATGTGACATGGTGTATATCATATGAATGTAGTTTTATGTTGCATTCAGGACTACCATCACGAATATTAACCCTCCAGTGAAAGAACTTTTGAAAAAGAAAAATTCGCAGACCTGTGTAACTATTGTTTGATTCTATTTCACTTCACCGTAGTCAGCCGTTCTTCAAGTCAATCTCCATTCCAACAAATTTCCATACAACATGTCAGCAGGTTATTGATCTTTCATTTATGTGCTTCATTTATGCAGGATACTAGACAATTTTTCATCCTTATTTCTTTATGTTTCACCATAACAATACTCCGTGTTATCCTAGTTTCGCAAATAACTCAAGTATATCACCTGTTTGAACTTCTTGAATCCAAAGGACGTATTCCAGACACGTTTCATTCACTCACACTAGCTATCCGTTTCCGAACGTCTCACACTGCCAACAATGAGTACAAATAACTTGTGATCCGCTGCAAGTGGGTTAAGGCATTTAAATAGGCGACATAAGGAATCCAACAGATTTTTTTTTATACCTATTTAAACATTATGCGAAGCAAGTGCAGTTTCAATGGAGAGTGAACATCTCAGTTATACTAATTAGGCAATTTTTCCCTCACTCCCATTGTGAAACTATTGCATTACTCCTCGAATCATTTAAATTCGTAAATTCTAACATTTTTGCGAGAAACTCAAATTCCGCTCAGTAACTGCTTTCATGAAAATTTCTAGCATCATTGAAGGGTCCAAATCTGATCAAACTAATTTAAATTAGTATAATGATCACAATTGGATAGAAAAATCTTATTCAGGCCACCCTAAGTGCCCAATTTAACTTTTGATCATTTTCATTCATTTCACAACCGTGTCCCCTTGAGACATTAGTTGAGTCAATTTCCATGCACACACAAAAACCACCTTGTATGTCGAGCAAGGAAATGACAATTTCAATGCTCTTTGCTAACCTGGTCGTGGGCTTACTTTCTCATGCATGATGTGGTTTTCTTGTAGCTTTGCAATCAGCACAAAAGCAGCAAACACTTGTATTCATTTTCAACAATTAATACGTTAAGAAGTCGCGGGACGCACCGTGACTTGGGCTATGGTGGTCACTGGTCCACCTTAGAACTTTGTGCTATGTTTTCTGTTGTCCAGATGTTTAATCGTAAAAAATGCAAGCTTCCGCAATTCTTCTAGCGAGTATAAATAATTGCGATATGTATTATTATTTACATGTATGTACTTCAAAACATGAACAGGTCCATAAGTAGCCAAAAAAAACTATCTCGCGTCTTAGATCATAACGTAATATTGGTGGAACGGGAAATTGATCTAACATGGAGTAGTACTGATAAAATTCGTGACTACGAGATGTCCATGTCTGTGTGACTGTGTAAAATTGTGTGAATTTCCGAGAGAAAGATTGTTAGATTTCGAAAAAAGAAATGAACGTGCGACATCCGCGAATTCATCTTTTTGTATTTTCGTTTTAAAATTATATTCTGGAAACCTGAACAACAACTAATCGTTTGAACAGATATAAGAATCGCCCTAACATGACGTTCGACGATACGGGTATAGAAGCAGACCAGGAATTCGAATTATCCAGAGATTTGGACGGCACACACGAATATCCGATAAGGTATGATGTCACTGGATCAAATAGATACCTACGGAAAATGGTATTCAAACTCGAACCTTCAGATACGAATTTGAGTAAACAGAAAATCCTTATATCAAAATGCATGTGAAAGAAACAGCGTCAGAACCGTTCTAAGTTTGTTCAATCACATTTCGAATCTGAAGTCATACAGTTCGTTGAGATTTCAATCAGCTACGCTGTTCGTGATTTCGGAGAGATATTTACGGTTGACAATGAGTAGTTTGGCATTAGT
Organism: Tenthredo scrophulariae; assembly: GCA_963978835.1. NCBI lineage: Eukaryota > Metazoa > Arthropoda > Insecta > Hymenoptera > Tenthredinidae > Tenthredo > Tenthredo scrophulariae. Next base: position 5,678,201 of record OZ022234.1, read on the forward strand.
AAACGTCTGCAAAAATGAAGCTAGAATTTTATTTTTGCCGACAAATCTACCTTCTTACATTTTAGTCTCATAAAACTGATCGTGATGCTGAGAATCAAGAATTAGATGATATATGGATGAAGAATTATTTGTCAGAAATAATTATTTATAAATAGTCCAGTCGAATTAGTTTAAGTTCTACTCTGGCATAACATAGGTTAGCCGATTTTTCCGTAGGTAGATTAGACCCCCACAAACATACCCTGAAAAATGCCAAAAAAGTTAGGTCCGGGTTTGGCCGTAAAAAATGTTTAAACTATTGAAAAGTCACATTTCACGTATAAAATGTTTCCCCATGGGTTGTACACATAATGAAATTGATTCTGAGCCGGATGTGTTTGACAATTCTAGAAACAGCCAATCGACGCTCTGCGGATTGCAAAAATTTAGAGCACCGATTGGCTGTTTCTTTAATTGTCAAACACATCCAGCTCAGAATCAATTACGCTTAGTTTACATGAAAACTGTACATACAAAAGTTGTTCGTCCCATCATTCTCCGAAAAACATACCCTCGCGGGGTTGATTATCATCATTTGTTTATCTGCAAAATGCAAAAAACCATGAAAATTAAGTCTTCTCATTTATTGTTATAAATTGAAGAATAATCAACGCATGTCGTTAAAACTCATGGTACAGGTAATATAAAGTGTCCCCGGGAGAACAGTGCGAAGCTTACTTACCTGTGTCATATATAGTTAAGCAACAATCCGCGACAAGCCAAAATCCGTACAACGGCTGTCATTTCCGGGCATCTTGGACTACGGGGTTCAAAAAAGTCACGATGGCAATTCAGTTGAAGTACTTTCCGTATATTGAAAAAAAAAAGGAATGATGATTTAAAAATTTTTGCTTTTAAACAAATGGAGATATTTATGCCAATTGACATATTATAGTACATATTGTGATAGATACTTCTCCCCCTTTCTTCGGCGTATAGTTGAAAAAAAATGAATATCTCGATTAAAACCTGAGATAACGACGTTTTAGTTTTATTTTTTTTGTTATTGTTATTGTTGTTATTTTGTTATTATGATATTAAGAAACGTAAAAAAATATGAAGATTTTTGTCAACACCTCAAGAAATTGCCGTGAATTTTTTCAGATCTCTAAGAGCATTTTATTTGAATCAAAAAAATTATTGAATTTAGTCGAGCGCTGCCAGTCGGTGAAATGAGGCCGTGCGGCATGGTGGGAGCTGCACTCTCCGCTTAGTTAACAAATAGATAACTCAGTTCAAAATTATAGTAGAATGAAACTTTTTTTTTCTAGCTATGCTGTTTTTGGATACCGACGATACGTGAGAAACGAATGACGATTTAATGATGGAATATTCGCCGACTTGTGAAAAAATAAAACCTACGATATAATGTTATATTAATATCGACAGCTTAATAACAAGTCGCGTAAGCTCCAAAAATGGCCTTTTTACCACACCTGCACGGAAAGTACGACTTTCGGCCCATCGCGTGAGCGGAAAGTCATACTTTCCGATGCCAGGGGGTGGTGAAAAATAGTATACGTCTCACGGGAGTGAGAAAGGCCATCCCAAATTGCGTTTTTGCCACCCTCGTCTTCGGCTCGGGTGTCAATCTCGTACGCAGTTTGGAATAGTCTACGTTCCCTCCCTATATAGATGCGTAATATACTATTTTCGAGGGCAGATGTATCTCGAAAAAAATTGTGCTCCGCATGGGAAATTCTTTGATAAATGAAGAGAGCCATTATCCATAATTCGGTATAAAACTCACGTATATGACCACGCATTTTATATGACACACTCGTAACTCCACACTGACGTGGTTTTGTTATAAATATTTTCTAAACTACATAATGCCATAAATTGATAGGAATCTACTAATGAACATTTGTGAACTTTTCAGAGTGTCAAATGATGTGTAACATAAAAACGTATCTCCATACCTCGTTGAGAGACGTTCTTCTGTTACTGAACCGGACTGTATACATACGTATGTTTTATACAAATCAATGGAACTTACGCTTCTGTGTTCTAAATTTTTATTTATACTACGGAAATGTTTAAAATAGATCGATAGTAGAGTAGATAGAATGGAGATACGTTTCTGTCACATAAATCTCAAAAAATACCAGAATCCTGACGCTTACGTGACTATGGTATTAGGCTGTCGATATGATCTTGATCCCTGCACCCGTATATCCACACTTACACGTATATGATTTAAAATAATTTAATATTCTAATATGTATACACAGTTTCTATCAAACAAACAATACTCGAAATGTATGCATATTTATGGTTACATGCGAAGTGTATGTACATGTTAACAATAATTTTGAGTATCGTAATATTAAATACCATTGACACTTGGGTGAGTTTTATTTTTCTTTAGCATTACCGTACGTTTTTTGAATTATTTACAGTAATATTTCCAGAGCATATGACTAGAGTATCAAAAAAGTAAAGTGTTATGAAAATCTGAAATCCAATTGCATATTCGAATTCGAATTCGAAAACAGCATAGCTAGAAAAAAAAAGTTTCATTCTACTATAATTTTGAACGGAGTTATCTATTTGTTAAGTAAGCTGCGGGTACGGCAAGGGGCGCGGAGAGTTGAGCCATGCCGCCCGGCCTCATTTTACCGACTGGAACCGCTCGACCAAATTCAATAATTTTTTTGAGACTCAAAAAAAATGCTCCTGGAGATCTGAAAACATTCACGGCAATTCCGTGAGGTGCTAAGAAAATCTTCATATTTTTTTCGTTTCTTAATATCAATCTAAACAATAACGAAAGAAATAAAACAAAACGCCGTTATCTCAGGTTCTAATCGAGATATTCATTTCTTCAATTATATGCCGAAAAAAGGGGAAGAAGAATCTATCACAATATCTACCATAATATGTCAATTGGCATAAATATCTCCATTTGTTTAAAAGCAAAATTTTTTAAATGATCATAAAATTGCCATTTTTTGATAAAAAAATTGTTTTTTTTTTCAATATATGGAAAGTACTTCAAATAAATTGACGCCATGATTTTTTTAAACCCCATAATCCAAGATGCCCGGAAATGACAGCCGTTGTACGGATTTTGGCTTGTTGCGGATTGTTGCTTAACTATATATGACACAGGTAAGTAAGCTTCGCACTGTTCTCCGGGGGACACTTTATATTACCTGTACCATGAGTTTTTACGACATGCGTTGATTATTCTTCAATTTATAACAATAAATGAGAAGACTTAATTTTCATGGTTTTTTGCATTTTGCAGATAAACAAATAATGATAATCGACCCCGAGAGGGCTTGTTTTCCAGAGAATGATGTGACGAACAACTTTTGTATGCACAGTTTTCATGTACAACCCATCGGGAAACATTTTATATGCGAAATGTGACTTTTCAATAGTTTGTAAACATTTTTTACGGCCAAACCCGGACCTAACTTTTTTGGCATTTTTCAGGGTATGTTTGTGGGGGTCTAATCTACCTACGGAAAAATCAGCTAACCTATGTTATGCCAGAATAGAAGTCACTCGATTTTATGTCTAATTCTACTGGACTCAAAGAAATGCTATGCGACGTCAATTCTTTTATTTATACAAATAATAGGGTCGTACGGATTTCTCAGCAGAAATGAGATTCAATTCGCATTCCTATACATGATGATGAAAATTCCGAACAACGTCCAAGTTGTAACGCAATATGAAATGATATGTTATATAAATTACTAAAACCTTTTCAACAGGGTAGTTAAGTTCTCTTCCGTGTACCATTTGACGTTGCATTTTACTGGTAATCATGGATCAGAACGAACGCGCATCAACTACATAGGAATGAAAGGCGAATGGACTGAAGGTCACCACCACGGTGTAACAATCTGCACGTACGAGTCAAGGCCGCAAATTTCCGATCACGTTGCCGATGAAAATATTATAACCAAACGTGTACAATAATAACAATAATAATATCAATCATCGTCATCCACCATCGCCACTTTCACTATATACTATTAAATATACCTATGTATCCTTCGGTGAAGCGTATGTTTTGATATTACGAAATAAAATGAAGAATCGAAAAATTGGAATTTCCTAATTTTCTCCTCTTTATCTTTCGGCATTTCTGTCTCTTGCCTTGCGGTTGGATGTTATGGAGGAGGATAGATCGGATTTGGCATCTTGGTATCATAGTTTTGGCTTGGCGTCTAGACCGCTATAATCAACTAGACTAGAGTGAAATCCGTTCAATAATGAATGATACAGAAGGACGGTGTTCAAATTAAAAAATACAACTACTACTGAAGAATGCAGCATAACCTCGCGTTACTTCGACTAGCAACTGGGCCGCTGCATCGCATTGAACTTATTACATACGATAATAAGTTTCCGCGTATTTATTAACTCCTGTTTAGCCATAGCGTACCGCTTCTCCGCTCCATTCTCATCGTAATCTACGGTTGAAATTTATGAATCCCCAAAGTATCTGCGACGACTTTGTCCACGTGCAAAAGATAAGCTTATTCTTCATAGATCCTCTCATTTTTATGGCCCTTCATTGTGACGTTACATCGTCACATATTCTATTACTATTGCAGTTTCCATTTATTGTTTGTGAATAAAACTTTGTAGGGCAATTAATATTCAGGTTAAACCGTTTAGTATACCATTGCTACGCATCAGCTTCATCGCCTGGAGACTGAATTTGACTCGCAAAGTTACAAAATGTGTAATTCGAAATTCGCGCTTTCACACTTGGCACGTTCGGAAGTTTATTCATCGGTTGGTTGCGTCCGACCCAGAGTCCACGCAGTTCGTAAGATGGAACATCGCATATCTTTTCGTACTTTGGCCTTTCAGTTGAAACTGTTTCTGGCGTAGTGAACGGGCTCCGATAGCTAGCGCCGTGCAGACAGAACCAACACGAGCTCATTTATTTTCAGGAAAATGTGTAAATCGGGAAATCCGAGGCGCCTGCAAAACAGCCAGTCATTATTTCGCTAATCGGAATTTAAAGCGCGTGCTTTTCTGTCTCTGCCTACGTATATCTTTTGTATACAGAACAAAGCATTTACGTGTTAGTTTACGAAAGCGTATGACGTATTCTGAGTAATCGCTAGTCACTTACAACGCTAAAATCTCCGACCAAATAAGTATTATTCTCTCATTTTTATCTATTGCGTTGTATTTCCCTCGCGCAAGATAATCGATAATTATGTTTTATAAACACTCTTTGGGCTGTCTATCTACAGTGATTAAAAGTGACTTTGAATTTGTTGGTTTTATAATCAGGAAATAATAAGATTGTCATTGCTTCTGGTTGTGTATTATAAACAGATATATCGTTTGTTACTTTCTGTATATTGTACGTGGCGCTGCCGTTCTTTATCGGAAACTCCGTATCGTAGTAGAAAAAAAAACCTGTGACTAACTTTCGTTAGTAACAATAAAACGTACTTGATAGACAATTAATTATTGTATAAGTGAAACGGGAATACATTGATCAAAGTCTGAAAGAAATATTTATAAAATACTATTCACTTCCTTCTATATAGTTGTTCTTGTGCGGTGTCTTCGGCACAGAAGTGAATTGATGAATTTCCAAATGGTGTGAATAACATTCGAAAGTTGTATAACACAGTGGAAAATGAACACCCATCAATTTAACTTTACTTCAATAATTGCTAAATTTTGAATTCAAAATAACACTACACCAGACGTATGTATACGTACAATTTTGATTCTGAAGAATATTTTCAACACTTTCAGCAGCCACATGTAATGAATCAGTAACAACAAATAAAGAACGTCGCAATTTACTATTCAACAACATATACATACACGCTCCACTAAGGCTGAATATATACATATTGATTCGATACGTTTTATACGATCACATTTTCTAGGCATGATCTCACACTAAATCTGTGGAAACTCATATAGACTACGAATTACGATACCTACACCCGTGGTCCAAACTGCTGTTTGAAATAACTAGAGTCTAGTTTTGTTTACAGTTCAACAAATTCCACTGAATCCGCGAGTTCGAAGTTTCGGTTTCGTAATGATTTGTTTTTTTTTTTCTTAACAATTTTCATTTCATCCAACTTTTTTTCGTAAATCTTTGCAGGCCTATGATACTTGAGAAGAAAAAACAGTAAACTTGAAACTATATGTAGTACATAACACAATAATTATACACTTGAAAGTAACTTTTCTCCTACCGCAATTAATTGATGACCGGTATTTTTTATGTTTCAACCGGTTCATGCGGTTTCACCTCATTTGTAGGTATTAAACACATATTTTTCGGGTCCATCGCGAACTTATGAAAACAAAAAGAACCGAGCTTAATCCCTGCAGCTTTCTTTACTGGTTTTCTACAGTCGCCAAAATAACTCCTTACGGTTTATACGGTCTCCGGTATAGTGATTTCTTCGAATAACTATAGATATGTCAAAAGGTAATTACTTGACCAATTTTTATCAGCGAATCCTCCACCTCCCGTGAGGCCCCTGAGAGGGGGCTATAATAATTACATAGAGCAAGAGAAAGGGAGAGTTTAGTTAGAGCCGGCGAATGACTCAAGTTAAATGCCAGGCATTTATGCCACGTATTTTTAGCATCACCATGCTGCATTCGGTTAGTGGAAACTCCACTTCTTTCTCTGTCTCTTCTGGTCTTCTGCTCTTCTCTCACGGACGGTGAATTCGGGATCGTTGGAAAAGACTTTCGTTTTTCTCTTAAACAGCAAAATATATGAGCATAATTGCGGGCGGGGACGTTATTATGACTATACCTATTTAAATTGATGTTGCGCGACAATTTCTCATCGTGCAGCCACCGGCGAGAAACTAAAAAGATATTTTAGCGTTACAGATACCTAATTTTTATCAGCAACAGTATAATTGTATATCTACTATATATTTTATCGGTGTTCGAAACGAGCGCAGCTATACTAATTTTACTACAGTTTGATAAGTCTTTAAAGGATTGATTGATTGATTTTACTATACCGTTTACCCAGTCCGAACGATTCGAACACCGAGTTCTATACACTTATGTCCATTTTTTTTTTCCTTTTTCGCCATCTTTTATTGATCTTGATGTTCAATAAACGCTTATCAGATTCTACTGTCGTATTTTTGATCCAAGAGAACGTTCTTTCCCTTATCTTATATAATGAAAATGTAATTATTATACACTACGCGCTATATTAATTGTGTGCTCAGCTGTGTCGTCTAATATAAGATAATAAAAATCAGAGTGACGCATATGCGAAGTTAATATATTGAGTGTAAGCGTAATCTAGATAAAATTCTAATCTTATCCGAAGGAAAACATGGATTCCTGGAAATCATTGTCGCTGTAAATCTTCACGAGTATATTATACAAGCTACATATGATCCCAATCTATAATCTGTACATCATTCAAGTCTTTATTTATAAAAAAAATGAACGTGCAGTATAGACGATTGACATTTTGGCGCCAGAGTTCCCCGCACCAATAACCTCAAATTTCTTAATTTTAGAAAACAATAAAATAAATCTCATCGTTATCTGTTACCTGAATTCGAGTCAACTTTTCAAGCGAATATAATATCGCAGCAATTACGTGGGAATTATAATGATCGTTCATATTGATTCCGCGAGAATTGTACATGCAAGATATCTGCCGATCGTGAGCCATAGCCCATACCCGTAGTTCTTGAAAAATTAATAAATTTAAATCATGTGATACTTTTGTTCAAATATTTTGTGAAAGGTCACAGTAATTATAGTCTAAAGATCACTTGCACCAGGTTATACGGTCAATTTCCACGTATATCCTCAATGTCACGGTCTGAGCCCTTAACCGGTGGTCTAATGTGGTAAGGACAAATTTTTAGCGTTAGGTGATGCAAGTGGCTCTAACTAAGCCGATTATTATCCAAGTTATGCTTGGAAACTCATACAAATGCAGCTAAGAATCAAGTGCAGTAATAGTTCAAATACTTGGGGTGTTTCGGCTTATGTTAGTTCCATTTGCCTCAGCTAGATCTCGGAATATAGACAAGAATCAGTTCTGTTATTGTAAGATAACTCGTGTGGGTATTGCCGTCTATGGATCGGCAGATGAAGTTATACTCTTCGTAAAGTGGATAAAATATGTCCGAAAGTTTGACATGAAAAACCAATATATAAGATAATATTTGCGCGAACGTAACAGTAGCTGTGTACAGTATGAAGATATAGGTATAAGTGACTCGGCATACAACCACTAGCGCCAGTCCATTTCAAATCGCTCAGCTCGTTACTCATGGCTCGGCGGTCTTGGTTGTCTCGTATGTGCAACATGTGCTATAAAGAGTAAACAGCTATAAACGAATAAAAGTGTAGAATTAAAACCTACAAGCGGGAGTTTTATCATACTTGACACTTGAACAGTTAACTTTTAGCCTTGACTCTGAAACTTCTAAACTTCGAAGACGTTGCGGAGAATTAATAACTATTCAAAACTTCCGTATCTGGATAAATAAAATATGTGTGTATTGGTTATCTCAAGAAAAATTTAACGGATTCCCTGCAATCAGTCATCAGGGTCCGTACTGCCTTCCTGCCCGACCAACGTTCGTGGCCGTTAATATCAATGTTCATGGATCAGTTAATCGCGTGGACTCACCATTTGAAGAACTATGTGATCGTGTAAACCAGGACTTTAGCGTGACTGGAGTAGAAGAAGAAGACGAAGAAGAAGAGAGAAAAGAAACTAAAAAAATCTACCTTCGAATTATTTTATTTTTTTATTCTTACTTTTTGCACTGCATCACATATTACTTTATGTGATACACATATCGTGTACACATCGTGTTTTTTTTTTTTTTTTCATTTTCGATTTTGTTTTTGTTTTGATAGCTATATTTTTCCGAACTGACAACATACTAGAGCTTTGTTAATAGTTTATTTTACTTATTTTCTTGTCCATTTCCACCGCTATTTTATTAATAAATACGAGCTATGGCACACGGAACGGTCAATTCCAAGAGCAAGAACAATGGAAACGCGGATTATATTGGAACAACGGAAATGGATATGGACATTGGAGTTTTACCCCCTGACGGTGGATGGGGATGGGTCGTCGTATTCGCATCGTTAATGATACACATTGTCAGTAAGTCAGATTCCATTAATTTTATTACATATACCCTGGTGAAAATAATTCAACGAGTTTATACGAATTGATAAGAAAATTTAAACTTCTCGTAATTTTTGAATAAGAAATTCTAGTTGTTTATAGTTTAAATGACAAAAACAACGAATTCTTTCGAGAAACTACGAGAATCTACAATTTTTCAATCTATAAAAGTATAAATTTACTGATACAAAGATGGGTACCTTTACGCATACGAATCTTCGATCAAATGAATACTGACATATATGTGATAATAGTATGTTATGTGCCATGCCCGTAAACCAAGTGTTTTCCGGCGAGGATAATGATTTCAGCACGAGCTAAAGGCGAGCCGGAAGCGAGTTCTGAAATCATTATTCGAGTCAAAAACGGTTTACGGGCGCGCCCCATACCATATTTTTTTCGGGACAGGCATGGAAAGTCACTTTGACGCCAGTTGAGATTCGCAGACGAATAGTGAGGTTATGGCGCGATCTGTCGCGCGCCTCGATCTGCGCATCCAGACTGTCGTATAAAGACTTTATAGGGCAGGTATGAAATTTCAAATTAGCCGTATAAAGTGCTACTTTACGGATCGAAGACAAGCGTCAAAAAGTGATTTTTCAATACCTATGCCGAAAAAATAAACATATCGAGTATAAACGCCTCCTTTGCATTAACTTTAGTATTCATTGCAATCGTTATTATAATGCACGTTAACATGGTTTTTATAACATCGTCAATATTATTCCACTTTTTTTTCCACCCTTCAGAATAATTTAGAATGTGGCATGTTAATACGATCATCGATTACTGTTGTGAATGCCTATTGGTAAGGGGCTTACTTCTAACCTAAAGCGTGATTGTGAATTACTTAGATTGGTTGAATGAACGTTATTATTTCAAAATAGATAGTAAGTTTATCATTAAACCACGTCAGATACTTTTGCGCACTATATAATATATAACTTATGTTGTTTAACGTTTATATTTTAAACGCACGAATCAGCGTTTTTTTGTATGGCCTCCGCAAGCCAGGATTTTCCTGTACATGGTTTGATGTCAAAGTTTAATAATGGATTTCTAATCTTATCATGTGTGTTTGTGGTAGAGATATATGTACGTAGTGTACGTATATGTATGTACGCAAGTGAATACATCTCGTGAATATAGATCATTAAGTGTCGAAAGTTTTCTCAATAACAATGCAGCACCGGGTAACGTACAGTTATCAATAATAATTCATTCATCTACCTCACCATACACGCCGTCACATGATGATTGTCAATTTCAACTCTGAAGCTATGGAATCCGACGTTTTGTATACAAACAAGTTTAAAGTTTGAAACTAGCAAATGGCGTAGTGTGAAAATAAAATCGGAATTTATTGTTTCTATTTAAAACTTGAAACGTTTCCTATCAATGCGGTATAGTTTATTCAGCAAGCAACACCTAATTCTCTAATATATTTGACCTTGACAAAGATAGTGTTAAGATTATGCAATAATTTTGTGTTAATCATGTAGAATAAATTTGATTTTATTATTCTGTAATTGCGAAATCCATAAACAAATCTACCCGTATCGTCACGTAGGCGCAAACATTTTCAGATCGAGATAAATCAATCTTGACCAACAAGCTTCAAAAAGTTTCTACACTTTCTTATTTTGCATGAGTTTACATAATCAACATTATCAGCATCATGTTTTTTATCTGTAAATCTATTAATTACTAGACCGCCACTAATTGCTGTGGCCAGAGTTGCGATTCTGTAACTCTCCGCTAACTCCGCTAACTCAACGGAGACCGTGAATTGGCTGAGGAGCGTCCAATCGGAGATCGGTTCAAATCGGTAGTCGTACGATGGCACCGTGGGCTTTGCCCGGCCGCTAGTCGTAACAAACGCGAGGCCCTAATTACACTTGATTTACATGCATGTCACATGTGTACCATACGGATAAACCTAGGAGATGAAGAGAAAGAAAGAGAACGAATAAATGAATTAAAATATTGGGCTGCATTTATTTATTGATTTATTCGTTCTCTTTCTTTCTTTTCATCTCCTCGGTAACCTTTGTGGTACACATGCATGTAAATGGGAGCTTTCCATCTACAGCCAAAAATCAACACACTCAGACACACAGCTAAACGATTGGTCTTTTCCGTTCGCTCCAGCCAATCATATTGCTGTGTGTCTGACTGCGTCGATTTTTGGCTGTAGATGGAAAGCTCCCTATATCAAGTGTAAGTGGACCTCGCGTTGATTGCGACTAGTGGCCGGGCCAAGCCCACAGCACCACCGTACGACTGTACTGACCGATCCGAAACTATCTCCGATTGGACGCTCCTCAGCCAACCAACGGTCTCCGCTGAGTTGGCGGAGTTAGCGGAGCGTTACAGAATCGCAACCCAGGTTTCTTGTATCAGCTACTTCCCTTTCGCGGCCTACTTTCGAGATAATGAAACAATTGTTAGAATACTTATCAGGTTTATGAACTATACATTGAATAAAAAATTTACATGTATTTCATTTAGACATAATAGTGTGCAGCGTCAGCAAGCACAAGTTTACTAGTATATTATGCAACGGGTGCATAAAATCGTACGCACGAGTTTCATACGATATTTTTCGACATTGTATCGAAAATACAGTTACGTGCAAATTTTATCGCATAGAAGCCGGAAAGAAGTTGGTCAATAGCGCTTTTTGAAGTGTTTCATCCAATTGCATATTTCCGATTTCGAATCCCGACGATTCGAGGATACTGTTCTATTCATCGCATTTTTTTCCTTGGCCTACTTTTCACCCGTAGGTATACCTTGCAACTATGTCAATGCAGATGAGTCGCGTACTTCTCGCAGCTAGTGTCATTTCAAAAAAGAATTTAGAATTCTAGTGAGTCTTCTAGGTCCCGAAATCGTACTCACGAAGATACGACATTTGGAACATCCTTGCCGAAATTCAGCCAACTTACATTCAATTTGATGATCTCGTCATTCAGAATTTGGTCATTTCATTGAAAGAAAACGCTCAAATTGCGAAAATATCTGAGTGTTAAAAAGTAACTTAATTTTCACAGTTTTTTTACACGCTGAAAATATTTCAAGCAACCAATTACACTCCCGTCTGATTCTGATTCGTATAGGAATTACCTGCGAAAGAATTGACTTTCGCTTCACTCGAGTACGTCCAAACGTTGAGGGCAAATTTTCTTTCTGGCAAGAGTGAATCGCAACATATGTATAGTAGCTATAAATTCAGACCTTATTCATTTTCATCCCAAGGCATAGCTAATTGTCCCCCTCGCTTTGTCGTGTTCGGATCATATTTTCTTGCGAACTCAGATCATTTAATAATTATGGGAGCTTTCCAATTAGAGCACTGTGCGACACAGTGCTGCGCACTAAGCGATATGATTGGCTGGATGCGTTGGATCTAACAGAAATGGCCAATCATATCGTTTGGTGTGCAGCACTGTGTCACACAGTGCTCTAATTGGAAAGCTTCCGCTTTTTTTATCCACGGACTTTTTTTTCCTTGGCCTACTTTTTCTCCAGCGTCCAGAGCATCAACGCGGACTACTATAATCTCAATTAACTGAATCTAATGTATACAGAGTTTAGGACTTCATAGTCGAGATAATCAAAGATAATAAATATATAAAATAACTCGTGCGTGTCCGATTGTATGTATGTATATAATTTGTAATGTATCCTTATCTTTTTAGTATTAATTATCACGCAGTATTTTTTCGGAAGAGGATTGCGCAGCTTTGGGGAGGCACTTCACTTTCTCACTTCAGAGCTTACTTAATCCTAATCTTATCTGCAATATATTTCTGGACTTGATAAGAACGCTAAAGCAATTATATACCTTCACAATTATTAAAATAAGTCAAACTTGATGACAGTCAGCAAAAACTCACATCTTAACATGGGCCTTCCAGCCTCTACATATGTGTCACTGCAATGTAGCAACTGATTGTCTAATACTAACGAGAAAAGGCTTAAGTTGCATGCCCTCATTTTCTAACATTCAAAAACCTGAAAGTTCTTCATTCTGAGTTTCTCAAGAAATACTTAACGGTGTTGCCGTTATTCTAAAGTTGAATGTGCAACTTGCTTCTGTATCATTACTTCGTTTTGACTTACCAATATCGACGATATGAAAACACCTTATCGCCGTTTGTATTTACCATTTGCAAACAATACTGATCGATAATTCTGACTGGAAGAAATACTTCTTCGAGCCAAGAATGTTGATGAATGTACAAAATTCTTGTTTCAGCATGAATCTTGCCTTTTTCCTGTTTACTTTTACAGTATTCATATTCAGACGATGTACCGAACTTCATTTAAGTATAGCTACGACAGTTTCGGCATTCCTCTTCTCTTTGCAATTTGTAGAATAATGAAATTAGAGTCATTATACATATCTAGGTACATGAGCTGCAGACCCTGGCTGGTAAGCAGATTCGTGAACTCCTATATCGAATAAATTTACGCAATGATTGATTCTGACGGCTTGAATGTTATTGCAAAGTCTCGTTTGTACAAGCAAACGATAAATGAGATAATATGATTCGCGGTAGCTGCCAAGTTATCAGAAAACAAATTAACAAACGGTCAAATTAACTAGCATCTCTTGATGGCTGTGGTGAAAACAGAACTGTTTAAAAATTGACAATACTTATCGAAAAAATATTTCAGAAATAATCAAGCCTAATTCAAAAGAAGTTTGAATGATAAGTGGAGATGAGTAGACGTCGGTCAATCATTTCAATGGGTTTTCAGGAAATTGAAAAGATGTCAGAAAAATCCCGAACGAAATTTGACAATTTGTTCTCTTATCTTGACGGATGCTTTCAGTGAAATTCGGTTAATTTATACTCACGTTATATATAATTTCACAGAGGTTACAATGAATTTATACTGTACACAGATTATGTATGTAGCATGTAAAATACTGATTGTCACTATCAGTACTGCAGGGCCGTAATTAGAAAGCGTCGAATTCTGGTACATTTAGTGTTCAGCTGTGATCCAATTTCATACAGTATTTACCATGCGTTTATCCATGTCTCAAAGATCTTAACTGCAAACCCAATCTGTCGTAAAATAATCAATTACGAAGTGTTTATCAGCTCTTCGTATCTTGCATAATACAGCATCATGATGATATCTTAAATGTTTGCAGGAGTTGCGAAATTATCGAGTTATTAGTTTTCAACCGAACCAAAGCGGGTGAGGTCATTATAATCTTACGTATATATTTTAATGTTATCTCATCGTTATAATCACTAGTGGAAATGCACTCCGGATTTCACGTCGCTATACTGGCCAACAGAAATTGAATGTTTGATTTTATGTATAGATCTATTTTTTTTTTTTCACAAAATAAAATATCATTACCTCCATAATATTATTATAAGTACTAATACAAGTGCGTCGAGTAACGGTATCATATTGACTATCTCGTTACTCTACACATACTATATATGTTCACAGCCATTATTGTCACGGGCGCGCGTTTATATTTCTATCACTAGTGAGTTTTCTACTTTTCTACTATCTCATCGCTCTTTTGTCGTGTTTCATGCGTCCGCGGTCCGCAGGGATATTCATATCTCGTTGTGATTCATGCAATCAAAGTTATTTGTTCATATGCGTACAACGTGATCATCACGTTGTTGACAATGTCCTTCCGATCAATTGTATTACTCTTGATCACCGATTTACTTTTTTTGGCACTGATTCAAGTTAGAAAGTAATGTGCCAATAAGAAAAAAAATCTAACTTTGTCGTGATAATTTTATGTATGTTCTATTCGCAGATAAATTCCCGTGGGAATCGAGCCAATTTCGATATTATTTATACTATTGTACAGAATTCCTACAGATTCAGTCCACTCGTTGTTTACAATATAAGTCTTATCATGAGCTGAAGGCAAATGTTTCATCCAACAATAATTAATTTTTTTTCCTTGTTTTTCAATGCATGAGGTTTCAGTCCTAAAAATAATGCATCATATCGACGCTGCTTACGAGAGGTAGCACGTTTTGATATTCAGCGCGAAAACTACCATGGTTCGGTTTTCACCGCGAAAACTAGCATGTTTCGAATTTTGTCGCAAAGACTACCACGTTTCAATGGTTGAAACGTGCTAGTCTTATGGTTTCAATAATTGAAACGCCCTAGTCTTCGCGGCGAAATCCGAAACGTACTAATCTTCGTGGCGAAAACCGGGACATACTAGTTTTCGCGGCGAAAACCGAAGCATGCTAGTCTTCGTAAAAAGCCGAAACGTGCTAGTTTTCGTCAGCAATCTTAAGGTGCTTGCCTATACGCAATACCACCAGACCTGAAGACATTGGGAAAAAAGGTGCTATTAAATGGAATATTTCGGCCTAGGCACCGAAATCAATGAAACAAAATACGTCGCGCAATTCTATGTGCGACTCCGAACACGTAGGGCCCAAAAAATGTTTTTTTTTAATGCAAAAATAGAGAAGATATCCATGTAAAACGTTTCAAAACCGTATTTTGTTTCATTGATTTCGGTACCTAGGCCGAAATATTTCGTTTAATAGCACCTTTTTTCCCAATGTCTTTAGGTCTGGTGGAATTGCGTAGGTAAGCACCTTAAACGTCCTACTCTCCGTAAGCAGCGTCGATATAATCTGTCTACATGGAAGTATAATTCAGACGTCTTATTAAAGCCAAAATGTTATTTTAATCTTACAGCGGACGGAGTAACGTATTCATTTGGCATATTTTACGAGACGTACCTCAAATATTTCGAAGAAGGAAGAGGCAAGACAGCGTGGATTGCTTCAATACTTGTCGGAGTTACATATTGTTCAGGTAACGCACATAGCTGCTATGTGATTATGGTGATTATAGGTATACATATTGTACGGAATGCAGTTGGAAAATAATGAAAGGTATACCATCTTGCTTCTGCAGCAGACTTGATAGGGTTACGCATTTACGCGAAACCTCATTAAATCTTTCAGCTAACTGCAGATATAGATATACTATACTACACAATTTTACCTACTCTAAAGCTTTCACTCCATACTCTTTAATCAGATGTTATGTAAATTTAAATCGCCTCGGAATATTTCGAATTTTAATGACATTAGTTATCAATGCTGAAATATGAGGATTCTATTTCAAAGCTTTGATGTTCTCTTGAATCGCATAGGCTTTGACGTAACGACCGCCTGATTCCGCTCGATTTTGTTGACAATTCATGTATATGCGAAAAATATTTTTAAAAAATTGCCATAACGCGATTTCAAAATAATCCAAAACACATTTTTTTAAATTATGGGTTGAGGCGACTTCCCATCAGTAATCGGCATTAGGTTCGTTCGTTTCAGCTTCACTTTTTACACTTTTACCAGATTTCACACTCTTCACTAGAAATTCACACTCCCTATTGGGCGAGTGTGAAAAGTGTAAGAAAAGTGTGGAAAGCGTAAGCTAAGGCGAACAAACCTATTGTCATGTGCTTGGCCTCACACTTGACTCGGTCTTTACTTGGCACCTTCCACTGATAGCTTCGCCCACAATAGGTTTATTCGTCCTAGCTACACTTTCTACGCTTTTGCGAAAAGTGTACACTGAAGCGTTCGCGTTAGCGGAAGTGACGACAGATCGCGCTGTCCGCGCTAGAAAGTGTAGCTACACTTAGCGCAATTTTCTCTACACTTTCTACACCCGGTCTGGAACAAGTGTAAGAAAAGTGTAGACTTCAGGATAGGGTTAGGGTTGGCTGCAACTGGGCGGCGCCATCTTTTTTGGCGTTTGCGTTCGCGTTAAAAGGTGTAGACCTTCTCATTTTCACGTAAGCGGACCTACACTACATTTACACTGGCTACACTCGAATGTAAAAGTGTAGCTAAGACGAACAAACCTAATATTACGCCGCGTAATTTGAAATTTAGTTAGAAATTTGGCCGGCAGACTTCGCTCTGATCGCTTTAATACTTTTCACTGGCACAACGTCTTCTGGGCAGAAACAGATAGCCAATCTAAAAGGGCAAAGAAGAAGGATAGCCAACGTCGTCAATTCAAACGCAGACTTCTCTTACGATTATCCAGGATAAAATGTTAAACCTGGAATTATCTTGAATTTTATGTAAAAAAAAATTTCATGGTTAAATTGCGAAACTATTCTCATATGGTAACTATCAAATTTTTGTATCTGTTTTGTACCGCGAACGTCTTTGGGTTCTCATTTTAATAATTATGGTTCAACAATACATATATTAGATTTAATTGTAAGATTAATCGAGATCAATCGAGTCCGGTAGATGTCAATTTATCTGACGATCAATCGCCTAATAGATTTACGCAAGAGCTTTCAGTTCGATACGTTGACACGAAAGCAATCACTTATATCTTGACAGTGCAGGTCATCTTTCTCTTTTATCTTTATCAATTGCTAATCCGCGCTGAATATAATTCGCTGAAGATCTGCGATCCCAATTCAGCTAAGGTATACAGTCGCGCATCACTAAAACATAAATGTCATTTATATTCAATATATTTGCCTATTCCTATACCGACCAAAGTGAGATCGTACTGTGTACCCAGACGTGACTACCGCATCTGTGATGACACAGTTGTGGAATTCAATTGTATACCGAATATCCCGAGTCGAAATTTTAGGCCTCCTTTGAACGTCCTTTCAACCTCGTTGTCTCGTCGAGAGTCTGTCAAATTTTGGGAGTATCGAGGAGTCAAAGGAGGTCACGACATATCCGGTACGTTTAATGTCAGACTCCACTTGAACCTATACAAAAGTGGCAAAAACTAGACATTTTGATTCAAAGGAGGTTATGGAGGGTACAAACAAATCCTCCGGACCCTCCTTTGGGCCTATTGCAGATGTCTCACAAGCTCTCTTTTTGGCCTAAATCGAATCGCGCGTAGACCCTACAAACCCCCCTTCTCTAGTAGAAATTTCAACCGGGCGCTAGCGAGGGCCGGACTAGTTAAACTCATGATTAACTAGCGCCTAGCCAGAAAATTGATAATTAATAATGGTGTTAAAAAAAAAAGAAACAGAAATACGAAAATTGACAGATATTATCGTTAGATGACCCAACCTACGCATCATTATGTTGATTAAATTGCATCATACACGCACTGTACAGATCGCCGCAATTTTTGGCCCCGCCAGCATTTGAACCCACGTCCGCTCGGTTACCCGTCGCACGCTCTAACCACTACGCTAAACTATCATATAGCATTTTACTCAATACTCTCCTACTCGTTCAGAGCCTATCAGAATGTCAAGTTATTACTCGAAATATTTCAATGTCATCAAAATTTGGCATTTGCAGGACAAGATTGAAGTCCTTGCATATATTATTACGATCAATTACTAAATATTATATCATGCATTTTTCGTTTACGCGGTCGTCCGTTTATCCGAATGAAATATGACATTTTGTTAGAAAAAAAATGGTCCAGGAGGTCCACTAAAATTTGTATGTTCATTTCGACATTTTTTTTTTTTTTAGTTAAAACAACATAAATTCACTTAAAGTGGCAAATTTTTTTGTCGTATGAACTAAAAACAGCGTTGAAATTACCGTAAAAATTTTAGTGGATCTCCTGGAACATATTCTCTCTCTAACAGTGTTATATACCATATTTTACAAATCCGGTAAACCGATCGAGCAGTGGTATATAGAGATCTATTATTGTGGAATCCACAACTGATCCTGATGAGGGCCTTTGTGTTGTCAAGGCTTCGGCATGCATTGGGCGTACGATTACGAGGTTCCATTGCACTTAAATTTAGCGAGACATGCGTTATCAATATGTGTGGATTACGTATTTTTGTGTAAGCTACAGAGTTATGGATATAATAAACTAAGACCCGAAGTTGAAAGTAGTAGAGTTTTAGAAAAACATATCCCAGAATCCAGATTACTGCCTTGAGCCTACATAGCCTCCTTTGGATCCAAAGTTTTGAGTCCTGGTTGTTCTTGGCCGGCATTGGATCCAAAGTAGGATATGTAGGGTCAGAGTAGGAGACTTTGGATCCAAAGGAGGCTACGTAGGGTGACGACAGGGGTCTTCGGATTCGAATGAGGCTATGTAGGTTCATATCTGTGAGATATTTGCGATCTAAAAGAGGTCTAGGAGGGTCATCAGAGGCTGAAGTGGAGTGAAAGGAGGTTCACTGGCAGCACTGAACTCTGCAAATAGTGCCTAGTAGGTTCAACGGAGGGTGGCGGCTTGCGCGATACAAAAGAAATTTTTTTTAAAACCTTTGGCTTATCTCCTATTGAAGGAATGTAGCCTATACAAAAGAAATAGGCTCCGGAGTATTCAGAGGAGGGCTAAAATTTCGACTCGGGATGTTCTTCCGTCCAATAAACGTGGTTCATCTTGTAATGAATGTACCATAAAAATTTAACATTCTGGTCAGTTAGCTGTGAAAAGAAATGACATTGAGTCATTTCGAGATCTACCAATCTATATATTTATTAATAATTTGGGGTGACCATTGCAGATTTGGAAAAATTCCATCACTTTGAGAAATTTGAATTACCAGCAGATTGGATTTTGTTTCCCAAATCAATTTTCATTCATCTTCATTTGATGGCATAGTAAAATGCTTTTTTAATTCCAATTTTACAATTGTTTCAGGGCCTATATCTAGCTCATTCGTAAACAAATATGGATGTAGAGCAGTCACTATCGCTGGAACTATACTTGCTAGTGCATGTCTGGTGGCGAGTTGTTTTGCTCAAAACGTCTTGACGTTGTACTTCACGATTGGTATCGGCACAGGCAAGTAGTTGTTATAATATAATATTTCAAGCTCAAACTTTACAAAAAGAAACCAGGATCGATTTACTCAGAACATGAATCATCTGCAAGAGAGTATATGAATTGATTCAACATTTTTAAGGTCTATGTGTGGGGTTGGCCCCAAAAACAATAAAGGACACTATTCTTCGTTACTTTTGTAAAGCTCACGGAGCCAGCTCTACACATGGTTCTCAGAAGCTCTTTTTGTGGCTTTTGTGATGTCTGAAGTGCATGACATAAAAAAGAAAAAAACTCATGCGAATTGACCACCGAAACCCCTAGGGTCCTGGGGTCGCCATATAGCTTAAAAGCCATGAGATCCTGCTTAGGAACTTTTTGAAATATGTAAAATTTTAATTAGAAAACTATACAAACTATTTGAACACTCAGGATTCCAAGAGAATTGTGGATAGAATTTCATATCTGTTTTTTATGTAAATCAATTAGATCTTTGGTAAAGATTTCACAAGGATTCATTTCGGAGCCTGTCTCAAACATTTATTGGAACTCTAGTTCCATGATCCTCAAGTAGGTAGATTTAAGGAAGACTAGAGACCAGGAGACTGAGCCCGGGTGGTAGGGGTGGGCCCGTATATGGTCGCCCCTCGGCGTCGCTGCTAACCAAAGAGTATACCGGTGCAATGCGGTACTGCGCATTCAAATAATTATAGATGCCACATGTCAAGGTTATGTAACATGCGCAGTATCGCATTGCATCGCATTGCGCCGGTACTTCCCGGTTAGCAGCGACGCCAGCCGGCGGCCATATACGGGCCAATTTCATGATACAGGTATGGATACGAGCTTGGTTTCCTGGTCCTAGTCTTCTTGGTATATTTTTTTTACCGCGTGATTATGTTGCTTCAAAGTCCCACTTCCGTAAGTTGTCGGTATTTGTTTTTTTTTTTTTATAAGATGCGAAATCATAGTTTTTCGGTCATTTCTTTATCAAATGAGATGAAATAGTACTCAAAATGTATGGCTTCCACCGCCGAGTGGCTAAGTATTTTACAAGTGCAATAAATTGGGAGCCTCTGTAAATAATTCCGCGATTTCTCTGATGATAACTGAATTTGTAGAAAAAATTTCAAAATTCTGAAAAAACGAAATACTCAGCCACTTTCTGCAGAAATGACCTAGTAATCCCCAAAGCTTCATTTCGAACGTTGTATGGTATGGGAGGAACTACGAATTGCGTTTTTGACGTGATCAGAGCGTGTATCGAAGCCTCTTAAGGCGATGCACAAGTCCTTTTCAACCGGTCGAGATCACTTGATTCTTGTTTCTTTTTTCGTTGATAAATTGATGAACGACATCGATTCGAATTTCAACGGAATATTGTTCGAACACTATAGAATGGTAATGAAGCCCTCACGTTACGAATCATGCTGTCAGTGACACGTATTGTCCTGATTTCGCTCCTTATACATTTTTTCCGCAATAATACACATATAAGAAGGACTTTCCAACATTTAAGAAGCGTTAACTAGTAAAACTATGTGAACTACGACTTGCATCCCGTTAACTAACCAGAGTTCCACGATAATCTAAAAGAGTTGGGCCACGTATCGTTGTTGGCATTTTTGTATTCATTTATAAATTTTGTCGAAACAGGTTTGGGCTTCGGGCTGATCTACCTGCCTGCAATTGTAAGTGTGACGTGCTACTTTGAGAAGTATCGTTCGCTGGCGACTGGAATAGCAGTATGTGGATCTGGTCTAGGAACCGCCGTATTCGCACCTTTAACTCAGAGTTTGATAGGAACATATGACTGGCGCGGCGCTCTCTTGATAATATCCGCCTTGGTACTGCATTGTATAATATTCGGCGCACTATTTAGGCCGCTGGAAGCCCCGAAACTAAAAGATATTCCATTGATGGTGAGACCGAGATATAACGATACTCAAGCTTGATAGAAAATCGATCGGAGAAATCTCCTGCAGAAATTATTTTCTATTATTTCAGACACCCACTGATTGTTGACCCAAAGATTCATATTGCAGAACCTGAATTCGGAGAAAAACGTAGTCCTTGTCAAAGTTGAAGGGTCAAATGGTATTAAAAGAGAAGATACTGACGAAAAACATCGCAGTGTAACTAGTATTAATCGCACCAGGTACTCATCAGTCAGGACTGAGGATGACGGTGTGAACAATATGCGTGTAGCATTGAGTCAACCGATTATTGTACCGAAAGGTCTTGGCCATCACGCCGAATCCATGACACAATCTTTTGGTAGCGGAATAATGAACCGCCGAGATATATTGTATCAAGGAAGTTTGGACAACATTCGAGCTAAGTCGTACGTATTTTAAAATACACTAAAACAGTTATACCTATGAATTCTACCTTGAGTTGATTTGTTTCTTTTGCTTGTTGAAACTGTATATGCAGCGGGTCCTTGAATCCTAGCGTTGAGAATCTTAGGATACATTCGTCGTTGAGAAGTCTCCCTAACGGAAATGCGAAACATCCAGAAGATTTTGAATGTCTCCCATACGCCGAACAAACTTTCAGCGTATTCAACGACATGCTGGAATTGTCACTCTTGAAAGATCCTGTGTTTTTACTATTCACGCTATCGAACTTCTGCACCAGTATTGGTTTCAATGTCCCATATGTGTACTTGGTGGTGAGTAAACAAACTGCAAATCGCTGCTTTGTCATATGTATTATAATTCATGTATTAATTGTTATTATTATTATCTATGTATTAATTAACCGTCGAGCACCAAGACAGACCTTGATCGTTCTACTTGTTACGGTCAAATTATATGAGCAATAGTATCACGATGCAAGGCTTTGTGTGTAAGGTGATTTCCTACCCAATTCCACCTGACCTGAAAACATTGGGCAGAACGCACGCAGAAGGTGCTATTAAACGGAATATCTCTTTAACAATAAACGCATTAAATGCATTAAAACGGGTTTTACATGGATATCTTCTCTATTTTTGCGTAAAGCGAACATGTTTTGGGCCGTACGTGTTCGGAATCGCACATAGAATTGCGCGACGGATTTTGTTTTTTTGATTCCGGTGCCCAGGCAGAGATACTCCGTTTAGTAGCACCTTCTGCACGCGTTCTTCCCGATGTTTTCAGGTCAGGTGGAATTGGGTAGGAAATCACCTTAAGGGGAGGGTATACTCGATTTTTACCGGCCTGTCTTTTTTCGCGAATATCTCCGAAACGGAAGCATGAATCGAATTGCCCTTTCGGCAGCCGATGTTTAACGAGTAATGAGTTCGAACTGGTACGTTTTATCGGATGAAATCGGGAATTTTTTTTTTGATCGAAAAGTTTTGGCGTGCCATTTATGTCGACTTATATCAAAGCCGACGCATCAAAAATGCAAAATAGCGGACGGGAGCCCGATTCTATAGAAAATTCCGAACACAACCATGCCAAAACATCTTTGTTTTCGACAACGATGAAGGAGGTAGTTGTATTCTACGTTTTTGTTGTAATTTTCGCGATTGTCAGAGGCTGGGAGCGGTAATGGCCGCTAAATGTCAAGATGTTAGTTCTCCGAACGCCCGTGAGATATCGCCCCCTGTTACATTGATACACCTGGTACTACGTCACTCGACCTGTAGTCCAATCATCTCTGACTAATAATCTAAAGATGTGCGTACGACGACATCTCACGGGCGTTCGGAGTACTAACATCTTGACATTTAACGGCCATTACCGCTCCCAGCCTCTGACAATCGCGAAAATTACAACAAAAACGTAGAATACAACTGCCTCCTTCATCGTTGTCGAAAACAAAGATGTTTTGGCATGGTTGTGTTCGGAATTCTCTTTAGAATCGGGCTCCCATCCGCTATTTTGCATTTTTGATGCGTCGGCTTTGATATAAGTCGACATAAATGGCACGCCAAAACTTTTCGATCAAAAAAAAAAAAAAAAAAAAATTCCCGATTTCATCCGATAAAACGTACCAGTTCGAACTCATTACTCGTTAAACATCGGCTGCCGAAAGGACAATTCGATTCATGCCTCAGTTTCGGAGATATTCGCGAAAAAAGACAGGCCGGTAAAAATCGAGTATACCCTCCCCTTAATCAAATAAAGAACCTTATTTTCAATTGAGGCACCACTTAGACTCCAATGGTAGCGATATATTTTATGATTTTATAGTGCGTACTAGTATGGTATAATAAAGTGCGTACTTTATTTCCAGCTGCGCGCATAAACAACGCGCTTTCCGCCCTTGGATGAATAAAATATCGTATGCACCATGGTGTAAGGTGTTCTTCTAGACGACTGCGAATGTCACCCTCGCTTCACTCGGGCGACAAACCTCACACTCGCAAAAAGAACACTTTATTCCCTAGGTGCCATAATATACTATTCATAAAATATTATAAAAAAATTACTATCTATTTTCTAGGTCCAGGCTGAAGCACAGGGGGTTGACGAACATGCCGCTAGCTATTTGCTAGCTGTTATTGGCGGGGCGAATACCATTGGACGTATAATTCTCGGCTACGTCTCTGACAAACCTTGGATTAACCGTCTTCTAGTCTACAATCTATGCCTGATTCTGTGCGGCGTTTGTAAGTATTTTTAATTCGAATTCGCAGAGAGAATCTCATGACGTTTTCGGTTCGCTACACCGGGCACACTCGGTGTAGCCGAACATTCCCGATCAGCTCCGAAATTTTCAGATAATTGCCGAAACTCCGAATTTTATTTAGAACAAATACAGTAGACTCCCGTGCTAGGCCACTCCGCGCTAGGCCACTCATGCTCGACAGCCTACCTCTACCACTTACTCGTTCCTATAGCAACGTATTAGACTGTCCCATTTTTCTTTCAACTTTTTTTTTTTTTTTGCCTCCCATGTTTTACTTTTATTATTTATCCTATTCATCCCATAATATTCTTCGCATTCAACAGATTTTGTTTAATTTGGTCACGTTGCGAGAGCCGCTACCATCAGTCTGCGTAAGGGCGTGGTGGGGGCACCCGCGCTAGGCCACATCCCTGCTTTTTAGTCCCGAGCCGTGACCTAGCGCGGAAGTCTACTGTTGCGCGACTCTTGTTTTTCGGAGCTTCGGCAATCATCTAGAAATTTCGGAGCTCGTCGAGAATGTTCGGCTACACCGAGTGTGCCCGGTGTAGCGAACCGAAAACGTCATCAATCCGCACATCCGTGATCTTCTTTTTTTTTATATTTGAATCGATTTTTCATACCGTTCCAAATTTAAACACATTTTTGTACTGATATCACTAACGTATTCATTATACGCTGACATCAATTTACCTGGAGATAAGATTTTACACACGTACTATACGACTATAATACATTGCGTGAATTCGTGTAGCGCAAGTTGCATGCCCGAATCAGGAATAGGTCTACTTGTTACCTCGATAATTATCGATAAAAATGATAAGATATCAAAGAGAGAAATGAAAATACACTGGTTTAATCACCTTAACTATGTCGATGCGATTATCAAATATGCATACCTATGTATATTAGGGTGTGTCGAAAATGAACTTTTCTTTTTTTTTCCGCTCCTACCGCTCAAAAGTTTAGGTTTTGACTTTCAAGAGATCCTCGTTCAGGGAGGGCGCTGTAACTTGAAGTTTAGAGGTCGCTCAACAAGGATTTAGGATTCCCATCGAATTAACACGTAAAAAATATTGTTCTTTGTTCAAAATGATGTCAGGCAACCAAAAAATTGCCGATGTCTGTCTTTCTCAGCTTATTTGAAAGCATAGTTTTTCCCTCAAATGATGATGGGTCGTTTTCTTTTTAATTTTTTTTTCGTTCTTTTGACCACAATAGTCACTTTTTTCCAGTTTACAAAGTCTCCAAGGCAAAAATTGGAACAAGGTAACTTCAAAAACGACCTATTATCGTTTAGGGGATGAGTCATGCTTTCAAATAAGCCGAAAAAGAACGACATCGCCAATTTTTTGGTTGCCAGACATCATTTTGAACGAAAAACAATACATTTTACGTGTTAATTGGATGGTAATTCTAAATCCTCGTTGAGCGACCTCTAAACTTCGAGCTACAACGCCCTTCTTGCACGAGGATCTCTTTAATGTCAAAACCTAAAGTTTTAAGTGGTAGGAGCGGATGAAAAAAAAGAAAAGTTCATTTTCGACACACCCTAATGTATATCGCTGTACTATTGTAACGTAGAATAACGATCTAACATGAAATGCTACAGCAATCTGCTCCTCAGACACACATATATATGCATGTGTGAAAATTTCACCAGAATTCTTGTGAAGCTTCTCCGAGTTTCTCTGAGTTGCTATAAAAGGTTTCGATCCTTTAAGTACTCAATAATTTTTTTGATACTTTCTTGATTATCACGAAATTTATGACAATATTTTATAATTTTTTAACAGTTTGAAGAAAAAATCCAGGTTCTTTCTTTTATCAAGTTTTGGAACAGAATGTCTACTATAGAGAATGGATAATTTTATTGTAATTTTTCTCTGCTGTTTAAGCTACTGTGCTCAGTACCTTCTGCGAAGGCTTTCCTAGTTTTGCTTTATACGCAACTGTATATGGAGTTACTGCTGGAGCATACGTTGGTCTCACGTCCGTAATTCTGGTTGATTTGCTTGGTCTGGATCACCTCACAAACGCGTTTGGTCTTCTTTTACTATTTCAAGGATTCGCGTCTCTGTTGGGTCCTCCGATTGCGGGTAATATATTTCGTCATTTGAAACTCCGATTGCTTTTTTTAATCTCCCTGTGTTCAGAATGCAACTAATACAACTGACGCTCATTTTTTAGGATGGCTGTTCGATGCTGTAGGCTCTTACGATCCAGGCTTTTGGCTGGCCGGATCGATGATTGCTGCTAGCGGAATGATGCTATTCTTTATACCTCCTATTCAAAGGCATTTAAAAAATAAAGCCGACAGATTACCAAGGATAGATATTGCGCTGTAGCATAAATTAGATATACATATGGCATTTATATATGTAATTATATGTACATACCAGTTATAACATATATGCATTTGATATACAATTCCTACATTTCTTTTTCTTACTGTTGTTTATTACGTTTATACACAACTGTTTTGTTATATATACGTGTCTGTGTGTGTGTGTGTGTGTGTGTGTATAGTGTATGCATTACATACATCAGAAACGCTACAACTGCCACTTAACGTTAAGAGGATAATAGGTACTGTTAAAAATCCCCATAGTCTAATCCTAATCTGAAACATATGTAATTTTTTATTTATTTTATAAGTCAACTGATATAAAAAGAACGAATTTTTCTGATATATTTTGCGTGATGTTCTCATTTTTCCGTCCACTTTAAGGAGCTTCGATACACGCTCTTATCACTTCGAAATGCGATTCGTAGTTCGTCCTATACACTTACAGCAAAACTGATCGGAATGAAACTTTGGAGATTTCTGTGCTTCATTTCAGCAGAAAGTGGCTAAGTATTTCGTTTTGTAAAAATGTTAAAATATTTTTTACAGATTGAGTTATCAGAAAAATCGTGAAATTGTTCACAGATGTACTTGATTTATTGCACTTTTTAAATTTCCGCCTTGGCAAACCGCACATTTTGAGCACTATCTCAACTCATTTGATGAAGAAATGACCGAGAAACTACGATCTTGCCACGTATGAAAAAAAACACCGATATTTTACAGAGGTGAAACTTATTGTAGTAAATCACGCAATAAAGGTGGCCCGCGTCCGATGTCCCACGTGACTACCAAAGCCCCCTGTAGCGAGGCAATAGTACACAGTGAATACCTTACTGAGCGTTGGTAATGCGCAATTACAGTTTTTTTTTTTTTCTTCACCCGAAAACTAACAAACAACCGAACCGCTACCTATGTTTTGGGATTAACTGAACAACACATCGAAGATCAGTAGAGTTCATCATTCAAGCCAAGTAAACAGAAAAGAGATTTTGTATACTAAAAATTGTCATATAGTGACCAGCCTCGGAAAATGGTAGAACATCGTGATTTATTTTTCGTTGTCCTAAATATTGAATGGAAGTAATATTGTAGCATATCATTTCACTTTTCAATACTTCTAAGATAGTGAAAATCTTTCTCATACGTATATCATTGCGCAGAAAGCTGTAAGAAGTGAAAATGGGAGTTCGCGTATCACTGCCAACATAAAAAAAATCCCGTAACTTCCGCAAAGTGAGGGACTTTTCACCATTCCACGGTAATAGAACAATATGTACCGTTACATTTTGAATCGATTCTATTCATAGGCTTATTAATCAAACGGGAAATAAGAATTGAGTTATCTCGGTCGGTCAAGAAAGATTATTGTTCGCCTTAAGTTCGATATTCCAACAGTCTCTTTTCTTCTTCTTTTCATTCATATAGTTGTATTATTGTACAGCTGTCATCGAGTGAATATGTAACTTTTAAATGTTCTAATATTATGTTTTGTTTACAAAACATACAGATAATTTTGCTGACCTAGACGGGCCGTTGCAGCACTTAGAACTTTTCGGTCGGATTTTCTTAAAAACTACTAAAATGAACAAATCTAAGATTTGAATTTAGATATAAGTTGGATCGAATACTTCTTACTGAATTCTTTCCATTCAAATTTGCTGATAATCTGTTCTCAAGAAATGATTGCTTGAAAAAAATCTGCACCTCTGGTAACAAATTTTGAACCGAAGTATTTCTCAAGATATTCTAATGCGAATCTTCTCACGGAATGCCTGAAAGCTTCGTGGAGATACTTTAAAATAATGTTCGGAGGGCTTTTTGCTAGCAGGACTTGTAACGAATCGTATATGTTATATAGCGAGTAGCAACTAAGAACCGAAGTCCAGTTGCACTTCTGTTTCAATCAATCAAATAGATATTAAAAGCATTCCATAGATGGAAGCACAGTAATACTAATTTTATATTTTCACTACTGGATGGTTATCTATCTTGCGATAAAAGTAATTATGTTATTTAAATATAAGGAGTTAAATTTAAGCCATAGATATGCGCCATACACCATTTCAAGAAATAAAGGCATCGCGGATCGTACCTCGGTCTTTCTGCCTGTCCTTAATCTTTTCTTATAATATAAAAGAACAGATTGGCCTTTCCATCGATATATCGATATTTTGTATCGATATTTACAACTATCGATACTCAACCCACAGATATCGAAGTTCGATACAACCGTCTGATTATATAATATTTCGGCGGAAAAAACGAGAAAACAGATCACAACAGATCGGCAGATGGAAAAAAAAAAAATAATAATAATAATATAAAATTCAGCATACATAACCAATGTGTTTATAACCTTCTATGAAAAATCACGTTCCAATGAAGAATTCATTTTCATTGTTCGTTTTCATTTCCATTGCAAGTATCGATACCGATGATGTCGATACTTCGCTGCCGATATTCTATGTGTATCGATACACTGACCATCAATACGTATCGATACGGAATATCGATACAATTCAAAAATATCGCCATCACTAGTTGGCTAGCATCGCGGATCGGACTTCGGTCTTTCTGTCTGTTTAGTTATCCTTTTCTTTAAACATTTCAAATTCTTTCTTATAGAAGAACAGGTTGGCTAGCATCCCGGATCGCACTTCGGTCTTTCTGCCTGTCTATATAGTTATCCTTTTCTTTAAGCATTTAAAATCCTTTCTTATACTAGAAGAACCGGTTAGCTGGCATCGCGGATCGTATTTCGGTCTTTCTGCCTGTCTGGTTATCCTTTCCTTTAAATATTTTAATCCTTTCAAATATATTAAAGGGTTTACTTGCATCGCGGATCGTACTTCGGTCCTTCTGCCTGTCTAGTTCTCCATTTTATTAAAAAATTACGATTAAATCTCATTTATCATAATGAACTCATGTATAATATTATCATAGGTTAATTTCTTTAATCCTCCAAAAAAGGAACATAGGCATAAAAAAAAACCATCAAAACATTATCTTAATTTAAACCTTTATATTATCTGATTCGTTATCATTTCAATAAATTGATATGTTATTCAATTAAAATGTCTGAATGTCCTTATTTCTTTAGAGCATATTAAAAAAATCCTTCAAAGATTCTTGTACCAAATAGTTCTTCATTTACTATTTGTTCATTCTCGTTATTTTCCTTCGTTTGATGAGCCCGCAGAGAATTCTCAACGCCCTGATTGTACAAGTCTACTCGTCATATATTATTATT
This sequence comes from Tenthredo scrophulariae, assembly GCA_963978835.1. Taxonomy (NCBI): domain Eukaryota; kingdom Metazoa; phylum Arthropoda; class Insecta; order Hymenoptera; family Tenthredinidae; genus Tenthredo; species Tenthredo scrophulariae. Next base: position 5,708,387 of record OZ022234.1, read on the forward strand.
TGATTGGCGCCCAACATATTTATTCATAAAATTATATTCGAAGACTAATAAAAGAGCGAAATCAGCTTCAGAGTGTATGGAGATTCTGTAGCCAAATCCCTATTGAAAGAACTGATGAAAGATCATAAAATACCACTTCAATTATACCAAAGTATGTTTTTGTCACTGTATAAGTACAGTAATCTTTATCCCACGTGCACGCAAAACATCGGTATGTCAAGTAGAAGAATAATGTTTTGGAAATCAGTACAATACTGTTACTTCCAAATTCCAGTGAACAATTAAAATTCAGTCTCGCATCTGAGTACTGAACACTGGTAACATTTTTGCGTTTGTAAAATTTTCATTAAAAACAAATTGTAAAAACACACGTACACTGCGATAACAAGTAAAGTCTCATCCATTCTCTATGCGTAATGTCGTGCCCCGTTCAGATACTCATAGGATTTGATAGATTCTTGTGAAGTTCTGTCTACACATCTTTCAGTGCGGATGTAACAAGACTCATTGATTCTATCATAAATCGTGTCAGTTCACATCACAATCTATGGGAACCTATCAGTTGTTTAACTTTAATGGGGAAAAAACGTACTTAGGAGCACCCCTTCTAAGTAATATCAAGAAACACTCATTCGCAGACATTTTTTGACATTTATGTTATAGCTGAGCGGATTCCAGGAAAAAAGTTGCTGAACAGTTGTACAATATTTTTTTGACCACGTTTTGCCGCATAGCTGGAAATAAACAATTTCGATTTGATCTTACATGTTGCTGTAATCGATTGCGATTTATTGCTTACACGAAATTCTAAGTCCGAAAACAAGAATTCCAAGTTTTTCACGAAGATGCCCAGATAACACAGAAATAAAAGTTATCTTAAAGTTGTCATATGCACATCAAGTCTTAAAGACGTCTTTAACACTTGAGACGACATTTAGACGTCAAAAAGTGGCGCATTCGACGTGCATATGACGACTTTGAGACAACTTTTATTTCTGTGTTGTATGGGTGCCTGGATCCCAACTTCACAACTATGAATTCTCGAAATACACAAAAATCATCTCTTCCAGTTCGATTTTAATATTTGAAATATTACACCCATGACAAAATAAATCAATGCAGTGTCCATTGGTGATGGTCGTCGCTTCGACGTGGCGCCAAAAACAAATGAAATACAATAGTACTTCAGTCGTGAACTCATTACTTAAATTCCAGATCTCATGATAATTGGGAACAAAACCAACGTAGGTATAATTCATTGCAAAGTTATGAAGTTGGTGTTTTCCTGAAGCTTTTACTTCAACCTATACACTTCTTTTGAAAATCTTCTGGAAAACTCGCTGATTGTAACCTTCTATAACAAGGTAGAGGAAATTCAAAGGTATTTGTTTGATATTTTGGGAATTTCGATACAAAAGTTTCCGACACATTGTAGCAGAAGAATTTTGTACAGGGATCTGTTGCAAAATAAATTATAGGCTCCCTTGTGAACGCCTATTCATAGGCAATTGATGAGGGGAGCTTTCCATCTAGAGCCAAAAATCAACACACTCAGACACACAGCTAAACGATTGGTCTTTTCCGTTCGCTCCACCCAATCATATTGCTGTGTGCCTGACTGCGTCGATTTTTGGCTGTAGATGGAAAGCTCCCATTGTGTGCACAATGCGCAGTTGGTAACATTCGTACGGAACAGCATTTCCGAAAATCAGCTACAGCTGCTATCTATGGTTAATATTACGAAGCTGCAACACAGTAAACCGAACAGCTGCTCGAAGCAATACCATTTGTCGTTACAAAAGTGACCGAGACTGCATGCTCTCTGAGCGATAAGTCGAATGAGGAAGAGAGAGAGACAAAAGTGACCAATAATATTCCTTCGTGTTCGTAAATGACGTCTAAAGAAATGTATCTATTCTTCTACAGGGCGGTAAGGATCTATTAAATTGAACGAGATCCCGAATCCAACCGACACGAAGATCTGTTATCAAGTTATTTCATTCACGAAAGCCCGCATACCTTATCCCGGCCAAAAACCAACAAGGTCGATTATTGATTCGAAAATTCCTGAAATCTGTTGAATTTCGTCCATTCTGCTGTGGACAAAATAGGAAGCTAGACAAGAGAAGCCTGTCCAATTGGCAATGAGTACGAAAATTGTCCAATTGCGATATACCTCTTGGTTTGTATGAATTCCAAGAAAAAACGATATAATCCGTTGGATTGATTAATATCATTGTATAAAAAATGAACAATGTTCAGATTAGCATGTGTCGCGTAATAAGCCGTGCATAAAATACGTTGATTAAAATGTTTTAATTCATAACACGGCATAGAAAAGATAAAATTCGGAACACCCTCGGTGGTAGAACAGTTGATGATTTTTTTAACCCGAGCATGTGAGAACAGACCTCGAACGGGCTGATTCTCGACTCGGTATTGAAAGCTTGTAAAAATAATTTTGTTACTAGCAATAAATACAACGGTTATAAAATTGAATCGTATTTCATTCGGGTCTCTAATGAGTATCGAGTGACAAAATAATACCCACCTCAATACCGTCTAGTAGCGAGATAGACGTCTGTGAAATATCTAACTTGTGGATGCTGCGAGCTTTATGTGATTTACATGATTCGGATCGTCTGTCGTCGTCGTCTCAAATCTAAAGCCGTTATAAGTTTGTCATTATTACAAACAACCGAACTGTTTGGGACAGTTATTATCACACGACCGATAGCATCCATTCGCGTATTAGAACATAACATTCTACAAGGTCTCGTCTAGAGGGAATACGCCTAACATAAGCGATCAGCGGCGGTGTTTATTCAACCCAAGTGGTATCAATGTTGTCTGGCAATGGTGTGTAAAGAGAACGTGGTATCATGGTTTGGGAATCTGTCCAGGTAAAAACAACCAAATTCATTCATCAATTAAAAATTTTCGAACATTTATACCCCGATCATTATTCTCCGCCCGCTAATATTCGCGATCTCATCAATCCACCTCATCACCGACGAATTTTCACTTATCAATTACATACTTTCAAATTTGATCACCATTCCTAAACCCCAATTCTTTCGCTCTCCCTCTCTCTCTTTATCTATCTATCTATCTATCTTCATTACTACATTTTTCTTATCCGTCACATTATTTCCCAGCCATTCTCTCGCCCTTATTTTTCTTGTTGCATGCAACGTCGTCCTTTGATCTATTTTTATCTGCATTAAATCATTGCCACGCTTTTATTTGTTTTTGACAACATGTATTATAATATTGTATTATTTATCTATTTGTAACATTTTAACTGCCTTCTTCTTCTCTAAATAATACTTTCCTCACTTACAATATAAGAAACGTAGATGTAGGCGCATAGTAGAAGTTCTTCATTGTTTTATCACTTATTCACTTATTAAGAATCTTTCAACACCCTAGAACTTCGTTTTTTTCCTAACACATTAAAAAAGAAGCTAACGAAGAGTTTCAAGTTTTTCATAAATCACAACTGAACCTGCCGAACTGTCTTCACAACGGTAAACGCTTAACTTGTATCTGTTTGTAAAAGTACGACTTTGTACTTTCGTTTTTTATAATTCTTTAAATTTCTAGGAATGAACTCCTTTGGTTTGAATTCCAATTTGAATTCCAAGTTCTAGTTCATGTGCAATCATCTGTCACCATTCATTTTTACAGATCTAATCTATGATCTCTGAGTTCGCACACTTCAAATTTCAATCATAGACAGTCTAAGCTAAAATTAGACACTAAAATTTCCAAAACACGACAAATGTTTTGTTAAACAAAGTGTATCTCGATAGTTACGATGTTTTATAACATTTCGCGGTCGGAATTCTTCTCTTAGAATGAAAGCCTTTCATAAGACACAAAATGATTGATTGATTCTTTCTTTTCATTAAATCATTGATTGATTTTTATTACTGCAAGATTTAGACAGAGGATCCACTTCCGATTGATTATGGTGTATTACTACTTTGGAGCGTAACTAATGCTTTGCTAATTGGAATTATGGTCTGCCAGGTCCGATAAATCCACTTTAATTCCCCCTACATGATGCATTTCATAAATCAAAATTTGGTTTCAATAACGGAAAGGAATGCACCACAACAGCTTTGCTAATTCTTAATTCCTAGAGTTTCAAAGTAACTACAAGTAATGGATTCTATCATGCTTTTAGTAAAACGTATTTTATTCTCATTTCAAAAGCGGCTAGAAATTTTCACATCGTTGATAGTAAGCGAACAATATTAAAATATAACACTCCCCCATATTCTTTGCATAAGTTTACTATGAAAATTCATAAATCTTGCTGAAATTCAATAGCATATATCGAACCGAAGCCACAATTCTCCACATCCCTTCTGGCTTCTTTTTCACAAATTCACCAATGCAATATGAGTTAGGGGATGTTTGTGTCTGTGAAAGGGACCAGCGCTCTCATGTTGGTTGATTTTCAAGCAGAACAATTTTTGACGCAGTAAAACTATTTGTATTTTTCTCTCTAGTTATAAACGTATCGATGTCATGTGCACACTGCTGAATATGTGTCTGCCATTCGAAGTGCGATACCTCGGCACTTGTGTCGAGGATCTTGGGAAACGGGACTACAATGATCTTCGAGACACTGAGCACCGTGCTAACAATGTATCAGACCTTGTGGAGCTCACCGCTCTTGATGTTACGGATAAGAGAACACGCAGGAAACTTTCCCTGTATATGGCGCTCTTGCATTCATGCAATTACGCCTGCGCTGTCATTTTGTACAAGAATTTGTCCAACGTGGATTTCCAAGAGATTGTTAATCTACTAAATGGAACCACGTTCACCCAGGATGATCAGACCCTGGATGAACTTATGCTGTTGTACACGATGGCCCTCAATCATCCGGCTTTTACCTATGAGCAGAAATCTGTGTTCGGAAATATTTATGCCAAACTTCAGGAGGAGGAAGCCCGACTTAATCCTCCAAAACCAGCAACAAACTCTTCTTTCAAATCTGCACAAGTAATACTCACCAGCTTTTTCTAGATCTAAGAGATAAATGAATTTCTTTTTATTTCACAAATACCTACAAATTGTGCATTTTGGAAATTAGTATCTTCAAGTCACTGCTACACTTTGGAGATATGTTCTATTGACTCAGTATCTCACACCTGATTTCTCTTTAAGATTTTATGGACTTTCCTGCACATAGATTGACTAAATAAAGACTACAGACTGAAATCGCTTGAAATGAAACATTTTCGCATCTAACGATCAAATTCATCGAAGATCATTGGTTTGCCACAAAGTTACGATAGTGTATAATATTCCCTACGAATTTTAAGACATTTCCCTTAGCGATGCGACCTGTACCCTGCGACAACCAATTTTTCATTGGTGCAATACATCCGCGTACGGGAAAATCCATGAAATCTCAAATAATTTTTAATTATGCTTAAGAATACTGCAAAAGAACTGAGTTTGAGTTGAAAAAACTCATTTTCAAGATGTAATTTCGATATCTGACATTCATAGTGATAAATATAATCAAGTGGGCGTGAAACATCAATCAAGTCAAAGAAGTTGTCAGCAATATTCTCTGGGGTTCCCCGTTTCAGCTAGTAGTTAGAAAAGGGGGAGAGTCAAAGTCCAATCTGAACGAACACTCTTGTATGCTCACACAGGACTGTAATCTGAGATTTCCTCTAAAAAAGGTTGCTGTTTTCAATTTAAAACCAGCACTTCAGTGGATCAATGGGGATCTGATTAAGAATAAGGAGAGGAGCAGCATTTGCAACAAAGCTTGATTCAAACGTATTTGTATTATAAATTCACAATCCACAATCTTGAAACTTTTATTTCAAGAAAATGACAAAGAATGTTTCAGATTCTTTCTTTTTTTTCTCTCATTGTTTTCAGTCATATGAATTCAATCACATTAACTTTATATTCATGATCTAGGGATGTACCCCGTGCATCACTCCCAACGATAGGGTGGTGGACAGTGAAATTCCAAACTGTTTGATACCGCCTCCACCTATGCAGCCATTTCACGGTAATTATGAACCCAAAATTCAATAAAAAATTTCACTTCCTAACTACTTTATGTAATTTTATTACTTTTCTTGCTTTTTTTTCTTTCAATCATGAAATAATTCAGCCTAGCCATGACTCAATGACTCTAAATTCAAAGCAAGCTGAACCGAATCCATTGCCTATTTCCATACAAAGTAGAAAAACACTTTCAATTGGACTTTTCTGCTGCTTCAAACGCAGAAGGGTGATGCACATATTCTTTTCTGTTCTTTCTCGTTCTTAACAAGTGAATACACGTATTGGAAGCTTCATCTGATCATTGCAGTGAAATATCAACTGTAGCTATCCATGAAGGTAGTTAAGAATACATCGGCATATACGTATGTAGTCCTAGGTAGGTTTTCAGAAACTTCACTTATCTGACTTGGCTGGTTTTTGGAATTCGGTCACTTAGTTTAATCAGTTTGACTTTAGGTTTGGTTCAGACTGACTAAAAATTGATTACATTGACATTTTTAGAGAGCCATATAGCGATATCAAGAAATTATATGTACTAATAAGCAATGTAACAACATCCGTACGCGGAAGTAGAATCTTTGTAAACTTTGCAAAACAAAGAATGTAAAAGAATGATTATGTGCCGGTGATTTCACCGATTATTAACCAGTTTTAGGCTAACACCATGTCAGATTCTCTTCTAACTTTGGATACCCGTTATCCCAATCACAGGAGCCCAAAAGTATTTGTTTAATTTTTTTTAGTTTTTGTTTTTTGATCCCTCATAATGCATAATTAAATATGTAACTTTAGTGGTTTCTCCGAAAACTGACTCTTCAACGATTCTTTAGAAATTCTTAGAAGAAATAAGAAATGAAAAATGAGTACACATTTTCAACATCAATGTTTTAAATAGTTTTCATATCAAACGTGGATGTGTTAGATATTTTCAATCTACTTGAAAGAAGAGATTGATTATCTACTAAAACCCTTTGAGATCCCAATTTAAAATTAACATGTCCGTAGTATTTAGAGAAAAACGAATAGAATTTAAAATGAAACTTGTAAGAAAGCATCAGAATGTAATTAAAATGCAAAAATATGGTTGTTCCACTTCTGAAAAACAGGGAAAACCTGCGAGAGTCTGGTAAATTCATCAAAGTCCTGAAAGTACAGATATATTTGAAAGAAAACTATTCAACTATTACGACTAATTAATCCAGGGTTGGTGCACACCTGGAAGACCTGGAAAACCTGGAAAAGTCAGTGAATTTCATATGGCGGGGAAAAGTCAGGGAAAAGTTAGAAAATTCCAAAAAAATGACTGGAATTTTATTTTGTTAGCATAATTGGTGTAGTGATTGAACACTGCATTTTACCAAAAATTTGTTATTTCAAATACCTATAATTACAGTCATTACTGATGATGTCCTTACTTCTATATCCTGCTGCAGACTGTTGTAAGTATATAAATGATGACATAGACTGTATATGAAAATGTATATCAAACGAACTGTTCCAAAAAAATGCAATTTTTCGATCGCGTATGAACATGAAAACAACTGGAAAATTGAAATTTTTGGACTGGAATACCTGGAAAAGTCAGGGAATTTCAGATTTCAGAAAGCTCACCAACCCTGTAATCATTACTAGGCTGAGTAGAGACTACATTCAACTTTAGTCATATCTTGAATACTGAGGTGAAATTTTTGTGAAATTAAAAAGTAAGATCTATTATTTTCTAATTATTCAAAACAGGTCCATTCAGGATGCAAAGGTTTTGTTGCATGTTTTGAATAAAAGATGACAATTTTCCTTGGAAAAAATACATTTTCTTCAACAGCGGAGCGAAACCAGCGAGTTTCCATCCGCAAACGAGGATGGAAACCCGTCAATTGCCGGTCTTCATTTGCAGATGGAAACTCACTGGTTTCGCTCCGCTATTGAAGAAAATTGTATGTTCACCTCGGAGAAAACGGTCGTTAGCGCCTCGTATGAACTTGAGAACAAGTTCATACTCGGCGCACAAACGACCGTTTTCTCGCTCGGTAAACAATGTACTATTTCCTACTTTATGAAAATCATTGAAAAAGTCGGTTTACACAAAAGTCACCTATTGAACTACGTGTCACAAGGGATTAACAATATCTAAGAAAAAAAAAAAAAAAAAACGCTGTGTCTGAAGTTGGAAGAGAATCGGAGGTGGTGAGACCTAAAACCTGGCTAATTTGAAGTTCGTTCGAACACATGGTTGAACCAGGAAAACAGGAAAAACCTGGACAAGTCAATGAATTTTTAAATATAAAATGTATAACAATCCTGAAACTGAAAAAATTGAATTTTGACTAAAACTCAGCAAACTTGCACATATTGCAGGAGATATATCTGCACGGAGCAATGCAATTGTGACTGGAATACCCCCTGGGCTAACGATGCCGCCACCTGGCTTGTGTCTTCCGGCTCCTGATCAGATGTCGATGGGTTCTGGTGGTGCGACACAATATCTGCACCTAGGTTTTCCCTCTGTTAATCACATGCCGCCTTGGTCAGGTCAGGTCATGATGAGCAATCAAGTGTTGTATCAAACAGGCGATGTTTTGGCTTATCCCTCTTCTCCTTTAGTAAGCCGTCAGTCGTCACCATCCCAGTCTAGATCTCCTAGTCGAAGCAATTCCCCAATGAGCAACAGACGAAGCAATCCTCTGCCACGGGCCTCTTCCTCCCAAGTTATACAGTCCCCTTCAAACACCCTAACCACTTCCACAAGCACAAGCACAAGCTGCAGCCAATCAAATATTTCAAGCTCAAATCCTGCCACTGCTCCGTTGCCAGTCCTTCAAACTATTAGCAGCACCACCACCACAGGTACCAGTAAGAGCCAGTCATCTCTTCCGACTCAATCTTCACTGCCACCTCCCCAGTGGTCAGTTCCTCCTCCAGCAACTGTTGTTAGTGCAGCTCCTCTCCCGGGAAATTCACGACACAGCAATACCGAGGGTTCATCTACGGCTCAAGGTTCGATCGCTGTGTCCAAACAGACTCCACCACCTCCCCGGCTGAGATCTGCAGGGTCCGTGGATACTCTAAGAGAAACACTGGGCAAGGAAATGCCGAATTTCAAGAATAATCTACAGAATTTTTCCATTGACGAGGTGAGAGGTCTGAGTAGAGGTGGATTTTGGGTATAGATTGTCGATTTTTACCTCAATTTGATAACACAATCATCTACAATGCGCTGTTGATATTTAAAATCGTGTCTAAACTGCAGTGTCGGCGAGACTTTGGGAATAATTTATTTAGATCCAGGTGTGCAGCTGATATAACAGGATACAGAAATGTATTCAGAATCCAGGAGCAATTGATCGTCTTAAAGCGTTCGGAAATGATTATTTTTTTTTTTTTTTCTTTTACAAATCACTGATACGATTTGAAGAAATATTTTATTGACGCAGTTTTTTCGAAACTAGTCACTAGTATTTTCAGACATTATTCAAAATTATTTCACACTTTATGGAGTTTTGTCTTACATTGATTGAATGTACCGAAGAAAAAGTTGTCATCGTAGGGTGTAGGCTGCATTGTTCATTGGAACTTCTTCTAATTTCGAGGGAATATTCTAAATTGATGTAATTTCAAGGTGAACCAATAATTTTCGACGAATTGCATTTTCAGATAAGAAATTTTTTGATTCTAGACAATTTTTCTCGTAAACGTTGAGTGAAAAAGTGTGCTAAATGCTCACAAAAATAGAATATTGGACTTATCTCTATCTATTATTGGATTGTCCTGAAATGGCATTATTTTTAAATATCCCTCCCAAATTTCAAAGAGCTGTACTCTGCGAGAACCACTTTTTCTTTGGTCAACTCAATCCATATAACGCCCATAAAATCTCAAATGATTTTTAAATATGTATCAAAATACAAGTAATCAGGTTTGGAAAAACTCAGTCAATAGAGTTTTTCTGCAAAGATTTGAACTGAAACTAGGCATACCATCAAAACGTTCTTTGTATTAAAAAAAAAAAGAACATTCATTTCGTCCATTCTGAAAATTCACTCTGTGCTACCACTAAAAAGCTCCTGACTATATTTTTTCTGACTGTAAATCCAGTGAATAAAAAACAACAAATGTTATACCGTAGATTATAACAGTTTTGTAAACCTCGAAGCATCGGCTGTCGGCTGAAATCAAACCGTGTTTTTTTTTTCACCAAATATATCTGAAGGATACTGAATTGAGAAAACATCTCTATAGTTTAGATTAAATTTTTATACGATTCATGCAACAGTTTTACGGAGTTGAAAGAATTCTCTACCAGATTTGATGAAACGACTATAAAATCGTATTAAAATCGAGTAAGAAATTGTAAAAAAATGAAATGAATTTCTGTAAGAACAACTACTTCTTACAGCTATTTCTGTAGCTGGCGGTGAGGGATTCGTAAACGAAATGTAAAATGGACCTGTTATTCACTGGATTTAAGAAGATATGAAATCAGAAGTCAGTACAGTTAAGCAGCAGTACAGTACTGCATAAATATTTCTGGTTTTGAAAAAAAAAATCGTGCCCTGGTAGCTAGATGAGAAATCGATTTCTGCACAACAAGAATTATTTATATCTTATTTTGATTACTGGTCATAAAGTTTGGTAGTAACATGGTTTATGTTCAATAGGACACGTGTGTCTTGGACCGGAAAATATTGAGTAAACATTGAAAACCAATGGAACTTGGAAATGATTAAAAAGAGATGAATGTAACTATGTTCATTACCTTCACCTTACGTTTGAAAATTCAAGTAAATCCTGACTGTTTGAGATTCGTCAATATTCTTCCGCTAGACCTAATTTCTCAACTTTACCTTCTTGCTTCGAACAGCGGACCAAAATTAATCAGCAGGGTCTTGAAATGTTCATTAAAATGTGCGCAATGACCAGAAAAGTTATTGTCTTCTGGCCTAATTTCACAAAATTGTCGCAGTTTCTGAAAAATATCAAAATACTGTGAAATTTAAAAGGTTCATGCATTCTCTTAATTTTGCAGTCAATTCCAGACACAACATCGCGAATACAAATGTAACGATTTCCTATCCAGCTGATTGTCAGCATATAATTATCCGAAAACAAACAATGTAGACGGTTTTTCATTCAAAACTCTTCAAAGCATAGCAACAAACATTTGTGTCGTCTGTTTTGAAATAATTTCGCTACTGTGACTGTAAACAAAAATGTCTTTGCATCTGATGGTGACAGTGCTATGAGATCGCCCATCAGGCGCTGGGAAAAGTAACAGCTTTATTGGTTTTTACAAGCAAAACTCAAGAGGGTATATACGCCTCAAATAGGGGTATTTTTTTCAGGACTGGCACTTGTTCGGACTGTTCTTTAATCAATCAGTTTTATTACACTATGACACGTATCTTTTGAAGCATAATCAAATAAAAGTCATGAGGTCTCAGAATTAGATGCAGTAAAAGTGTAAGAGCACTTGAAACAAGAATTTGAATTACCTGATGCTTCAATTTCAGATATTTGGGTTTCTGATTGTTCCAAAAATGAAGTTCTGCTCGATAAACACATAATTTTTCGATATTGCGTCCGTGACTCGAGCAAGCAATTTTTTATTGCCGAATTTTCAACTTCACAAATTTTTTGTTCGACTGTTCTACATTATCCAGAACAGAAATCAGCGCAACAGTATGTTGTGTGTTCATTGAACAGAGTTTCGTTTTCTTGACAACTAGAGACTCCAAATATCTGAAATTGAAGATTGAGATTCTCCTGATCTCCCATTCGCTTTTATTTGATAAACTCAGATTAGAAGAATGGGCGATGAGGAATTGCGGGACTTGGGATTGCCATCAAACGCAGTAGGTCAACTGCGAAGTATCGTGAAGGGGCAAACTTCCAATGGTTTAAATCTGCTTACGTCTGACAAGAAACTGGAGAGTTCCAGCAACGTCGTTGCACACCCTGTTCTAGAACACGTTGATACCGAGGTAATTCGCTGGTCACAGTCTATAGTACTTCTAAGCCGTGTAGAAAAGATATTACTGGGGCTTTATTTGAATAATTCTTTTTGAAAATTAACAACGTAGGTCGTGAATTCAACGAATTGCGAGTATGCCGTTTCTTTCCATATAAGAAAAGGAGATTAACAACCGGTTTCACATTGTCGGCCCTATCAGATTATAGAACCTAGTGATTTGTGGCTGATTGTTGTTATGATTTGACGTTATACTATTACACACAGACGAATCAATATTCATATTAAAATTAAAAAAGATATATCTGCCTCGGTAAGTTTTACACATTAATTTATATAATTGCACAGGTTGTTAGAGGCAGCGACGTTTTAAGCGATGCTAGTAGCACTGGTACTAAATGCATCCCGTTACAGCAACAGCAACAGCAAATATTGCATCATCACCATAATCACACTGGCGCTAACTTAAGACGGTATCCAACTATTCCACCGATGGACCCATCTCAGATGCAGATGTATCCTCATCCGCCGCCTGTTTACGCAGCACATAACACGCCATGTTATGCTTGTCTAACAATGCCAGTAACCGGAATGCAGAATCGTTACCCAAGGTAAAAAGGAAAAAGCTACCTCAATGGGGTAGACACACTTTGGAAATAATTCTCATTCATTCAGTTTGTTCACATCTAATTACTTGCATTTTTAGACATAATTGGTAATTATTTGAGATTTTATGGAGCTTTCAGTTACATAGATTGAGTCTACCGGAGCAAATTTGAAAAAATACTCTAAATCAGGTGTGAAGAACTGAGTTAATAGAATATCTTTCACCACCTGTCTGTGACTTGGGAAAAAAAATTTTAATTTCTGTGCTCTTTAGTGACCTGATCTCGAATCTTATTTGAAAAAAAACTAGTCCATATCATTATTGGAATGTATAACAACTCAATGAATTCTATTCAGGTGTAACGCGCAACAAGTTTACTGCCTCGCTCAGCTTCAGACTCTAAGGTTGGATCCCGAGAGCAGTCGACATTGTTCACAAAGCAGCAGTTCAGAAAGTACGGGAAGTAGATCACCACCTGAGACACCACCAGCGGTGCCATGGGTCGGAGGTGGAGAATCCTCCGCTCAAAATCAATCCGATCACTCGAACTCTGGAGTTACGGCTCATTCAATGGTCGCTGTATCATCGTCTCACCAACCAGCTCCTCAAACATTGATGCATACTCTTCCCGAGAAGCAGAGAAACAGCAGAAAGAACCCGACCCATTACGCGCGTCATAAAAACCAGATGGTTAATGGTGGACCGCCGAGTATCCCTCACTGCGTTCCCTTTCCAACACAGCCATCGCATACGCCTATAACTTACCTTCAGCATGGACATTTTCCTTCGCTCAGACCAGCTGCAGGAATATACTCAAACTTTTCTCAATCCCCAAGCTATGCGAGACCCACATATCCAGCTTATCAACCAAACGGGGAAATGATGTATCAGTATCCAGGCGCTCATCCTGGACACCATCCTGGCTCAGGAGGAACTCCACCGCCACCTGCAGCACCGGTTCCTTCTCAGACACCTTACCTGCCTCCTACTCCGGTGGTTACTTATTCTACCGCTGTACCGCCCCCAAAAGTATCTTGCTACAATTGTGGAAGTAGTAGCCATCATGCGGCCGATTGCAAGGACCAAACAATGGAGGACCTCACTAAGGGAGGTAGGTCACAGCCGCCGCGCAACCCTTAGAATCTGGTATTTCGTTGGCGGATATAATCCCCCAGATCTCAGCGTGTTTATGCGCTCATTTAGATGTTGAGGAGATGCTAGAGTCGATTTTTACCGACATAAATTCATTTCTCAAATCTCACCGGGATGGTGGTACCAGATCGGTTCTCCATTTGGCACTCGATGATGTAAGAAGAATAGGTTTGATCTAGCAAGTAAATTTGACTGAAATTGAGGAAAATTTAATCTTCATGCATTGTAGGGTGCGGGCGTGTCACTTATTCTAACTATTATCAATAGCTACTTATCGAATGGATCAGTGTGTGAAATCTTGCATAGGTGATACAGCTGGTAAATGGCTTTTCGCATCAGCGATGCATAAGGAAAATAAGTGACATGCCTACGTGTTACGATCCGTACGAAGTAAATTGTTTTCGATTTCTGAGAATTTTTCTTGTTAGATGTCACCTATTCCTATTAAATTATCTAATTCCAGATTTTTGAAATAATAATTGATGTAGATAAAAATCGACTGTTGCAACCCACATTAAGAGAGAAAATAGTAGGAGAGTGTTGGATACTAGCGGATGCGTGGGTAGACGCGAGATTATTGCCTGGTTTGTAACCTGCCGTCTGCGCATGCACGAGGACGAGTTGTCCTACTGGCTTGGGATGCTTCTAGTCTGGGTTCAGATGAAACTACAGTAAAACCTTACATATTGTACCCTCTTCTTTAGTCCATTCAAAAAAGTAACTTGTTATGTAGTCGAACAGCTCCGTCTGATGACAAATTCGAACAATGCCAAAAATCTGTTTGAGCCAGGTTTTGCGCCATTACTGAGCCGAACACCTCGTCAGCGTTAGAACCATGCCGTACGAATTATTGACAAATGAGTCTTGAGTCTCTCGAACAACTTTTTATTTGTAAATTGTCGTGGTAAAGTGGGTATTGTTCAGCAGTGTGCATATTGTGAGAAACTTCCACTGGGCCCTCTAATTCTTACGTAAAACGTCCCGGGTAATGTTTGGCTAATGTATACATGGCCCTTTTCTGGACTACAGGAGAGGTTTTACTATAATTTCATAATATAATAACTCACATGGTCTATGGAAGCGGTTTTACATACCCTGGCGTTGGTCGATATCTACTATCTTGAGATTGTTGGATAAGCAAGGCTGGAAGCAAATTTATCGTAAAATAAATGTGGATATATGTGAGTAAAACGATTTACCGTGCTCGGTGTATAGATTTAATTTCAATCACGTCTTTATAACTCTCGGTTTTTTTCTTTATATATTTTTCTCTCATCCACGACTAGAGCGAGGCTTCAGGGATCGTATACGCCTTATCATCGTTAAGTGTAGTATACCTTTTTATGAGATTTTTCAAGAGCTCTAGAAAAACGAGTAAAACGAATATTCGTTAATTGCAGAATAAAACTATCAAATACTATTATTATTGTTATTATTAATATTATCATTAAGCGTTTTTTGGCGAGTCTCAAGATACTACCGCGTTGGGTAATGGTATGGGCGGTGCTTAAGGTTGGTACTGCTACGAGGTCCTACCAGATATACCAAGCTCGAGACTAGAGTATAGCATGGTAGCAACCTGGTACATACCAACATCGGTTGTCACGCCCCTATCACACTGAACCAGACTCACCAAAACGTTGTGGTATGGGTTGGTATACTTTGGTAGGTATACTACTCGCTCGCCAAAAAACGCTTATTATTATTATTAATAATTTTATTATTATTATCATTATTATTGTATTGAATGCGTGTTAAACAAATAATAATTCATAATAAAATGCCGAAAAAGCAAACCAATGATTGAAAGAAAATAATCGATTACTTAGAGAAAACACGGCTGTAATAATAACGTCGTAGGGTGTATATGATCCCTGAATAATAATGGAGCAAGTAACAGACTGAATCGTTTCATAAAATTTGAAAAATGTCTTTAAGTAAGAAATACGTGTGCACGCGAATCTATCAGCTACGAATTATCCATCAATGGCTAAAATTAATCGAATTAATAAAGGATTGAGGCTTTATGAGTGCTCCACAATTTTGAACAGTCACGACGTTGCGACGTCATAGGCGAGAGATTTTCAGTAAAGAGAATTTCTTTCCAAACTGACGATACAGTTTTTTTATTTATTTTATTTTTTTGTTTATTCAGCAGACTTTAAATAAGTGTTGAAATTTGAAGTGAGGTGGTTCACACTGTAGCATACATCTGCGATAGAGAAAGCATGTATGAAATAATCGGCGGTGGTATTATCAAATGCAATTTCCTCGCCTCTGACGTTACGACGCGACGCCGTGCCTGTGCATGTGCTGAAATTGACTCTACCGTTCAGTTCGATATTTATAAACTAATCACATGCGTGCAACGGTGGCGATATTTAAACTATCGCATAAATCTATAGAGCAATTAGTATCTCCCAGACTCCCACTGACGTGTCCGGCACTCTGCTATTCTCTGGCAGTTCCCTGATAAAGTCTCAGACCATACCTACCGATTCTATTTCAGCCCAGTATCGACTGGACTACACGATACTGAAACAACCTGGAGATTGTCCAGGCTCCGACAAGTGATCCCCTATCAAGGACCGTCATTTAACTACCTACCACAACCATACCACAACTGAAACCACAATATTACGGCCTAATTATTATCATTCAAAATATGGCTACCGTTACCAATATAATTTTTCGGTGATTTTTCTAGACTTCTTCTATATTCAGGATAAGGATGTTTTTAAACATAACGTCTCCCAGCTCGCTGTACTACCCCGTAAACTTTTTACAAGTTCTTATTTATGATAGCAATTATTATTAACATAATGTATGAATATAGCGTCGTGTACAAAGTAACAGCATATATTATTATCTATCTATCTATCTATCTATCTATCTATCTATGTTTTTAAGATACATTATGAGCGGTTTTTGGAACGGTTCGTGTTAGGTATGCTCGACCGCGCGCGCGTCTTTCCACGTAATAATATACAATCGGCAAACTTCTTACCTTTCTAGTGACTATATGACGATTGTTGAAGGATAAGAAACAAAAAATTAATACATTTAAATCAAAAAAAAAAAAAAAAGAAGAAGCAGGAGATATTAAACGGAGTTTCTACAACTGGACGCGATAATTCTATAACAACAACGTTAACACAAATACGTTTATCGTTTTTAAGTGTATGTATAGATTTCTGAAAATTTTTCGTGTGAAACCATAAGTGTTCGATCATCTCTAGCTGCCGTTGCGCTCCTGTGTGTCTAAACAGAACAAAAAAAAAAACTATAAATGCTGCTCACTGCTCGTTTAGTTAACTTATCGGTACACATAGTTAGCAAGGTATATATATATATATATATATATATATATATATATATATATATATTATAATTCTCATCCTATTTATAGTAGTTAGGCAATCACACGTGCAACTTAAGCAATTTTATACAAGTTTTATCGATCGCCCATCTTTTTTAATTATAGGCAGTGTTGTACGTTAGAAATTTAATAGACGTAACGATATGGATGTGCGTTAGCGTACTGTAGGCAAAATGCCAAATAAAACTACCTAAGTAGATGTCCCTCTGTCGATAATTGAACTTTTGGCTAATCTCGTACATTTCACTAATTAAATAAAATTAATTTTAAAAGATAAAGTACCTACATATTATGTGTAAATAGAAGCTAAGTACATAATAACAACACAAGAAAAAGAAAAAAAGCGAAAAAACAAAATCTCCAAGTACTGTCTTACCGAATACAAGCGGGTAGGTGACAATAGATGCCACATGCATTTACGATGCCTATATATGATCCACGGACGCTGAATTATTGTATCTTAATATTTTCTTACTTTTTTTTCTTTCTATTCTTGTGGCAGCTATTCCCAGCCCACTAGATTATTAGAGCTGATATTTCAAGTTCAAAGCTACAGTGGAGTCGATTTCAGTGCATGCACGAACATGGCGTTCTGACGTCAGAGGATAAAAAACTTCTATTGCATCTTACAGCCGTTTGGTCATTCTGAAACAGACGATACGGACGTTTGGTCATCATGCAAACCCTAGAAAACTAGCTAATGCTCGGATTTTGGGCAATTGAAGCTCTGGTACATAAAACACGTATGTTAAAGTCGCGAGGTGGAAAGCGGCTGGGCTCTCAATACACTCTTCTAAAGTCTGCCGTAAAATAAAACGTCTTGTCGTCTATTTTTAACAATCATGCGCGATCCATAACTAGGAAACCTTCTTCTGCTCCTGTCGTACGATGATTTATGCTAATACATACAATATGGACGTTTTCGTTACGTACAGCTGCTAGAAAAGCACTTCGATTTTCGGCAATTCAAATACGAGTGAATAAAATGCATACGTTGAAATTGCGAGGTTTATGACTGCTCGGATTTCGACAGCCATTTCACCTCCATTATTTGTCGTAATTACCATCACGTTGCATTTTTTTCCGGCTATTCTTGTCATTTTTCTAAAGTTTGCTGTAAGACAAAACATCTGTATGATTTATTTTCGAATAGTTGAACGGCCGTGAGTAGCGAGGGAAAGCTTCTCGCTTCTGACGCCGTTACGTCGTAGTATCGGCGCGAGTTTGAAATCGACTAAACTATGGACCTCAAAATCTGAAGGTGACTAAGTTGTATTTCTATATAATTTAAGGTGATGAAAGCTCGCTTTTAATCTCAAGTTCGTCTGCTACATATCAGTTAATGACTTGCCATGATTATTGTATTGTATTGTATTGCATTGTATTGTATTGTATTGTATTGTATTGTATTGTATTGTATTGTATTGTATTGTATTTCACGTTATATCGTATAAAAAATAGTGTACATAAGGAATTTTCGAGCGCGTATTGACTTCCCTGGATACTTTAGCTCGACCTCTAGCTACGTACTTTTTTATCTATCAAAAGAATCACGATCGAGTTGACACTAATTTTTCTAACGTTTTACGTCATTTTATAATACATATAAAACATTCGACATTGCAGTATGAAATTGTTCACATAAAAGTAAGTAGAGTTTTCAAGCTGTATAACAGCTGTGAAACGAATACTAATTCTAATGAGTGCAGACAATTATTACATGTTTCGCTGCACGAGGATAAGAGAATGGAAAATTGTGGAATGAGCTTTCATCAACTTGTTTTGTATTAAACGATCCGACGACTTCCCACTACGAGACTAGCTGAACAATCGCACAAAAAAATTTATCTGTTTTTAATATTACGTTGTATCTTTCCTTTTAAATGATCGCCTTTTCTAATTAAAAAAAAACCTTGTTCGAAACGGTGCTTCAAAAGGATTATACATGAGTTCAAAATCGCAAAATGTCTTTTACCAAATAAAGAGAAGTTTTTCTCTTGGTGGGCGTCGGTTGCGCTATCCAGAGATTGTGAAACTAATATAAGTTGATAGATTTTCAAGACAGTATTGCCAGCCAAATGTTGAAATACACTTATTCAGCGGTTCTCGGAAAAAAATTGAATCGCTTCTATATCACTTTTTTTTTTGACATTCGGGCGATACTTATTATTATGTTATTACTGAGTAAGTTGGCAACAACGCGGCGCACCCAGCCGTAAGTTAATATAAATAATTGCAAATTTACGTATGTATTCGTAAACGTATATGTCATGTGCAGGTCATCCCATTCTTATATCCCCAGCTGAAAAGTCAACTTCTTCACCGGTTTCGTGAATTGGCAAAAGTTACCACGTTTGAATAAGGGTCCACGAAAATAAGTGTTGTAGATTTCTTTCGGGCAGTACCTTTTTCGAGTTATCTAATTTATATCAACATGTTTGAATGGAAGTTGATCTTTCCATTTCATCATTGAAAAGACAATGGGTCAACAGCTATTGAAGGAGACCGGTAAAGGGTTCCTTATGACCCGTGGCAGGTGCATCATTGATTAATATTCTTTTATACTAATTTTGGGGCCGATAACTTATGACCGATTCATGAAGAACAGCCGACTTCAACAGCTGTTTCAAAAAAAAAAGAGAAAAAATCGAATGACATTGTGAAAGAAACATGAAAACTAAATATAATACCGATAACTCGAAAAAGTCAAACGAGATACAGAAAGAAAAATTAATAATAAACCATGATCATTCCGCGCCCTCATTAAAACGCCGCGTAACTTTTGCCCAGCAGATATAATTTTTGGAGTTTATTAAACTGTTCAAAAGATACAATCGGTTCCTGTTGTGAGATCACTGCAGTGCAACACCATCTCTTAAACATTCATGATTAACCTTTAATCAGATTTCATCATTAACGGTCAGGGAAGTTGAAATTGTTAAAATCAAATCAGTCTTATGTCTGTTAAAATCAAAAGTCTCGACCATATCGCTCGCAAAATATGTAGTGCTATGTTATGAATTGGTATAACAAATATATAGGTATAGGAATATTAAAGTTAAAAAACAAAGAGCCACGTATCTCAGCTGTGATTCTTGACATCCAACAAATAAGAAAAATTAAGAAAAATATCAACTTATTACTTTTAACGCTAACCAATTGTATTGTATATGGGGCATTCCATGGTAAATCACACGGTATGAAACCCGACCGATTCCGATTTGTTTAATATTTTTTCGTATTCTTGGCATCACTGAAGAGGACATCTGTGATTTTTTTCGTAGTGACAAACAATGGAAAATATGCACAAACAAAATTCAATAAAACTGAAGGAATCATTTCTCCATCATCGCCTTAGGCTTAAAATTTTTGATTTTCAATGCAGAATTTTCGTGATTTTTTTTAACAGGATCGCAGGGGGCATACTTAGTGAAACTTGATATTTTATACATTAAACCGGATAAAAATGCTCGACATGCTGCTAAAAAATTTGTTTAGTATTTTCTTATTAAACTGTGTGAAAATACGAAAAAATCGGCCCGAATTATTTTTTCGAATCATTTGTTTAATTGGAGTTACGATTATTGGCATAAAAAACAAAAAAACTCGAACGACTGGCAATAAAAATCCGAGAAGAATCACAGATGTCCTCTTTAGTGATGCCAACAATACGAAAAAATATTGAGCAAATCGGAATCGCTCGGGTTTTATACTGTGTGATTTACCATGGAATGCCCTATATGTATCGGAAAATCTTTGGGGCAATGTTACTTATTTCCCGTGAAGATATTTCTGCAGTCGGTTTACTATTATTATTATTATTATTATTATTATTATTATTATTATTATTATTATTATTATTATTATTATTATTATTATTATTATTATTATTATTATACTACGTGAGAGCCATCTATATAATAACTATAATACAAAGTTTCGTACGAGATGTAATATAACGAAATGCTGCTACTACAATAACAATATTAATAATAATAATTATTATCATTATTACAATAATAATTAATAATGGAATAATGAAATAAAGACAATATGTGCTTAATAAATTTCAAGATGTAACAAGAAAACAACCGACGAAATTCATCGATTTATGTACGATGTAATGAAGGCAAAGCCAAAAGAAAAAAAAGCAAGAAAAAAAAATACTAGATACAGAAAAAAAGTTAAATATTAAAATATAACTGACCCAACACACATAGTCCATAAAATAAAAAGCGGAGAAAGAGAGAGAGAGGAAAAAAAAACAAATTAAGAAACTGAATTGGCACGGAGATTAGAGTGAAAGAGATGCATCGTCGATATAGGATATCGATACATGTACCCCGAATGAATAAATTTATATAAAATATATTGGTCTGTATGTTTGATTTCATTGATACGGGTCTCCGCAGCGTGTGTTCGGATGTAATATGTGTAATAAATGAAAATAAATATAAAAGCCGCGCGAGTTGTACAAGTTATACGCATATATATATATAAATGGGTGAAAAATATTTAATGAGAGAAATAGTGTAATAAAATGAGATAAAAAAAGCAAAAAAAAAAAAAAAAAAAAAAAAGTACATAAACAGATAACACTTTAAAGCGGCTGAATAAACTGAATAAAAAAAGCATGGAGAGGTAATATTATAAGTGACTCAAGATAAGTAAATGAATGAAAGAGTAGATAGGGGAATAGAAAAAGAAAGAAAGAAAAAATTGGCAAAAAAAGTACAGAAAAATGAGAGAATAAAGAAAAAGAAAAAAAAAGTGTATTAAACAAGTAATCCAGGGTATGTTTGTATGTGCGTTTGAGATATGAGTAAATTGTAATAAGATTGTCGTGACCTTACAGCAGCAGCTAATCACAAAGAGACGAAAGACAAACGGGGGGGGGGGGGGGGGTTGTGCCACTTCTAGGTCATGTACATATAGAATTATACAAAGTTTACATACAAACATGTGATGTGTATATACACACTATATATATGAAAATACTGAGATATATTTGTAAATTCTGTTATCTGAATGCATTATGAATATTTTAACCTCCTGTAATAAAATATTTAATAAAAAACGTTACCAACGAAAACTTCGAATATAAAGTTAACACTTTATTTTAACTCTCCTTTGTTCATTCATCTTATCTAATTCTCGCTATACAGGGTGTATCACCTCAAGTATCGAGAATGGGGGGGACTTGGTTGACGCGAATTGACGCCCCATCAACCAATAAAGAAAGAGAAGAATTCCGTAGACTGAAATTCTTACGAAAAATGGTAAATACAATCCTTGGTGTGTGGAAAAAATATCAACAACGACTCGAATCAGGATGTCACGTCTTTATTTACTTCGACGCTAGCAGACACGATTCTTTTCTCTTTGTTGATTGGTCGATGGGGCGTGACTTCGCGTCAACTAAGTCCCTCCCATTCTCGATACTTGAGGTGATACACCCTGTATAAGCTATTCTTCTTTTCCACCTGTTTTCCCCTACAAACTGATTACAATTGATCCGCCGTTATAATACGACGGCTTGTCACTGTTAAGTCGTTGTGTAATCATCAAAATTTGATGATGGGATAGGATCATGAATTTTTCGAAAACATTTAAAATGATATGAAAAGACTTAATGCTCGTATAGAGATGTGAAAAAAATGTCATAATATTTCCAAGTCTTTGAGGGTTCCAAAAATAGCTACAGATGGGCAACACAGTGGAAGAATTCAAGGTGAGGTAATCTCGGACGAAGTACCCACTTCTGTGCACATATCCTGTTACACTCTCTCAAAGAAGATTTCAAAAGCTTCAGTCCTATTCATCGGACGGTTCGAGCATGCATTTTTTTTTCCTAAGCATTTAAATATGTCCTTTCGGACTGTATGTGAGGGGTTTCTTGGTGCCCTCTGGGTGCGTTTATAAGGGGAAAAAGTACACTTTTTCCGTTGTATTCTCTTGCCAAACGAAGCTCAACCGTTTCAAAAGTGTGCGATTTGACGTCGAATTACTCATGTGTGAAACCGACTTAACTAAAGCTCCGATACTATTTTCTCCTAAATCATAAGTTAATTCAATGCTTTCAGTCTGTCAAAGAATAACAGAGGAAAGATAGAGGGAAATGGATAACAGAACAAGCGTCAACAAAAAGTATACCTAAATATGCCGTTGAAGCAAGATTCGTTGAGCAACATCGATGTGTATATGCATGTTCACAATATATACCTATATCTTAAAATACGAAGCCTCGTATATGAACTCTTGATAAACTTGGCTAGTCTCTATATCGCTGTTCAATTCATTACACGTCTTGCAGGCTAATGCGAATAATTGTTTACTTAAAATAAGCTAAATAGATTACATCAAGTCCGAGAACTTATTACACTGATGTCTAATTGCAACCAAATACTAGCCAGATGATGCGAAACAGATGGACAGCTATATTGCAGATGAGCAGAGATAATACGATGGACTGACAATCAAGATTACCTTTATCTCGAACATGTTCAATACTCGTACCATTGAGCGTGAGTTAACAATATTTCTAATGAAATGTGAATAAAGCAGAAGTCTTGTTTCCAAAATTTCGCCTTCCTTATATTTTTATGATATGTGTTAATACAAGATAGCTATGAAATTGTAACTCCTTTATCCCAAATAAGTGGGCGAGATTCTTTCTCGCCAACAGATGGCAGTCCTCTTTCTCCCTTCCTCACAACAATTTCGAACCGAAGTCGGATGTACATTTCATGACTATGGTCTGTAGCGTTCGATATGCTGCCATGTGTTATATGTTCGATCAAACTCAGAAACGAGTATCTGAATTACTTACCACAAAATATTTGAACAAGTTACGAATCGCTTGACAGATAAGTTGTTACACAGTATAGCTATATAGGTATAATATTTAAAGTGAACATGTTCATCTGGGAATTGGAAAATGTTTATTGCAATGATTAACAGAAGAACGGTTTCAAAGTACATACAATATTGTGAGAATTTGGATCAGAGATTTTTATGTCGTTGAATGGTTATTGGGAGTTACATCCCCGTTTCGTTATTCAACTGATATTATTACAAGATTAAAATGCTACGTTCATGAACGTGTTCGTGCTGTTATTGTGCGATCTTGGCCTTTAGCCAAATTAATCGCATTACCGAAGTACTTTGTATGCGCTGAAGTGAGTATGCCTATATACATATACACCTTTGCACGAATAGCTTTAAAAGCCGTACGTATGAGGTCTCCGAAGTGAAATCGACAGAATTATACCCGATTTTTTATAGCCAGAAGTTTTTCCGGAAGTTATTTTTCTGGCCAAAGAATATTATATCAAAGAACTAAATTTTTGGATGCATCCTTCCAATAAGCCGCGAAGGTTCATCTTAATGTACCCTCTTGATCTCTATACTTCTTCCGATAGAGTGAAGCAACTTTTTTAAAATCCCCTACTCGTCGCTGGGGCCGAGCTCAAGTGTAGGATCTTTGCTGAAAAAATAATGAATATAGTAATAATAATAATGGTAATATTTCAACGAAAATTTCAACTATCGTCTTCGCCTTTGCCAAGCTACAGTAAATAGTCTAACAAGTGTCACTTTGCGGACTCAAGGAAGTTTTGTTTCTATAAAGAAATGCAATTGCAAAAGATATATTTAGGTAATAGGTGGGGAAAAAACTGCAGTAGAGAAATATCGATTTTCTTTACTGCAGTATAACAGTATCGGAGTTTTTTTTTCGGAAGACTCGACATAATATGTTCAGAATTTTGGTTCTCTGATTTATTCTATCCGACTCCGAAAGATTCTGCAAACTCTCACTCATCAGAATATTTTGTATAAAATCTGCTCAGCTATTCACTGCAAATTTCAGATAAACATGTCCGGCAATAGCGGTAGATCAGAGATAACACATAATATCTACTTTCTTCTCTATAACGTGGAAATTCATCGTATATGGCTGATTCTAAATAAAAAATCGAAATTTAGGTCCTTGTTGATTCCTGTGGGACGGGATTGTAAGTTATAGTAAGTTTTTATCTTTTATGAAACTATTTCACTAGACGTACCAAATTATGAAAAAAATTCATTTCTTTTATCACGAATAAAAAATATACGTTCAAGTAAATACCTTCAAAATCATTCCCTCATTGTGTTCCAACCACCAAATTCAAATAGATTCATAAACTTAATACGGAAAGTTTCTTATAAACTGTTTGCTATCTTATTTTTTATTCCTATATGATAGTACCAGCCATACATAAACGTGTATATATAGTTTGAAAACGGCGAACGGAAAAATCACAAAATGTGTTTCTAAACTCGTCTTTGAAAAAGGTATCATTCCCTCACAGTTGTGTAACATTGGGATTGGAGCATAATTTAAAATTGTATCGAACTCAGCCTTATTGTTTTTAGAAGTTGGCAACATCGATATTGAAAACATACACCAGGCTGGGCTGTGGATGATGAGATTTTTTGTTAAAACTATTTTGAGATGAAATTTTTTCAAATCTACATTTTTAACCGTCATTCCCTCACACCGTGTTATAAAAAGGCAAGCGGTTATTTATGGACAATTTATTATATATTTGTATATATAATGTTTCTAGTAGTAATAAAATATCGTAAGATTATGTTTGATAAGTCAGCTTGCGTTTCCTACTTTGATGCAATAATATTTCGTTTCGTCATTCCCTCACCGTCATTCCCTCATGAAAATTGTTGCTTGAACTTAACCTTAACTTTTTAAACTCAACAAAGTTGGGGACCGCTATAATATGTTGGTCTATTAGGGTATGTACTATCAAATTTACAAAAAAAAAAAATGAATAATAGTAAAAAAAAAAATTTAGTCAAATTCATAAAATCATTTTTCTATTTTTTTTTTTTTTTTTTCGAGAATCAGCCATATATTCCATATGTTATTCGTATATGTTACGTGATAAAATTCATTTCCGACAGATATATTTAGCTCAGTTTCTCACAACGATATTAATTACAATTAAAATACAATGAAAATCGCGCAGAGTAAACAGATAATTTAAGTCGACAGTTTCTACGGGTAAAAATCTCAAGACGTGTTCCGTTGTGCCGATGTATATGTATTTATGTATATATGTATGTCTCGTCTGCACTAATATCCGCAATTAGCTCTAGTTATTGGTTTATTATGATCATCGCAGAGCGAGGACTAGAATCATACATACTGTCATTCGATCGTCGAACGAGGATTATAGTTTGGCGCGTTGCCGCATCGGGGCCGATCGAAGATTGCGAAGAAGAACGCATGTTCCAAATGACAGAGAAGAATAGAAAAAGACAAGGAGGGAAGGAGAGAACGAACGTTGCAAGAGAGCTTGCGCAGACAAGGGGGTGGAAAACCGGGCTAACCAGGCCAACAACGACGCATCGTACTAGCCGCTCAATATCACTTCGGTCGTCAACCGTGTGAGCTTCGAGATCCCCCGTTCGGCGGAACAACCCTCTTTGCGTTTTCACCCACGGAGACGTTTGCTCGCCGCAGGGCTCTCCGCAACACCGGGAGACCGACCAGCCCTTGAAAGATGGAGGATAAGAAAGTTGAACAGTATTACTCGCCGCCACCAATACTTGGAAAATGGGAGGGCTTCAGAATTTTCGTCTGGAATTCAGAGACCGGACAGTTTATGGGACGGACTGGTGCAAGTTGGGGTAAGATGTTCAAAAATTTTACTCTTCCCATCCCGCCAACATCCGTACAAAATCATCCTTCCATTATATAAATTCGAATTCTCCGCTCTTTGCTCGGATATTTCGAGATCCATGTCTCACGGTCGTTTCAAGGACGAATCCGCCGGAGATTATCCTCCAACAGGAAAATTACCTTTGTCAATTAAAAATCGTTCAACTAAATCCTAATGCTTCACAATAATCATCATGATTCTCATATACGTGGTCATTTTATTAAGGTCAAATTTTCTTTCAACTTCATGGGTCCCGGCCGAATTTCGTATGACGTAACGATCGAGGCATATCCTCCCTGCAAGCAGCGCTTTCCATTTCCCAAAAACATTACAACTAGATCAGATCTGGGCTCAGGATTAATAGAATCATATAACAATAATTGCGAAATCTAATCCTTTGCCGTGCCGGTTAAGTTGTGAACCATCCATGATTGGCTGACGTATTCCACTCCGATCAATACTCGAATTGGTTGACCTGCCCTTAGGGCGTTATGCGTGAAGGATGCCAAAGTAATAACTTATTAGATTTCATACGAAGGCGAAACCAACGCGAATAATGGTGTACTACTTGATATAAAAACGCGGAAGTATCATTGCAGCCATTTTGTCGAGTGCTTTTTCCCCCCAGACTTAAAGACGCTCACAGAGTTCTAGACGGTTGAAAAATCAATGTTTCCCTCTCAGCTTCAGACATCTACATATCTGTTTATGTTCAATTCATTCCCGAATGATCTGACTCGTGAATAATCCAATATAACAATTTCATTTGATGAAAATGGACGAGGATTTTATACTTTTGGACAAATATGTACGTTGCACATCAAGTTTCATCCGGCAGCTATTTTCAGTTTTATAATTATAATTCTAATTGCTAGCCACAATTCTGCCTAGTCATTTTACTCGTAATATATCCGCGCATGAAATTATTATATACTTCCGTTTCTCCCTTCGAATGAATTGCAAACGCGTCGAAATTTGAGGCGTAGTCCACACGGTAGAATTGATTTTTGGTTAAGGTATACCCTTACCCGAAGCCCCCCTACTATATGCAAAGCTTCTCTACTCATCCCCCAGAGGTTTTTCGAATATAGTTCACTTTACTAACGGTTTGGTTGCTGACCAAATTTATAGTATTTCCGCATGAAACTATCTCAATGCATTAAATAAACTATAACACATCATTGTCTCAGGGTATTAGTTGAAATAATTTCAATTTTTTATTCGATATTCCAACGGTCTCTAGATATTATTTAACTAAAATTTTGAATTCCAACATTTTCAAATAAGATTTTGGCAAGAGGATATCTGGTCGTCATTAATCGATTAATATTATACTATTTCCGAGCTAATGACTTAAGTTTATAATGATCTCGACTTACTGTGGGTTTCCGTTATTATTGAATGAATATTATTAGCATGAATTAATTAAAGATTTAACAATCTTTGGGGCTAAAAAATCTTTAACGTATATGGATGTATTATGCCTCGGCGGAACAATGCGGACATTTGTGCAGCACAGCGCCAAGAGAACTTTGGGATCAATAGACTACTACAGTTCACTATATGCTACAATCTGCAATTAGAGGTTGTGGTACATTTAGGATCTATACAAAGCTACGTCCCTGAGCTTAAATCATATAGCGTTGGGAATTTATATCCATATAGAATTGTATAATACATATACTAAGATACAATAGATATGAGCAGCAATTTAACTCTGTGAATCTGACTAATGGCAATCTGCATGCGTCATGAAACCTGCGAAAGCGTTTTATGCTATTATAGTAATATTTTCGTTTCATCCCCAACTGTCGACCTGACGAATAAGTAAAGAAAAAAGATTGTGCTACTCGACGAGCTACAACTTCTGAAATAACAAAGAAAATTAGATGCAAAAAATAATAAAAATAAATGCAAGTCACCAGTTTGATTACATATATACAGTGCGAATCTGAGAGAAGTGGTTTTCTTCATGGTAAGGCAGTTCGGTTTTTTCTTTAAGCTGACGACCTATCTATACTGATATCTGATATGTCTATGACCGATAATCACAGCTAATATCATTCATAGACGTATAAGATATCAGTACATAGGTTGTCAGTTTGAAGGAAAAAACGAACTGCCTTACCATCAGGAAAACCACTTTCTTCAGATTCGCTATGTATAATGTTAGCGATGTTGGATAATAGTTATGCCCGAGTCACGCTTCTGAAGTTCTCCATGTATTTGATTGTGAACAATCGTATATGGCACATGATTACGGAGTTACGAATAGTGAAAGACGATAAAAAATTAATTAAATAGATATCACATCATAAGTTTTCCAGTGCAGCAGGGCATCGCGTCATCTATACTCACTCGTCGATTTATATAAATCAACTATAAATCTCTTACTTTGGTTTATTTCTAGCATATTACGCCCATTTCCTACATTCTATTCTTGAACACCTTACATATAGCACGTGGTTCACTGTCTTGCGTTAGGATATAAGAAATCATTGATCGGTAGGTAGTACCCACCTCAGTGAGACGATGGGACGCCATTCGTGGCGAGAATTTCTACATCCAAACTTTTTCTTTCTCATTGTTCACAGATTTTATGCGATGAGATCCGTTTTTGGAGTCACCGTCTTCTCTATTGAAGCTTTCCAGTAATTGCGGCAAATAATCAGTGTCTTTTATATCACACCGGTACTGTTAATATTATAAATTCATGACGTGTAAACCAAAAGTTATGCCAGCCATATTTATCATACAGCTATTACAGCAAATCTTTATGATAATAATTTTGGAATTATTATAGTAGTGTATATAATTAAAATCAACCAGCTTTAGCGGTACGTCAGATTTACATGAACTTTTATCACCTTTTATTTCACCAAATACAATATATATATATAGCACTTTTGTTATAATTAGATTCTTATTCTAACGAGGTTGACAGCTTCCTTCTAATTAAGACGAGGTTAAAATAGAACTTCATCGTTGCGAAGTACGAGTAAATTCTCGGTTTTTGAATGACCTCTCACACTAACGATAACTAGTTTCTGCCAAATAACAATCATTAGAATCTTGAGAAAAAAGGGAACCACTTTTAATATATTCGAATATGTTTGTAGCGGTGAAGATTTATCAATTTCGTGACAGGGTGGGTATATCCTCAGAATCCTATAGTTTCATTTTATATATCTTGCGACCTCAAATACAGACACGAACCTCGGCTATTGCAGACGTCATAAAATCGATTTGCGATCCTCTTGTCGTTAAACGTGCGGTTGAGATACGGAATACGAAATGTTGTATTCTCTGCAGGAGAGACAATAGCGCTGACTTGATTTGCGCAAAGCGGTTCGTCGTCCCTTATACAGTCAGTGTTCGATTGATTTTATTATTACCTAGTTTGGTCCCGTTTTCACAAATTCCGAGACCCTATAATAGCATAAATATATCAAATGGTATACGATTGAAAAAAAAATTAAAAAAAATCCTCAAATTACTATTATCGGTATTATTTAGTTCATCTTATAGCATAAAATCTTTCCCACGGTTCCCAAGCCGCTTTGGACTCGAGTTTTGCATGGTCCCCTTCTTTTGATACGGCACTGTGTTACGTACAGATTTTTATCGGAGTCCATGACACAAGTTTATGCCAATTCAGGCCAATTAGCTTTTGACTCATAATTGTAACAGTTCTACTCTTTAGAATTGTTATACTTAATAATCATAGACTAGTTACAGTAGCACCGACATTGCTACTTCGTTTTGTTAATTCATTTTATATTTCCTTCATTAAACACACAGGTTGAAAAAAAAAAGCTATCTCGGAGGCATTGCGCTCTGCAGAACCTATCCGAATATCGAGTTACTTATTGAATCTGAAGTCTTAACGAAAGTAATCACATTATAGTATTTAAAAATGTCTTCCTACATTTCTCAAAGTAGACGTATATTAAGAGTGGATCAATTATAAATAGAGCCTACCTTCTATATACTTCACTGAGACTAAAAGTTGATTCATCACAAGATAAAATTTGACAATATTTAACGAAATTGTTTTAAGGGATCTAATGCGGGAATTGTTCAGGTCGATATGTGAATTTCGTTTTTAACAAATTTTCAGCTAAGATTTTGCTCTTCTACGTTATATTCTACGCCGTTCTATGCGGCTTCTTTGGAGCCATGTTAGCTGTGTTCTATCAAACGCTTGATCCAAATGCCCCAAAATGGCAACTGGAAAGCTCGCTGATTGGCACCAATCCCGGTCTTGGTTTCCGACCAATGCCACCAGAAAGCAACGTGGACAGTACTTTGATCTGGTACAAAGCTAGCGACGAAGGAAACTATCGTCACTGGACCAAAGAACTAGATAAATTCCTCGAACGTAAGTATAACAGCAAAAGCAATCATACCAATTTCCTAATGCGAAAGATGAAGGGTGGTTTTTTGTTATCGGGTGTAAGTGGAGAGGCAACAGAAACTTGGAGGATTGAAATTGTTTCATTGAAAGAGGGCAAGGTATTGGTAAAAATCAATAATTTATTTTCGACCTTCCGATTGCAGATTATAAGAAAATTGTACCAAAACCAGGAACCGTTGACACGAGAATGCCTTGTGATTACGATACACCACCCACACCAGGAAAAGTCTGCAATGTCGATGTCGAGGCGTGGCACCTCTGCAACAGAAATAATACCTACAATTATCAGAGATCTGCACCTTGCATTTTCCTAAAGCTCAACAAGGTTTGTCGATCCTAATCCTACAAGCATTATTGTCGAGTGTTTAAATGAGAAAGAGAAAAGGAAGAAAATTCTCGTTATATTTCCACTAATATTCATCAGAATAACTGAAACGAAGCTAAACGAATTTCTCAACTGCAGGATGTAGAGAAAATATCTGATCGACAAAATAAAATCGTTTTGTTCATTGATTATTCTGAGGTGCGCTGCCGTAGCCGCGCATGGCACCACTAGGTGGCGAACCCGGTGGTTCAGGTATAAGTATGTATCTCGCGATCAAAGTAGCCTCAGGCCTGGTATAGCTCCGCGCTCAAAATCGTACCATATGCAATACAAAATTAATCCAGGTTCTAGCCCTTGTGACACCGTAAAGAATACATTTGGTAGACTTATTTAGAATGGATTTGACTGAACGATACTGTCAAGACAAAAAATGAAAATGCTTTTTTCCTTTAACTGTTAACAGAATCGGCTAACAACTAAACTAATGAAGCAAAAATCTGATTTACTCAGACGAGATTTACCGAAATGCTCACTCCTCATTTCGTTCATCTTTCAATACACGAATGCGAGCTAATAACATTTAAGATAGTTACTTAATATTCCTTGCCCAATCTCTCAACTCTCGGAAAACCAATTTTGAGGCTGGAAAGGGAAGAGATTTTTTTGCTCTTTATTGAAAATCGATTTCTTTGAAATCTAGATCTTTGGATGGCAACCAAGCACCTACAACGACACGAACAATTTGCCAAGTAATATGCCAGATGATCTAAAAGCTCACATTGCAAACGAGAAATCACGAAAGCCAAAATCGGTTAACACCGTTTGGGTATCCTGCGAGGGTGAGAATCCAGCGGACGCTGAGAACATCGGGCCCATTCAATACATTCCACAGCGTGGATTTCCCGGGTACTATTTCCCGTTCACTAATACCCCAGGCTACCTAAGCCCACTGGTAGCCGTACTCTTCGAAAAACCAAAGTGTAAGTGTTTGGTCTATTTGTAAACGAGGAGGCAGCTCAATCGTCATCCATCTAACACAAATATCATTTCTTATTATCAGATGGTGTCCTGATTAACATCGAATGCAAGGCTTGGGCCCATAACATTCATCACGACAGATTCGAGCGACGTGGGTCTGTACACTTCGAGCTGATGGTGGATTAAGCTGTTTATATATTCATTCTGCAAGACCACTACCAACTGCCGGCAAAATTTTTCAAGCCCTCGAATAATTAGGCAAAGTCCCTGCCGGTTTATTTATAAATGTAAATTACTTCTTTATTTTACTTCTTTTCTTCTCTCATCGTCATTTATTTTTCGCTCTCCCCTCTTATCATATCCACCGAATTGTTCTCGAATCGAATTTTACAAAATTTTTCCGTTTCACGCACGGAGTCGTAATCTCAATATTATTATGAGTCGAATGATTGGGTTATAATAACGTGAAATAGAAATAAAACGGAGTTATATATATAGAAAAGAACAGGTGAGATTTTGACTCTGTGAAATGAAATTTATTTCCAGCATTATTTTCTCATCGAATATAATATGCATATTATTATAATATGAAAAACTTTGAACTATGTACCAAGCGTGTTTGATTCTGACCCGTATGAAGTTGGCCCCACAGTCTTATGTCTCTTCTCTTCTCTATGTAACCATGAAGGATAGAAGAAGACAGAAGACTGTGGTGCCAACTTCATACCGGTCAGAATCAAACACGCTAAGCATACATTAGTTTATTATATTATATATATATATATATATATATATATATATATATATATATATATATATATATATATATATATATATATATATATATATACATATACATATACATATACATATATAATGCGTTAGGGACACACTGACATAAATGAAAATACATCGACAGACGCCACTATAATTAATCAACATAAAAAAAAAAAAAAACTAGCTTACGAATAATTATTATCACCGAACGAGGGTTTTATTTTAATCGTCAGTTTCTCGTGCCCGCTGTGACGTATTTGAAAAACAACAAAATAAAACAAACGAAAAAAAAAGAAAAGAGAAGAAAAAAAAAATTTCTACTTATTTTTATTCACAATTTAAAAGAATACTCGCGGCTCTTACTTACAATTAGCAAATATGGCCACGTATAGATACTTAAAAAAAAAATAAAAAAATAAAAAAAAAAAGAAATAAAAAATAGTAATTCTACTCATCATTACTGTCTAAAATATAGTTAAACTAGTTGCGCGTGCGAAAGATATTATATGGAGCGAATGGATCAGGTATAAATGGACGAATGACCGACGGAGAAAAGGTGCGGGAATGCGGTAAAGCTAAAAAAAATAAGTGTTTCAAAGATATATAAAGAGCATGAATATGGATATCGAAGCGATAAAAAAAATTATATATATATATATATATATATATATATATATATATATATAAGAAAGAAGAAGAAAAACAAAAAAAAAGAAATCTAAGGATTCAAATATAAAGTATCAAACGAATAAATAAGATATAATAACAGCCTGTTATCGATGATGAGTTAATTGCATTCCAAGGTAAGAATTATGAGAAGAAAGAAGAAGAAGGAGAAGAAGAAGAAAATGATAAAAATAAGAATAAAAATAAAAATAAAAATATATAAAAATTAAATAAAATATAATAATAATTATAATAATGATGAATTAGCGAAAGTCACCATATAGATGCATCCGCATGATATTACTGCAGCATTACAAATATTTACAATATTATGATATATTGTATATTCGATATCGATTAACTAGTTGGTAGGATATTAGGTTTAGATACGTTGTTTCGAAAGCTTGGTAAAAAAAAAAAAAAAAAAAAAAAAAAAAATGTATGTGACATGGCCCAGCGTCCTCGTCCAGAATAAACGGATAGCCAAAACAAAAAAAAAAAAAAACTTGCGTTTATCCAATTATTAGGTATGCGAGCGCGAAATAAATGCATTTGGTATTATATGTATATTGTATATACATATTTGAAGAAAAAAAAAAAAAAAAAACAATTAAATTATACTATTAAATTATTATATTATATTATATTATATTATATTATATTGTATTGAATTATATTATATTACATTATATTGATATTACTATTTATTGTTTGAATATTTATATTCAATATAAATATTGAAACGATTATAATATGATTATTTATTTATTTATTTATTACACATATTATATTATATTATATTATATTATATTATATATTATATTGTATTATATTATACGCGAGCTTTGAATACTATTCTCTGCTCTATATAAAATTATATATAAATTTGGCGAATTATAACTTAAATATAATAGACTACTAACACGCATAACAGCATACGTACCGTATTATACCTGTAATCGATAATAGAAAAAAGAGAAAAAAAAAAGAAAAAAAAACTAAAAAAAATTGTTTACATTTGAAATTGTAGAACGAGCCGTTTCCAATGTATATCTATAATGTTGTTGATCAATGAAATGAAATGAAAAAAAGTAAAAAAAAAAAATGAAAAAAAATGAAAAAAATGAATAATAATAAGATTAATAGTAATAACAACAAGAATAATAAATAATAATATTAACAATAATGATAATATAACACTAAATTTATATTAATATATATAACTACATTATATATATATATATATATATATATATATAATATATGTGTATATATGACATGTATTCACTATTCATATATGTATCTATACATATATCGGTATATGATCAGATGATCATGCTTAGAATACGAACCATTCGATTCCAAACCATTCGAATCAAATTGGCGATGATAATATATAATAACTAATTCGAAGATGAATGAATCGCGTCATTGAAGTATAAATAACATATATATATATACACACACGCAAACGCAAACACAAACATGCACACACACACACGCACGCACACATATACATATACATATACATATACTCATACGCATAACAATAAAATCTCAACGATATAAAAGTTATTTTAAAGAGAATGAGATGACAGAGAAAAGGAAAAACCGTTGTACCTTAGATGTTAATATATATATTGACGTTAGCTGCATGCAGTTAGAGATCCATTATGTACCTATTTCGCGGTAATAAGTGTGTGTAGAGGTATTTGACGAGCCGATATATATATACACCTATACAACACTCACCCCCCCCCCCCCCCCCCCGTTACATTATTATACATGTAAAGTAAAAATGATATATAAGAAAAAATGAATTATTTTCAAAACGACGTATGACGTTGAAAAATTTCTTCTGAATACTTGCAGCGAATCACCGACGATATACCTCGGGATCAACTATATACCTATAATAGTCATTCTCAAAAAAAAAAAAAAAAAACAACTCCTTATCAGTATATAATCATTTAATTATATATATACCTATATAATACTTTAAAAATTATCATCATAATTTCTAATTAATATTAATTATTATTATTAATAATAATGATAAAAAAAAAAAAAATTCAAAATAAATAAATCAATCGGATCAAATTCTTACTATAAACGGTTTTTCAAAAACTGTTTTTTTTTTCTTTTCTTTTTTCTCCATACTACAATTAAATAATAATAATAATACTATAGTGGTGATATAGAGAGACGCGAGTAGCAATCGCATACCTATTTGTTCTTCAAAATTATTCTATGTATATTATATATATATATCACAAGGGTTAAATATTATAAAGTACAGTATATCGTATTTTGCATGGTATAAAACTTATACCACATTACTTATAAATATATATTTATAAATAACATATGCATATATGTATACACATATATATATATATATATATATATATAAATATGTGTGTGTGTTTGTGTGTGTATATATATACCTGTATTTCAGGGTGGTCCTTAAAAATAAGATTTTTTGATCCACCCCCTAAAAAGTTTCCTTTTCGTGTAAAAACATGAGGGAAATTTGTTCTTTGTGAAAAAAATGAACAGAGCACTGCCGGCAGACGATGAAAGTTTTTGTTTTGATGAATCTGCAGTCTTTTAGAAATGTATCCCAAAATATGTAGATTTAAGAAAAAAGTGAAGAGAGAGCAGAATAATTCAAAATTGAAGAAAAAAAAACAAATTTGAAAAAATTAAATTTTTCAAAAAATTAAATTTTTCAAATTTGTTTTTTTCAGTTTTTTGTCAAATCTGCATATTTTGTGACACATTTCCAAAAAATTGCAGATTCATCAAAACAAAAACTTTAATCGTCTGCCAGTGCCGTGTTCTTTTCATTTTTTTCACATAAAGAACAAATTTCCCTCATGTTTTTATACGAAGAGGAAACTTTTTAGGGGATGGATCAAAAAATGTTATCTTCAAGGATCACCCTACTGTATATGTATGAGTTAGTTATCAAGAATTTTTTCGCGCGTTATGCAGATTAATCGTTAAGAAAAAAAAAATCTTTTTCCCTAACTTTGTCACGAGTAATTTACCTGTTTGTCTTTTTATTCATGTTTTACACCATTTCACGGATGAAGTTACAAAAAAAAAAATAATAATAATAATAACAATGATAATAAAAATATAACAAACAACAACAAAAAAACAAACAAACAAACAATAACAAAAAAAAATTACGTACCTTGTACTCATATACGTTTAATTATTTTCACACAATTGTCCCTTATATATATATATATATATATATATATATTGAACATACCTCTATATATATATATATATATATATATAGAGGTATGTTCAATAACATATTCACCATTATTAGAATCTGTGATAAAGAAAGAAAGAAAAAAGAAAAAAAAAGCTCTTGTAATCGTTGAACTTCCTAAGTTTTCTTCACTCACAATCAGCAGCGATACAATCCTCATTCTATACCCAATATACTTTAAAACGTCCCGTACATTATAATTATTATTGAATATACGTTCACTATATAAGATATTATTGGTACATATATATATGGATGCTAAATCTCACGTCCTTCGGCTGCTAATAAATATAATAATAATAGTAATGATAATAATAATAATATTAATAATAATAACAACAATTTAATTATTATTACATTATATACTGACAGTCAAACAACAAGTGCTGTAATGGAGTCCAGGGGTTTTTTTGGTAATTTAAAAGAACCGCGATAGAAAGACCCCTGATTTTAATTATTGTATCAGTACCTCCGACTGTGTAAGTATATAGTTATAGTGATCGCGTTAAAGAATGAAAAGAATACAGCGTTATATTGTAAGATTAATATAATTTAAGAAGTTCATATAATTCATAATAATAATAATAATAATAATAATAATAATAATAATAATAATAATAATAATAATAACAATAATATGCTTTATTACGTTATATTATATAGACTTGAGGTAATGTGTCTTGCTCGACAAAAAACTAAATTATATAAATAATTAACTATACGCTATAAAGATTTTTTAAATGTGTCATTAAGTTAACGTCTATAGCAATACCCTGAAATATTAAAAAAACACAAAAATCAGAAAAAAGAAAAAATTATCATGTATGATTTGTGTATAATTAACGTATTATAGATATACGAATCCGATCAAGTACAACGTAATATAACTAATTACAGACAAGAGAGGAAGAAAAAATAAAAAATAAAAACGAAACAATGTTACGAAGTTCGTAGGAAAACAAAAAAAAAATACACAAACCACAACAAAACAACAACAAAACTACGTATAGGATATACGAACTCTGCCCACGTCGTTAACGTCATACAGTATATATATAACATTTAAATCCACATGTGAAATGACGTTTTGCATAGGATATATATATATATATGATATATGAATTCAAATATTTATAATATGTTTAATTAGTGCCCTAAATTATTATAATGAATAATCTGTAATGGCCATGACGTCATTGATGACTTACTCGTAATTATTGGTAATTATTATATTATTATAAATATATATAAATTACGTATATAATATATATATATAAATGAATTTAAAACTTATAGAAAGTCGAGTCAAACTTTATTAATAATAATTTGTTTGGATTGTCCGCGAAAACAAAAAAAAAAAAAATAGATACCCACTCGTCTCTCAATGCTGCCCCTTATATAGAGACTTGAATAAATCAAAGTAATAGATGTTGAATATATTTGAGATAAAGATGAGTGATACAAAAAAAAAGGAACAAAAAAAAAAAACAAATGATAAACTGAAACTAACAAAAATTTTAATAAAATGAAGAAACAGTTAAATATACATCAGGCTGAGTTGCGTGGGTCCATTATAATCGACTTATAATACTCGGAGCAAAACAAAATATAATTGTCATGATTTTAACAACCGAATTAGGTACATATACCTACTACTATAATATAAATACCTTATAACTGGAAGAAAAAAAAAAACAAAAAAACAAGAACAAGAATAAGAACAAGAAGAAAAAAAATATAAAGAAACCAATAAAAACATACAGCTGATAATGGGAAGTTGAAACATCTGTTATATAGTGCATAAATATATCAAATATATTTTTACGTGTTTGTAGAGCCGGAAAATCTGGGAAGATACACACATATATGTGAATATATGTAAAACAATAACGGGCGGAGTCAAATATTGAACAAATTTTACGTTCACCGGTATTATGGAGGAGAAAACAAAAGAAAGAAAAAATAAACAAATGAAATCAAAATATGGTTCGGAATGGTGGTTTTGTAGGAAATGTTTTAAGCATGAGCAGCTGGTAGTGATCCAATGCAACGGCACAGTGTTAACACCATAATGCTTGAAATGTGTTATGAAAAATAAACGATTACTTACAAAAAAAAAAAAAATTACAAAAAAACAAAACAAAAAACTGAAGAAAATTTTCTATTTTTTTTTTCATTTATTTTTATTATTGCCAATTAAACTTTTAACCTCAGCTACAATGTTTTCTACAATAAATCATTGATTTGTTCTTTTATGTATATAGCATAATTCTACGCAGTTTTTCGATTTTCTTTTTTTTCCCTTTCCCAAAACGTTGTTACACAAATTTGGAAGAACTATTATGATACGAATAGTTTTCATTAATTGTATGATATTCATAGAAGCTGTAAATATCAAAAACCGTATACCGATTTGGGTAAATATTCATATAGTAGTTATAAATAACTACCTGAGATTTTCTGAATAATCCATTGACAAATTAACGATCACGCTATTGCGTCATGTCTCTATACTTTTTGATAAAAATCACTCGAAAACAAGTTGTAACTGGAACGAGTGCAAATTTTTATCTGAATAGTAAGCCCCGAGTTTGTTCAGCTGCCGCATGAATTATTATCCCTGTTATTACATGATTTTCTTCTACAGCTCAAACAGCTTTTGTAATTATAGCTTATCATTTTCAAAAGAATTAGGAATATGTATACGCGTTTCCATGATATGATTTTTTTCCCACTTTTTGCCCCTATATGTATTCCGCGTACCTGTAAATCACAAGAGAGAAGAAAACATAATTATGTAATTGGAAGGCATTTTACTTCAACTTATTAGAACAGCAGACTTATCGACCTCCGGATGATGGATTCTGCGGAAACTTCTACAGATGTGCATCCTTGTGCCAGAAGGTGGAGCATATGATGTGTAATTCCGTCTCACGGGTCTCTCTTCTCTCAATTGACAATTTGTCACATTTTCTGTGAAAAAATTTCATGCGATCATACCACCAAAACTTAAGTGGCCACCTGTTTGGGAATACTCCTTCTCGCCACGATGGCCAACGATGTAGAATATTTTTTTATTTTCAACTTCCCAGATGGCCATTCGTTGTCCAATTGTCGTAAAATTACAGACAATTCTTCACATCATTTTGTCCGATTTGTCATGGCGACTGGCTTACCGTTACTGCCGCCAAAATAAATAAAACACTTTCCGAAACATTAACCAGTGTAAGCTTCTAGCAATATGCATAACATTTTTCTCTCTGTGATTATCAAAAGAAAAGAATATTCCCCGCCAATATAATCGCAACCTAAGGGGGGGCTCTGGTCGATTCTGTACTCATTACTCGTCAAAAACATCGGCTGCCAAAAGTACAATATTCATAGCCCCGTTTCGGAAGATTCGAGAAAATAGGCAAGCCGGTAACAATTCGACTAGATTCGCTACACGCAGGTCTCGAAAACCAAACTTTCGAAGCGGGTGTTGCAAAAAGGAGTCTTTTCTGCGGAGTGTGGCAAAAACTTAGTCGCACACTATTTTTCACACTATCACGGCGTCGAAAGTGAAGGTTGCCATGCATTTGTTATGAAATACATTTCACATACGAGAGTGGTAAAACTTTTGCTGACGAGTGTTGCAATCGCACGAGATCGGAAGAAGTTTTTCCGTCGAGTATTTTACAAAATTTTACTTCATGAGGTGTGAAAATAGTGTTTTACCCACGCGTAGCGTGCGTAAAACGTCCATCATCACATTGAGTGAAGTAAACATGTTTCTTTTCGCGTTGCTATTGCATTGTCAGAAATAAGCTGCGGATGTATTTACACTGCGTGATTATAAACCTATGTTTCAATGGAACATGTTGATAGAAATATATAGACGACTAGTAATAACTTTTATTCGAAATAGGTATAATCTGAGGGGTGAACCACACTCTTGAAGTCAGGTGAAGTCACTTGAAGTCTACTGAAGTCAGTCGAAATCAGTTGAAGTCGATGCAGCTGAAGTCACTTGAAGTCACTTAAAGCCACTAGAAGTCAGCGGAAGTCAGTTGAAGTCAGTTGAAGTCAGTTGAAGTCAGTTAGTCAGTTGAAGTCAGCTGAAGTCACTTAAAGTCTGCTGAAGTCGGTCGAAATCAGTTGAAGTCGATGCAGCTGAAGTCACTTGAAGTCACTTAAAGCCACTAGAAGTCAGCGGAAGTCAGTTAGTCAGTTGAAGTCAGCTGAAGTCACTTAAAGTCTGCTGAAGTCGGTCGAAATCAGTTGAAGTCAATGCAGCCGAAGTCACTTGAAGTCACTAGAAGTGTGTTGCAGTTAGTTGAAATCAGTTGAAGTCAGTTGAAGTCAGTCGACTTCATGAAGTCTCAAAGTCTTGAAGTCGGGTGTACGGTCAATCGACGAGTGCGTGGTTAACCCCTCGGTATAATCACTTGGTTTGCAAGGAATAGGTGGTTATCTGAGTTCCCGTTTCAAAAGAATGAAAGTTATTATAATCACCCGGAAAATAAAAAGTTGAGCTTTCGCCAGATCGTCACGTTTCGATGGCTAAAGAATCACCTCCAAACATTTTCAGATGGTTGCTGGATGCGTGTGTATAATGTGATTGACTTTTCGTCCGACGATATATCTCGAGAGCGAATAAACGGATTTTGATGATTTTGGTCTCATAATCGATAGGATTTGCTCGAACTTAAATCTGGTGAAATTTCAGAATTAATCAACGCAGTGATTTTTGTGTTGCAAAAAAAAAAACAAAAAACTTTGCACGTAAAACCATTCTCAATTTTTTAATAACATTTTTTACTCACAGAATACTATTTTTTTGACTCGGAACATTTGAATAGGAAGCATTAGGGCTAACCCCTAGAGTTTAACCGAATTAATAGCTTGTTTGCTTGTGGAACAGATGATATCTTTCAAATGAATGATCTCGTGAGCTATTACTTTCAGTGCTGAACCAACTAAACTAATAGATGTATGATCAGTTAGACCACGACGTAGCTGATGTTAAAGAATTCTTTTTTTCACATTTGTCAGACAGTTTTCATCTATTGCAGGTTCTCGAACCTAGAAGACTGGAAGCCCAGTTACTCGATGTCATAATTGTTCCACTAGAAAATTGCGGCGTGTCAGTTATTCCGAAATACAAATTTCTAACAACTCACAAACGCATCAGGCTTCATTGATAAAAGAAGCAATAAGAGATTCAACGCTTTACTAATACCCAAAATTCATATGTTTGTGATGGTTTTTTTTTCTCAAATGAACGTGAAAAGTATAGTCAAGCCTCGTTATATGCCTACCTAATAATATGTCACAATTTTTTACATGAAAATGTAAGAAAGGATTCTGTTTGTTGGTATAGGAATATCGTAATAACAGCCAATAGATTCAGGGTATCATCAATATACTCTACATACATATATTATTTGTGCGGTTGTGTTCACTTGCAGCAGTTGTGCCTTATACTCTAACGTCAGTTAAATATCTGCATATAAGTATACATATATGTATAATGTGTATGCATGTAACCGTAAAGTTTAGAGATCTTTTTGGCAACGGAAATAAAATATTTTTGAAAAATAAAAACTCCTCTCGAGTCTCGACTTCCCTTTAACGTGACACTGAAACTAATATGACGTGAGATGACGGACAGGATGTGGCCAATTCAGAAGAACATCGCGTATGACTCATACGAGAATGGCAGGCCTCGCGTAACCATATAATGTAAATCTTGCTGATGGTACCCCCAACAGACGTAATCCATAAAGTTTAGAGTTGAAATTATGTGACCTTAGCCCGTAATTAAGAATTTCAAAAAATAACATTGTCTCATGAATCAGAAAAATTGAAAAATCCAGCTATGAAGCAAGTGGCACAACTTAAGAGGTAGCAGAGGACTATTCTACATATTATACTCTGTAATTGACTCGTTAAAAAAAGAGAAAAATAAAAATTCTGGATAATAAAAAATATGCAGAACTGTGTTATAGCGTTATACATTATAGTAAGATGAGTTTTAAAATCTAGTATGTTTAGAAATACAATATAGACCGTGTAAGTCCCTCGCAAATATGGTATAAAGTTTAAACTATAAAGGATCCCTGAGAATCTAATTGAGGAAGTCTACAGCATCTTTCCATTCCGTTCTAACTGCTTCAGTCTGGTTTCATTTCAAAGGCTAGTCCATCTTCATCGTATCCACGTGTCAAATTTTAAGAAGCTGAGTTTAAAAATTGACCAACATCTCATTATATACCACATCTTAGCATTACCCAATTTTCGAAAATGAATAACAACCCAGTATAATAACTTGCTGTTGGTCAAATTTTCATGTATACAAATGGAACGAGTTTCACTTCACCTTTTCCCTAATAATTTTGGTCAGAAATTCTCGCAAGCAAACGCTTTAATCGATGATAA
Organism: Tenthredo scrophulariae; assembly: GCA_963978835.1. Taxonomy (NCBI): domain Eukaryota; kingdom Metazoa; phylum Arthropoda; class Insecta; order Hymenoptera; family Tenthredinidae; genus Tenthredo; species Tenthredo scrophulariae. The sequence goes on from OZ022234.1 coordinate 5,752,135, forward strand.
CTTCTTCGAAGTCATTCCACCAAATTATTTGACAGTCTTCACATTCCAGTAACAGGAACGGAATTTCTCTGGTCAATTTCCGAGGATTTCGCATCATAATGATCTTTTGTTCGGTCGTTTTGAAATATGTTTTCAGCCAATTTTAATCAAAAATCATCGGGAAATGACATCAATAGGAATCGAATTGGAGTCGGATGGACAATCGCATCACTAAATAGTTTATTGAAATATAATATAGTATAACGTAATCCAAGGTAGAAAAGTCATGTGGATCAAAATTGAGGGGAACTAGTGGCGGCTTTTAGTTTTAGCCAATGGTAAGCGAGAGTCGAGTAAACCTGGCGGCTGGTTAACCGTTGCTTGAGTAAAGTCGAGGAGTAACCACCAGGCGGAGTTGATTGTCGGCGTAGTCATCAGTTGTCGTAGAGACGGCGCAGAGGACGCGCTGCAGGCCGTAGTAACTGGATTCGAAAGTCAAATCCGACTGTTAGAATCGACGTAATATTATATTTAAAAACGAGATAAATAATAACGGATAATAAAAATGACGATCAAAGACTCGAAACATGGTGTTGCAGAGTCGGTTAATCCATACGAAAGACCGCCGAGTGTATCTACCGGTCAGTCAATCAAAACATTTCTCTACAATCGAAGTACGGGTGCAGTTATGGGCAGGACACCAAGTAGCTGGGGTAAGTTATGAGATTTTTTCAAACTCATCACACAAACAACGTCGGGCATAAAACTATTCTATGACTAAGATGAAGTTCAATCTCACTTATTGATATGACTCAATAGCCCGAGAACTAGGTGTGACCGATACCTTAAGAATATTAATTCAAAACAATGCGTAGAACCCCGCCTTACCGATGGGTCAAATATTTCACCACATAAATTCCTGCTGCAATCATGCTTGACGGCGTATAATCGGAAATGCTGACGGCTGGCGCTGTTATTTTAATAAAAAAAAAAGAGAAATTAAAAAGATCAACAATGGTTTGTCATCGATGATTTGCAAAGAAGAAAAAAGAAGTAATAATGTTGTGTCGGTAAATTTAACATAAAACAGTGTAGATCCCTGCAGAATATATTTAAGAAGGGTGAGGTAAAAGGCTACCGTTATTAGTGTTCAACTTCGTTGAACCTTTCTTAAGAAATTGACCATAGGCAATTGAGGTTAACTCATTCAAACGCGACCTCTGTTCTGGGAGGAGATGTTTAATGTTATTGAATAGAACTGAGTACCTATACTCTGTAGTATACAACACCTTCTTCACTAGTGAAATGGAGAATTTTAATAGAAAGAAGGCCTGTGGGTCTAGTCAAGCGGTTTAACTGTTACCTACAGCACCCGTGAACTATTCTCCGGAAAAGTCCCTGCCCTGTTACTTCCTCCCATCCCGGTACCTACTACAGGTAAATAGAAAGAGGACTCCTCCAAGTGTAATACAACCAAGGCTAATGAACCTTCGTTATAAAGAAATACCATACTATACTTTAACATAACATAATATAACATAAAGTCGATGTATGCAACTAGGAAGTTTTGTTTTTCTCAGTGAATTGATTATCGTAGGATTATTCTATCCTAAAGGTTTTACACATATTTGTTTACAGTAAAGTGGGTTCCACTTACATGAGGTAAGTGGCGACGCCACGCCATCGGTCGGACATGAGATCCCACACTACTACGATATACCTGGCTGGTTATTCATTCGTTGTATACATATATATATATATATATATATTTATGTATGTATATTCCTGTTTGAAGAAGCCACAACAGAGACCGTTGTATGCATCACATAGTGGGCGTGCCGTTGATTTTTTGCTTTTTCTTTCTATACGCAGGGAATGATTTTGGTGGGAGAAAAACGTGAGAAACAAGAATCGAAAGTGCCATGTATATACGTTTATAATAATCTTATAGGAACGTTACTACGGTTTTACGAGTTCATGTATTGATCGTTTTATCGAACCGAGGTTTCGGACCGCCACATAGGCTTCCGGGCGAGATATACAGAGTTTTGGTTTCTCTATACACCTACTATAGAACTCTATGTTCAATTTTGCAGATACACCAGTTCATGGATTTCATTCAAACACAAGAACCACGCGCTAAGTTATGACGGGAAACGTATCGTAATCAATCATGGCGTCGAGGCACGCCGTTTCTTTACGGTTTAGACTAGACTCTACCTAGAGTATAGAGTTGTGTGAAGTACCTGTATAGAACGAGGGCCAGAATCAACAGCGTCACAATTTGCTATTCAGAAAATTGCTCTGTATAAAGATTCGAATACGTGTTGCATGGTTTACAAAAAGACAGATAAAACCATGAGAAAATAATATAAAGTTTTGGATTGATTCAATTTCGACAATATTCATAACTGTACAAAATATCCTGATAATTAAGAAGTCTTTGTTCAGCAAAAGGGCACGATATGATACGATCAATTAATCTCTGTACCTTTGTTTTAAAAGCACGGGAAAATATTTACCTCAAAATTTCTAGTAATTCATTTAAAAAATTGGATATCTAACTTGAATCTGTTCCGAATTGAACAAAAGTGAATGCGAGAAGACCGGAAATTGTTGAAAATCATTCGATATATGTCGCAAGTTATAATTGTAGATCAATCGCTTGGAAGTTATGGTTGAAATCATTCTTTGAATAGAAAACTCAAAAATCAAAGCGTTTTATGACTTGACTTAATTTTCTCCCTCTGTCTCTCTGACCCACTCGTAATTCTCGCCCGAATAACACACTTCCGTATCACTCCATAATTTCCCTATTGATCGGTCAAGTCGTGACAATTTGACCACCGTGTTGAGCAGTGTGTATTCCCCGTAGGCACGTCGAATAACCCTGAATTCAGAATCAAGCTCGGTACCTTCAGCTGTGCGATAAATTCGTTCAATTGTCATTAAGGAACCATTACAAAAAATTGCCTCCTCCCACACGAGTCCAGAGCTGCGTCCAGCGCAGTATTTGAACCGTGAAAACTGAAAGTTGATGTTGGCTCTCGCGTACCTTCTGTCCTCTTCAGTTATTTGTAACATTCTCGGTCCCGATTAAAGCTCGCACCTTTAAGGTTTACAAAACATTGCGAAGACATGGCATTGCCGTTGTAACGGTAAGTAATTCCTTTATCAACTGCCTTGTACCTAATTTCACGATACCTGCACTCCGCAGGTGACAGGAAGACCTGCAGAGAATTGATATAGCAAAGCTAGAGCAGTGGAGCAATTAATCACGTCCTTCTATTCAGGTGATTGGGCGAGAAGCCAAAGCAAGTATCTCAAATTCCGCGAATGTTCTCACCGTTTCCTAACTTGTATACTTTATTTTTTGCGAAGAATAATACTGACCGTACTCGTAATCGGCAGTATATACAATCAATTGGCGGTGTGTTTTCACAGATCTGTTTCACTCTTCTGTTCCGAAACCTGATGAAGAATGTGTTGGCAAAATTGTGCTTTGATAAAAAGAAACTAAACCAAATGAACAAAAGCATCGTTAAAAGGAATCTGTCCTGGGGCTCGATTCTTGAGATCATACGATAAATTTTCGTATGCGAAATTCGTTTACCGGCCAATTGCGACGTTGGCTTTCTCTGGAACTATCACATGATTGGTCGAAAAGCGAATTTCGCATACGAAAATCTATCGCATGATCTCAAGAATCGAGCCGCTGACCATCCTCTGCTCCACTCAGGAGGTTTCGCTTTTTGGGCTATATTTTCAAGGGTAAAAAAGTATAATATAATTCTAGGCCCTTATACTGAGTCTTGGAACTAGATCAAATGGGACACGGTGCCATAATACACACGCAAGAAAATCTACTTGACTGTAATTTAGCGAGCGTCATATGTATGTGTAGGAGCTGGGTGGATTTTTCCAGCTTTTTTTTTTCATTCCTCAGGCTTCGGGCTTAACAGTTAACGTAGCCGTGAGGCAGTTCTTTCCTTTCGTTAGAATATTACTGCATACCTATAGGTATACTTGTGTATGTGTTCAGCTACGAACTGTATTCCCTGCGTGGCGCTCTTCAAGGCAAAGTAGTCCCTACGTACTTGCGTGGGCCGTTGGGATCTGTACTACTGTATAGATGTACGTGTAGATCTCTGCGCAACTGTATACATTATATACTATAGTCTCTGGACAGGCCCCAAGTTACGTAATACGGTAATGCTTCAATTTACAACCAATTGACCTCGATGTACACGTTTGTATCAAGGGAAGTTCAACAATTACCATTCAACTGTAGATATATAAGTGTATATATGTGTATATAAGTACATTCTACCCGACTATACACTATATATACACCTTCCGCAGCTTCTGTATATGATCCTTTGTACTTTGTACGTACTATATAGATCCACGATGCACCTACTTCCGGTTTTCTCTATTTCATTAACGCCTCTATTTTCCTATTCTCCGAATTCGTCTATTTGAAGTTTCCCTCCCACTTTTACCTACCTGAAATATAGACTTCTAAAATGCTGGCTCAGCGGATTATATAGGTAATATTTTCAAGTTGTATAGTTTTTTTTAAGCGAACTGGAGATTATTAATATTACACGAACGATGAATTACGTCAAAGACTTAAACCTCGGTGTAATTGAATTGTCCTCTGACTATTTAAGTCTGATCTCTGCTTTCGGTTCGGCATCGAGGTTAATAAAATTAATTTGCGGAACACTTTAACGCCAAGATGAATGTTAAACGGTAAATTTACCATGCCAACTTATACGATTACAGCTGGAAGCAAATTGTATACATGGTCACGCGTGTTGCAGTATAGCGGTACACCGGATCGTCACCAATTTCTAACGCAAAATATCACTGATAATATATTTTTCTGATCACAGATTTTCTTTCCACAAATTGAAGAGGAAGGTTATTCATCAAGCATGATCTTCTCTTTTTCACGCCGCTGAACAGATTCGCAAAATATTCTCTTCCGTGGTATATGTGTGACAAAAAATTGATGCTTTTTCGGTTCTTGAAAGAACTAAAGGAATTTCCGATTTCATAAAATACTTTGGTCATTAAGGTTGGTGATGAGCAATGAGAAGTAGCAAAGTGGATTTCGGACTCCTACGAAAGACATGCACCTTTTTTTGGTACTGCCTTCTTCAACATGTACCATATTAAACATAGCAGTATCTCGAACTATATGTACTGCACGAATGAACGTTGATGTTAAAGTCTTCCGGCTCGGAAAGTACAAGTTCATCGAATCTTTATTGGCAAATTTTGACTCATCGAATTGCTGTGTATCTTCGATATAAGATATAACGACGTCAACGTTGCTCTGCTTCTACTCGCATCCAAGCTCGTCGGACACTACGAAAAAATCAAAGATTTTTTTGATTTTTTCAATTTGGACAATGACTTCGCCATTTGAAGCATCATCGAAATTGACCTCGTAGCGTCTACTAATCGCCCTATAGAAGGAATCTTATAACACCGATTCGTTTCGTTGCGGCAAAGCGGTACTCAGATGTGGCCAAAAGCTCTACAGTTTGTAGCAGACGTTCACACGGTGGTAAAACACATATACCCACAATAGGTGATGCGATTTGCGAGATGCGAATTGCTGCACATATGTCATTTATATCTTGCGATTACTCTGCTGTTGTATAGCACCAATTCTTGTCTACAGCATTTCACAAGTTTTGGATTTCGATTATTATTTTGGTTTAGATTGTTTTTGAATCGTGTTTCCTCGTCTCGGAATTTGTCAAACGCTTAACATGTGATTTTCAATTTTCTACTGCAGCAGAAGGAAAAAAAAAATTAAATAAAAAATCCGAAAAATGGAATAAAAGGTGAAACACGGATGATGAATAAAATAATGAAAAAAATATACCCAAGCAATCTGAAGAAGGTTACGGAATATGATGATAACGAAATGACAATGATATAAAAACCATAGTAAATCGTGGATCGCAAGTTTTTCCGTAACAATAAAGTAATTACGGAACTAATCGGCATGTGCAGAAAGTGAACAAAACAAGCTGATCTCACTGTAGACGATGGCTTCTATCATATCTTTATATTGTGTGTGCAGCGTATCCAATACTCTTGAAAAGCCTGAGGAAATCGTAAACATATACTGAAATCCCTCACTTCTTATAAAATAGTGTGATAATATATTGAGATTCTACTTGTGTCATGTGGAAGATTCCCAATCTTTTATTTTTAATTGGTTGTGTATTCACTTGCATAGAAGCGATTTCAAAGTTACGAACAATTTTGAGCGATTGTAAGCGATCGAATGAAATTTCATCCGATTTCAAGCTATACGTACGTCGATTTCAGATCGATTTAAAAGAAAAAAAAAAAACGGTTCGCGACTTCACCAAGTGAATAACCCTACTGATTGTAGTTCTGAGGTCAAATAAATGAAAGAACAAATTATATTATCGTGCTTCTCCTTAATGAATATTTCTCTTTTATTTTCACGGTCGACTGCATAAATCGTCGACAAACCAAGCCTGTCTCTTTCTCAATGTATTTTCGGAAACTCTCTTCCGAAGTATACCGTGAGGAAACGTGGGAAGAGCCTGGTCCATGCGCGCAGGCGCTGATTTATTTGAATATTGTTGGCCGGCAGAATCGCGCTAGCAACTCCACCAACCTTTCAGTAATATCCCTGGTTCTGTCGTCTGCTAGATTCACGACAAACATAACCTATTCCTGCCACGGTCCGCCGCCATTTGTATTTGACAACAATCGGAAACAAATAGCAGACGTACCCTAGAGATATTCGTGGCAAGTCTGAAATTGGCGTCCCTAGTAATATTCGAATAAATCAACGCCTGCGCGCTTGGACCACGCTCTTTCCACGTTTCCTCACGGTATATACTATATATATATGACTACTAGTGTACAAAAGTAGATTTCAATTTTAAGATATACAATAATTACGACTGCATGTGTACAAAAATGAACCATGGGATCAAATTTACGTCGAGGTTATTCAATGGCTAACAAAGTTTACCAGGGTGTCAGTTCGCCGTCAACAAACACGGTGTTATTGGATACCGCAAAGCTCTGAGGGTCGGGATCAGCTGACACCTGTTTAGCTTGAGTCTTCGTTTGCTGCCCGCGACATGAATCGATTTAGATATACTTTCGCTCGGTTGTGACTTAGGTGTCATAATAACGGCTGATCAATAGCAAAAAGCTTACGCTAAAGTAAAAATACAGAAATTCTAATAGCGGAACTTCTGTCACTCAATACTCAATGTAAATCAAGAGTCAAAATCCTTAACCTCCGATAGTATAGACAGTTCATCTTTGTATCAATGAACTTTTTTGCCCCGTACGCAGGGCTAATCGGCTTTCGTAGATTATTTTGGGAACTCATTTCGAAGTGACGGATTTCAGTATGTGGCATTTTTCAGCTGAAAATGTGAAATCTGAATAATGTTGCAAACACTTTTGTCAACTGTTTAAAACAATAGATATAGCTAAAGCGCCTACCGATCTATGCGCTTACCGTCCTCCGTCAACCCTACAGTGAAACACCCATCCTTGCTCCGCACTTTACTTCTTATTTTAAAGGTATACCTGGTAGAAGAGTAGACTTTTACCGATTAGCTGCTGTTTATATCGCTATTATCCCCGAAATGATGGGAAACTTCGTTTTACAAGATTTTATTGATGAAAATGAGTTAATTTTTTGGATCAGTTAAAAATTTCGGCAATGCATTCGCGTAATTTAGGACATGAGATCGGGAAAGAAGTGTAGAGTGATGTTAAACTGCATATTTCTGGTGTACAATTTGTTCAGATTGATTAATGGGTCCTTTGAATAATTTTTCCAGGAAAAATTGGTCTCTTCTACTTGGTATTTTACGGTGTCCTAGCTGCTCTAGTTGCGATCTGTTTTTGGGTCTTTTTTCAAACTTTGGACCCAAGAAGACCTACGTGGCAATTGGAAAGATCTATAATAGGCACGAATCCAGGTAAGCTAGCAATAACAGTGATTATTTTACTTTGTTAAGGTGCTTGCCTACTCAATTCCACCAGACCTGAAAACATTGGGAAAAAAAGGTGCGATTAAATGGAATGTCTCTGTCGTTTAATAACACCTTTTTTCCCAATGTTTTCACGTCTGGTGGAATTGCGTAGGCAAGCACCTTAAGAGCATGTCCTAGTCCTACCTTTACCGACCGAAAAAAAAAAAAAAAAAAATTGGCAAAAACTCGGAAACGATGGTCAAAAATGATATACAATGGATTTATCCGATGATTAGGGACGGATAGGTTCGATACAGTACGCGAGTTTAGTCGAAATCGAGAAAAATGAATTTTTTATGTGTGACCGTGTCACTTATTTTGGTTAATATCAGAGTCTACGCGTCAAAAACGCAAAAAGCAGCAACGTACCCCTACTTTATATGCAATGCCGAACATTTTTGTCTAAAAATTGTGTTCTTTAACGCAACAATGGGGCGAAGGGAGCGAAAGTAGAGCGGTAGTAAAAGTGTAAATAGTGTCAAATTGTCGACAGCAACTACGATATATCGTTACCCGGATGATGATTTACGCGTAGAGCCACCTGTCGGGCTTCGTTAGCCGAGGACCGTCCCATATCTCAGCTGTCGGAAATCGACAATTTTACACTATTTATACTTTTACTACCACTCTACTTTCGATCCCTTCGCCTCATAGTTGCGTGAAACAACACAATTTTTAGACAAAAATGTTCGGGATTGCATGTAGAGGAGGGTTACGTTGCTGCTTTTTGCGTTTTTGACGCGTAGACTCTGATATTAACCAAAATAAGCGACACGATCACACTTGACGGACATAAAAAATTCATTTTTCTCGATTTCGACTAATCTCGCGTACTGTATCGAACCTACTCGTTCCTAATCATCGAATAAATCCATTATATATCATTTTTGACCATCGTTTCCGAGTTTTTGCCAATTTTTGCTCTTTTTTTTCGGGCGGTAAAGGTAGGACTAGGACATGCTCTTAAGGGGATATACTCGATTTGTTACCGGCCTGTCTATTTTCTCGAATATCTCCGAAACGAGGCTATCAATCGACTTGTCCTTTCGGCAGCTAATGTTTGACGAGTGATGAGTTCGAATTGGTACGTTTGATCGAATGAAGTCGGGATTTTTTTTTTTTTTGATCGAAAAGTGTTGGCGTGCCATTTATATACACTTATATCGGAGCCTACGCATCAAAAATGCAAAATCGGCTACGGGATCCCGATTCCATAAGAGATTCCGAACACAACCATCCCAAAACATCTTTGTTTTTGACAACGATGAAGGGACCAGTTGCATTCTACGTTTTTGTTGTAATTTTCGCGATTGTCAGAGGCTGGGAGCGGTAATGGCCGCTAAATGTCATGATGTTAGTTCTCCGAACGCCCGTGAGATGTCGCCCCGCTGTTACATTGATACACCTAGTACTATGTCACTCGACATGTAGTCCAATCATCTCTGACTAATAATCTAAAAGTGTGCGCACGACGACATCTCACGAGCGTTCGGAAAACTAACATCATGACATTTAGCGGCCATTACCGCTCCAGCCTCTGACAATCGCGAAAATTACCACAAAAACGTAGAATACAACTGGCCCCTTCATCGTTGTCGAAAACAAAGATGTTTTGGGATGGTTGTGTTCGGAATTCCCTATAGATAGAATCGGGCTCCCGTCCCCTATTTTGCATTTTTGATGCGTAGGCTTTGATATAAGTCGACATAAATGGTACGCCAAAACTTTTCGATTAAAAAAAAAAAAAAAATCCCGATTCAATCCGATAAAACGTACCAGTTCGAACTCATTACTCGTCAAACATCGGCTGCCGAAAGGACAAGTCGATTGATAGCCCCGTTTCGGAGATATTCGAAAAAATAGACAGGCCGGTAACAAATCGAGTATACTCCCCCTTAAGCACATTCACTGTATAAAAAACTGTATAAAAATGAGGCCTATAATCAATGTACGTTACTTTTTTTTCCATCTGATTATTTGTCGTTGTAAAATCTGAAGAATTATTCGGAAATATGAATAAAAATTCTGATCTAGTGATTTACTGGTTAAAGATGCGACTGAGAAATATCTGTGCGGTCAGATTCGCGATATCAATGTTTCAATAATAACAAACACGTGAGAAGAGAAACAACTATTACAATATAGAATATGACGATAAGTGTGATGTGAAACACTTACGTAATGATACGTATAATGGTTGCATAGGGCAATAGTTATTATTATTAATAATAACATTTTATGCATCATTGGATAAAGCTTGAAACCCCCATCCTCATTATAATATCAACGCGAAATAATGGAATTGTCAAAACAGTTCGATCATTCAGCGATAAAATAAACAACAAGACATGATAGAGTACAAACTGCAATTAGATTTATTCGAAAAGGCTTCAATCTTCTATAAACGTTATTGAATTTCAGACATAATGGGACTTCCGCAATATAGGTTGAATATTTTTTTAGTCAACTCATTCGCTAATAATTACCAACGAATTATTTTACATGCGAGAGCTGATGTCCTAAAAAATTCACACGGAATAATATCAGTATATCTGTAAAGCCCAAATATGCGTTTGTCCATTTCAAAGCACGGGAACTTGATTTTCTACGAAATTTCATTTTAGATTTTTTTTTTTTCTGATACAATCATTTGATATTCTATTAAATTCGTTATTTTTTTTCCCTTTTCCGACGTAATAGTAATAAATTCATTTCAATACAGAACCATTCTCTAACAATTGTTCGTAATTATTCTCATTGAGTTTCAGTTGTCTCCAATCGGTAATTTCGGTTCACCGAAATATCGAAACTTCGGTGAATACCGAAAAACCGGAATTTCGGTGTTCACCGATACATTAAAATATTGGTATATACCGAAATACTTGAAAACCGAAATTTCGATAGACTCTAATATTTTGGAATATCGAATTTCCTGGTGAAAAAACGGGAAAAAATAGTATAAATCGGAATACTCACCAGGCATTCAAGGTATAGTTAGATATTTCGGTATCCAGTGAATATTGGATGTTGTCTACCGAAATTTCGGCATTTCGGTATATGCCGAATTTTCAATATTTCGGTATCGGTACCGACAGTCGATTTCCATACCGAAATATTTCAAGAGAACGGACACCGAAAATTTTCGGTATACCGAAATACCGCGCACCTCTACTTGTTAGTACTTACAATAAATTTCGTTTATTTCAGGGTTGGGTTTCAGACCAATGCCACCAAAGGAAAATGTAGAGAGTACGTTAATTTGGTACAAGGGTACAGACCGTGAAAATTTTGTCCACTGGGTTGAGTCTTTGGAAAAATTTCTGGAAGGTAAGATTAGCTGCAGTTCAACTATTCGTTCAATAACATTCTGATAATCATCGCCTGTATTTTCCGTTTTCAAAAATTATTGATCGAATCGTTAGAAGAGCAACAGCGAAAACACACCACCTGGTCAAACGACTTAAAACAGGTTTCCATTCGGTCCTCAACCTCGACTATTTTTTAACTTTCCGTCTTGAGAAAAAGGAAGCTATCAAATCACTCCGAATATCAAAAGTTGATTCTTTACCAGATCTACACGTTTTGAGGTCCAGAGAATCACAATTTATTGTGAAATGATCGACGATATCTCGAGAACGAACGAACAGATTTCGTCGATTCTTTGTATCAATCGATACGGTTCTTTCCAACTTAGAACTGATTAAATTTTAGATTTCATTGGTCTAGTATAGTATTTGCGTTATTCACACGAAAACATTTTGGAAGAACGAAAAATTCAATTGATGATATTTCAAGAACTGATCAACCGATTTTCATCATTTTCATTTTTCATTTTCATTTTCATTTTCATTTCCATTTTCATTTTCATTTAATCGACAGAATTTACTCCAATTTAAGTCTGGTTGAATTTCGGAATTCATGGACCCAATAGGTCTCGTGTTGGAACAAGAAAAAGTAACTTTTCGCTGGTAACACGTTTTTGCTATTTAAACCTTTTTCTCAGAAAATACTATTTTCTGAGCTTGAAAGACTCGAACAGGAAATTCTAGGACTGCCTGATCGTGGTCAGCCGATTTATCTGATTATTACATCTCGCGAATACACGCGCTGCACTATACTCGAAATTAATCAAATGCAAGTCTTCTTTCCTACGAGCTTCGAATCATTTTTAAGATACATTCGAATCGACTGATTAGTTCGTTTTTCGATTCCAATTCTGGAGTTTAAACAATGATATTCATGAAACTTGTATCGTTGATGAATTTTCATAGGAAATGAATTTTTCTCATTCTTGGCGTAGTTTTCTCAGCTAAGTGAATAAAAATCGTCTACTGCTCAATTCTCCAAAGTTCAAATATGTCATTTTAATTCACAATAGAATAACTTCAGTTTACAGAAAGCCCGGGTTAACACCTGGCAAGGGATCGAACATTCACAACTGTGACTATGAAAAACCACCCGCAGCTGGTCAAGTCTGTGACGTAGATATCAAAAACTGGGATCCCTGCATCAAAGAGAATAACTTTAATTATCACAAATCCGCACCTTGCGTTTTCCTTAAACTTAACAAGGTATGTGGGGGTGAAGATTAAACGCTGATAATTATTCATTTGAAAAAAGATATTCATCGGAAATTGTATTTTTGATAATAGATTTATGGATGGAGGCCATCGTTTTATAACGACACTGAAACTCTGCCGGAGAAAATGCCTTTACACTTAAAGGATCATATTGCCAAATTAAAGATCACAGCTCCCCATGAGTTAAACACAATTTGGGTATCATGTGAGGGTGAGAATCCTGCTGATGTTGAAAACATCGGTCCTGTTACGATCCTACCGAGACGGGGATTCCCCGGATACTATTATCCATTTGAAAACTCCGAGGGATACCTCAGCCCTTTGGTTGCCATACATTTTGAGAGACCTAGAAGTAAGTGAAGGAGAATTTTAACAAACCCTGATAGGGAGTATGTACACGTTGGAACGCTTTGATGAAATATTTTATTAACTCACAATAAGATTATTTAAGATTCCGTGGACTTCACCCAACAAAAAAGTTGTTTTCACAGGGTACAGATTGTATCGTTCATCAAACTTTTTAAAATTTCGAGAGAATATGATTTCGGAGTAGACCAATAATATGTAGAGATGATGTCAGTCTTTTATTCCTGTGAGCATGTAATAAAACTTTTCTCTTATTGTTCACGAACAAATGGCTTGAAATAAAAACATATCGTATCTGAAAATCAAATTTATTGAATATCATTGCGGTGTGCTTTGAAATCACATTGATATAGAATATTCCATTAAAATTTGAGGAACCACAAACATTTTTTCTTCGTTGCCATTAATGTGTGTAAAACAAAGTCGATACGATTTTTAATAGTTAAATATTTTCAAATCATTGAAGTTAATTAATGACTACAAATTGTTTGTTTCCTTTTAGCTGGAATCCTAATAAACGTTGAGTGCAAGGCATGGGCTCGTAACATAAAACACGATCGTGCATCTGGAATGGGAGCGGTACACTTTGAGCTTATGATTGATTAACTGATTATGAATCTTGGCGAAGAATATATTTTTCTTCTTATTTTCTTTAAAATATTCTCATTCTCCTATAAGAGCTGTTGATACGACATTTAAATATGTAATGGACGATAATTACATATAATAGTAAAACTAACTACTATTTTCATTCGAGGAATGACCCGCAAGCGCCTTATTATTCTTACACTACACACCATTATAGGTATAGTATATAAGATGTTAGATTTTAATCGTGAACTCGCTAAGCACCGGTACGATTAAGCGAGAAACAATACTGATATTGTATTGTCAGATAGTTTATTATTATTACAATTTTTTTTTTCTTTTCTTTTTATGCCTGCAAAAAAGAAAGAAAAGAAAAGGCATTGAGTGAGAAGAAAAAAAATGAATAAAAAAAAATTAACAAAAATGATATCTGTTCATACTATAATTATTATATGTATACACGATTAGTGATAGAGAATGTTGTAATTCTATATATTATACTATAATATGTATTGTGTTCTTAAAACGCGTGGAGTACCTTTCTTTTTATTAGTACGATTTTTTTTTTTTTTTTCAGACAAATTACAGACGTGTCAAATTAATCGATTATTCAAACGTATTTTTTCATACTTGATACTATATCTCTATTATACAATAATATAATAGATGTGCATGCATATACCATGAGTATTCGTAGATGCGGGTCACTTGTTGATGCTTGACAATGAATTCACAATTAATTTGAACACAGATTCATGCAAAGAGTGACTCGCATCCACGAATACTCTCTGTATATATATATCTATATATAAATGCAAATAATGTGGATTTCGGGGACAGAAACTCTTTGGGAGCCTAATTACGGTCCTATGACAACCACTGGGTGTGGCTTAGCATTTGTGTGTATGTGTGTGTGGGATGTCTCTGAAGTTAGCGATCAGTATAAAAAATGATTTGGGGCCCCAGTAACGTATTTATTATTGGAAATGTCCCCAAACTATGCGTTACACGTATGAAAATTTCCGGGACAGTCTCGGAAGTATACCGATGTCCCCAAAGTATACAATATATCTATGAAATTCTCAACTTGTGTCTTGGAATACAACAAGATATATAATTATACCTATATACTTATTATATACGCATATATAAATATTTATCTATACATATATTCGATGAGTGATTTTCTATACAAAGCCTTGGGAATAAGATTATATTTATTCTCATTGCTGTTTTCATATCGTGGATGTATAAATCGCGATCAAATTTTCATTCCAATAGAAACGAATGTCCGGTTATTCCGGGGAAAGTGATAAAATTCAATCAAAACAATATAGTACCTATATTATTCGCTTTATATCATTTGAGGAAATATTATTCCTGTATATAATAATATAGTATATACACATACGTTTTTGTTTTTTTTTCATTTTCAACAATTATGTTCCAATATCTAAAGACAAAGAAGATATTAATGATATCAAGAAGAAGAAAAAAACGTGTAGGTTTATTATATGTATATTTTTTATCTCCTACAATCCGTATCATATTTTTACCTCGTCGGTAATCGAATTCACCCGATTCCTTAGATGAAATTGGAATTTGAAAATCTCCCTCCGTAGAATCTCTATACTATTATATTATACTTGTGTTATTATACTCTTTTGGGATTTTGAGAAAGAAGAAGAAAAGATTTCTATCATGCGCGCACGTACGTTGTCGGTTATTTATTAATATTCATATTATAAATACGTGTTCAAATGCAAAAATATATAAAAATATATACACATAAATATTATTATTTTACGTCGTAATTGTACTACGTCTGACCATAATATTATTTGCCGAGTGTTATGCAATAAATATTTGTTCAAAATTTATGAGCTATGTTTATTTTGGTATACTATACCTACATATAGTTGTTCTGTAATGGCAGCTATAATATTTATAAGTGTACAATCATCATCAGTAAATTGGTATGTAACAGTCGAAGAAACGAGAAATGAAAAAAAAAAAACGCATACGGAATATAATCGAATTATTATTTATTATAAAATTATCATTGTTTAATTTTAGAGAATAATTTTCTTAACGTTATATTATTCAAAGCAGAGTACGAAAATGCAGTCTTGCTGCTTTGATGACATGATACGGTAGCTCTATCCTTTAAATGGCTATAATGAATACTTTCGTTGCATTGGAACAGGATGCAACGGGCTTAATGCCGTTAGCCACTTAACGGAGCAACGTATTATGCATAACGATGTCTTATAAACGGTTCAAACAATAGACTATTGTATATCTTAACATCGCTGTATTGTTTTCGAACATTTGACCATATTTAATTTATAATATAATTTATACCTATAGACTGTTTATTGAGAATCTCTGTGCTTTATAAAGTGATGTACTTTATCAAAAGAATGCAAATAAAAATTCTTCTTTGTGTAAATCCGGATGGAATTTTTATTTATATGTATAAACTTTATTATCGTTATTTAGAGTAAGCTGACTGAATATGGACTCTGAGTTTGCAAAAAAGTTTCTCAATTATTCGCTTCTCCAGAATCAAAGACACTCCCATCGGATTTCTTGTTTTTTGTCCTTTATTTAGAGAAAAGAGAAAAAAAGGGTACAATTTTTTCCACATTTATTCGATTTATCACGAGGTGGTCCAATATTTAATAAAAAAAAACTGTCTGGTAATATGAATCAGCTAATGCTGGATTCGACTTACTGCCCTGTGGCGCACTGAGTGTGCTTTCGTCGCACTCTGATATAGGAGATAGAAGAGGACAAAAGTGCACTCAGTGCGCACTAGTGCAGTAAGTCAAAATCGCTAAAGATATAGACCAATAGAAAAATCATTTATATTACAAATGCAATACATAACACGATAATTATTGACAAAATAAATTATCCATACAGTTGGTCGGCTCGCCAGGTTCACCGAGCCCTTAGTCCATTAGAATCATTGTACCCGGGCTCTTGCGGTTGTAGGAGATAAGGCCGGATCTACCACTCTAGCAAACTGCAGAAGCCTACCAACCCCAGTCTCCTTAATCTTTTTGGCACTGGTGTAGGACGCCCTGGAGCCCTGGAGCTGCCAACAAGGCGGAATGACGTGGTGGTAAGTCTCTGGATCTTCCCCAGATCTAACACGCAGTGGCCGTACCTTGAGTCCTCTGTGTATGAGGTGTCGCTACTTGTGAAATAGTAACCGGCTATGAGTCCTATCATGTTCCTCAGCCCAGTTTCGTTGAGGTTGATTCAATGTATTGCCAAACTTTCTGGAGGTCCCTTGGAAGTCTTGGAGTCCTTGTGTGTTTTATGCCTCGTGCTCGTGTCCAGAGTTTCATGAATCGGTTTTCTTCCCGCTCCCCATGTGTTCCGTGGGTATGCCTAACTGAGGGGCGACCCTCGTCTGCGTCTCTCTGTGCGAGGCACAAGCGCCAGCTAGGCTGCGTGCCTGCTCATTACCCAGGTCGCCGCTATGCCCCGATAGCCACAGTTAGTTTCACGTGGTTTTCACGTATTAGCTGTGTTAGCAGCTCTATACAGGAAGCATCGCTTCCTCATAAACAGGCAACCATCTCAGTCTTGCCGGGAGTCATTCTGACTGACTGGGATGTGCACCACTTCTGTACTAGGCCGAGCGCTTTCTGCATTTTGCCTGTAATATATAACGGGTGGTCGCCGGCGACAACTATTGCCACAACGTCGGCGTAGCCCACTACTGCCATCCCCAAGTTACCGAGCCCGGTAAGGAGCCCGTCATAGACTAGGGTCTATACAAGAGGGGGATAGTACCCCTCTCTGTGGACCGCTTCTTTCACCTGAGCCCTGTCCACGGTGCCCCGGAGACGTGCGATGGCGTTTTTGGTTGGAAGCATCTGCCTGATCCGGTGATTCACAAATTTTATTGAAAGAGGTGCCATGAAAAAATCCCTGCCTTTTTCCGATAGTGAGGCCTCTCTATCCCCTGAATGAGATAGTGTAGAGCCATCTCTGTAGATTTTCCAGCCTGATATGTGTGTTGCGTCTGCGTGATGGGTCTTTCGACCAGCCTCCTATCTCTTGTAACGATCAAGTAGTTTCTCCAGGGTTTTCAGTAGGAAGCATACGAAGCTGATTGGTCTCCAGGTCTTGGCTCGGTCGTAGCAGCCCTCACCTGGTTTGGGTACAAAGACCACTCACACTTCTCTCCAGTTCTTGGGTTTGTATTTTAGCACTTATATATTTTAGGAGGGTCTGGAAGCTCTAACCGCTCCTGAACTTTTGTATACCTACCGAAGGTATCGATTGCCCATTTAATCCTGTCCGGCACTATGATCTCCGCTGCCGTCTTCCAGTGCTCTGGTCCCCGCTCGCGGGATCCATCCTGTTAGGTGGCCCACAACCTAATGTAGTAGTAAAGTAATCTACAGGCATTGATCCGAGGAAATTGACGCTCAGCATGTGGGTCAGTATGTCTGTCTGGCTTTCGATTGCACTGCTGTCTGGGAGCGTGTGGCTATCCAGCTTGACTGGTGGACCTGACGTGAGAATGCTGTGGAGCGTGGCTACTAGAGACAGAGCTTCGGTCTCGTTGCAGAATCCCCTCCAGGCCTCTTTGGAGTCTTCGAACTTGCCCAAAATGTCCTTTGTGTGTGTATATAAATTATCCATTTCGGTCCTACGCGGATACAGGAAGGTAGGTCCACTCCTACAGAGCCTACTGTGTGAGGGAGAAAATACATTCAATAGGGAGAGGGGGCGTCTGGTACCCCAAAGGCATGGCTGCGACACTGTGCCCTAGTGTCATATAGCCCTGGCGTCGATAGATCCCACCTTGGCTTGGGAAGCTGGTCCGCGATCGAGGCCTTAGTTCCCATGGGCCAGTTTTTACGCCAGCCGGGTTACCTACAGCCATCGACTAACCAGGATGCCCATTTCAATTTGTTTCAATGACTCTTTGAGCACCGTTCAAAGTCCTAGCGTCTGCGCACAGGGGGGCGCCCCGTACAATAAACACGATGTTATTCCTCATAATTGAAAGGCAACAGCGTAGAGCGGTGAATTATTTAATAAACTATTACGTATTTTCATTCTCGAACATGATTCCCTCGAAAAAGTAAGTATTTGATAAAAGAAACTTGAAGTTTTTGATATTTAACGATTTCTCTTGTCGAAGTCATGCAAAATTCATGAAAGATTGTCGAAGTCATGAAAATTAGTTTTTTTTTTAATCAATAACGCGTGCCTCGATTCTAGACATTTGAGTCTCTAATTGTTCGGAAAATCGAGTCTTGTCTATTTTTATTTATAAACGTTTTTCTGTCTGATGTACCTGAATAAATTAGTCATGCATAGCTAGTGTTGAATATAGCTGCATCACACGTCAAGAACCGACACTGGATTCTACTGCATATGGTGACATGCCCGAACTGGATGACACTGCTTTCAATGTCATTATCTCTAGACTCTCTCCTGTCGCTTATCACCAAAGAACTACCATATACTACGCTTCCATATTGCCTGATTGCTTTCACTCATTAAATTTGATAAAAATTATGTTGGTGGTAACTCGAGCCACAGAAAACGTATTGCAAAAAAATGTCACAATACATACAATAAATTACAGCCAGAGATGCTTGGTTGACGTTACGTGCTTGTGATTTCCACGGTGGCAATGTTGCGGATTGAAAATTTTAAGTTAGCAGAAATAAGAAACTGGTAAGAAAAATAATTCTAATAATGCAGATAATGTTAATATTATTTGACGATGACTCTGTATACCCGGCGAGGTTGATTCTGGCCCGGAAGTGATCGGATTTGCGTGTTACATCATATACTGAACAGTTGAATCCGGGCCAGAATCAACCTCGCCATGTGTACATAGTTGCAGTATAGAACACTGCAAGGAGAATTCAATACAGCTATAACTGTATACCGTGAGGAAACGTGGAAAAAGCCTGGTCCAAGCGCGCAGGCGCTGATTCATTCGAATATTACGAGGGATGCCAATTTCAGACTTGCCACGAATATCTCTAAAGTCCGTCTGCTATTTGTTTCCGATTGTTGTCAAATACAAATGGCGACAGAACTAGGGATATTACTGAAAAGTTGGTGGAGTTGCGAGCGCGATTCTGCCAGCTAACGATATTCGAATGAATCAGCGCCTGCGCGCTTGGACCAAGCTTTTTCCACGTTTCCTCACGATATATACAGGGCGATTCTCTGAAACGTAACTCGCTTCGCCGGCATAAAGACAACCCAAACATCAAGCAATTGTGTTGTATTTCGCATATCGCGTGCCCTTTGGGGTACGTGGGAAATAAACCCAAGCATCGGTGTTTGAGTTGCTCGATTCATGTCAGGCGTCTTCGCGGTTGCCTACCTATTGGGCGCGTTACTTTCCAGAGAATCGCTCTGTATACTTTTTGTGTTGAAAATTAGAATTCTTTCTGAATGAAAGAATTTTCAAATAAGTATAACTGCGGGCTCCTCCGGTTAGCCGAATTAGAAAAAAAAAAAAAACAAGTACATGGAATCGTCATTAAATTTACTTTCAGACGAATAAATTATTGTTTAAATCTTATGACGAATCTTCCATCACTATTTTTACATTCAAAGTCTCAAAGTTTGTGATTATTACCGGTTATGCTACCTTCGGGTTTTTCGAAAAAATTATTAACCTTCCGACATCGAAATGCAAAAATGTTGAGCTATATTTCCATCATAGATAGATTTTTCTTTCTTTGTGTTTTTCTTTTCTTTTTTTTTTACGTTCTCCACATGCGATCGGAATTTTAACAATGTTTTCAATTTTTCATTTGTTTTTATTGTCTGTTTTTTACTGCTGGCATCCATGCCAGCAAGACAATGAGCATTCCAACGAAAATACGAGAAAAAACCTAGTAAACAAAAAAGTTACTCAAATCATGAAAGGGACTTGTCCAACTGGAGACACTTTTTGTACACCTAGATATGGCTACTCTACATATCGGCAGCCCTGTGTCCACGAATTCTTTTTTTTTTTATAAATGAATACAAATACTCGACATAGGATGTCGAAAAGGACCAGAAAACCACAACGCTATAACTGCTCTAGTTGTACAGTAAAACCCTTTGACTATATACCTATGGACTGCTAGTCCCTATCCCAAGCCTGTAGAGGCTCATGTACCCAAGATGTGACGCGACGTCACGAGGTAACGGCTGATTTTGCTATTACGATCGGTTGTGTGTATTACGTAGGTGTGACGCATCGGCTGTGTGTTACGTAGGTGTTTCTTAACATCTACGTAACACAAAAACTATGCGTCACACCTACGTAACTCTCGCAACCGATCGTAGTATCAAATCAGCCGTTACCTCATGACGTCGCGTCACATCTTGTGTACACGCCTGAAGTTAGTGGTTAGCAGTCCGTAGGTATATAGTCAAAGGTCAAAGGTAAAACCTCGGTCCCTGTCCCCTCAGTCCCTGTCTAGCTTCAGTCCCTGTCCAATTCGTTGCCTCAGTTCCTGTCCGCCGTTCCAGTGCCGTATTGACGTTGTCGTCCGCTGTTTCGCCCGAGCTTTCACGTGCTTCGCAACTTAGGTTACGTTGTGATTCATTCATAATCGTCATTAGAAGTCGTATAAGAATTAGAAAACCGATTTTTGTTCAACATTTCACCGAAGTCTCTCCCTAAGGAGACTATTAGCTATATCACAGGTGATTTAGAAATAACGTTATTATTTTGTGACGCGTTTATGCACAGGGCCGTAAAATCAATTGTCACGGTCCTGCAACTCCTTCGTGATTGCTGAGGGTCTCTCTCAACAGTCAGCTGTTCCGTGGACAGGAACTGAAACCTTCGGTCCCGAGGATGGACAGGGAGTCCAGTGGCGGTCGCCGAACCAGCCGGACGCATCAACATCACAATTGCTGAGCCGAGCAATACTTTATGTGCTAGGCAGAAAGTCTTGTTGCGGGGCAATTGAGATGGCTTATGAATAAGTGTTATGTGCTGTCCTAGGGTTAGTGGGAAGTAAAATTGATATGGAATTATAAGGAAAAATAAAAACTGGAAGAAATTAAAATAACAAATTAATAAACAAATAAAGCGAATAAATGAAGTTGTAACGTCCGGGACGCTGTTCTTATGGGTTCAACCCTATTTTATACTTAAAGTAACTGGAGAGGAGAGTGTGGAAAGGTTAATGAGTGATTGGAATAAGTTCAATTGATAATTATTTATTGATTAAAGAGTGAGGTTGTGTAATAGGATGAGATGAATATGATGGAAGGATGTATATGGTGATCTGTATGGTTGAAGGATTGAGGAAGAAGTCGTTGGAGAGTTGACTTGGAAGTAGAAGTTGGATATAGAGGAGGATGTAGGGATAGACAAAGGAGAGAAGATGTGAAGAGATTGAAGGTTGACTGAAGAGTGTCTTGGCAATTAGAATAGAGTAATGAGGAAAGGTTGGTTTTAAGCAAGGTGGGGAGGCAAAAGTGCAGATGCAGTTCTGGCGTGATTCCCAATGGATATACAAAGGAAGGAGAGAGAGAGAGAGAGAGAGAGAGGATGGACAGGGACCGAGGTTTGACTGTATCTCGAAAAATCACTCCATGTAACTTACTAGGAGAGTATCGCACCTCCGGGTCATGGATCTTGACCAAACTTATAGGGGTGTTTCCTTGAGCCAAAATATGAAGTACTTGCTGAATAACTCTCCGGAATGGGCCTTCACTCTATCAATTTACCTAAATGTACAATAGAAATCAGCGTAACCTGGGTTTTGCAAATTGCCATTAAATAACCAGTTTTTGTGCTGCGTTATGAGATTCTACGTTGCACTGAATATCTATACATTGAATGCAGTCATTATTGCATATCAGATTGTTGAAATTTAACATCCCAGCTATAGGAAATCACTATATTATGTGTCTATTAACGCATTGCTTCTTGTGGTTTATCACTCGTACAGCATTTATTTGGTGAATTTGAAGACTTTTTCCCACTTGAAAGATGTTGAATATGTGGTCAGTTTCAATACTAATACTGGTAGCTTACAAATCCTGTAAATTACCACATAATAATAATTTCAACACAATACTATAGTTATTATTTCAGAAGAATATACTTATATTAAGGTCAACGTGCACTACGCAGAAGCGAAGCGAAGGTATCGGAAGCGATCGGAGGTGAAACAAAGTTTTCTTAAGGGGAGGGCATACTCGATTTTTACCGGCCTGTCTTCTTTCGCGAATATCTCCGAAACGGAGGCATGAATCGAATTGTCCTTTTGGTAGCCGATGTTTAACGAGTAATGAGTTCGGACTGGTACGTTTTATCGAATGAAATCGAGAATTTTTTTTTTTTTTGATCGAAAAGTTTTGACGTGCCATTTATGTCGACTTATATCAAAGCCGACGCATCAAAAATGCAAAATAGGGGACGGGAGCCCGATTCTATAGGGAATTCCGAACACTACCAGCCCGAAACATCTTTGTATTCGACAACGATGAATGGGCCAGTTGTATTCTACGTTTTTGTTGTAATTTTAGCGATTGTCAGAGGCTGGGAGCGGTAATGGCCGCCAAATGTCAAGATGTTAGTACCCCGAACGCCCGTGAGATGTCGTCGTGCGCACATCTTTAGATTATCAGTCAAAGATGATTGGACTACAGGTCGAGTGACGTAGTACCAGGTGTATCAATGTAACAGCGGGCGATATCTCACGGGCGTTCGGAGAACTAACATCTTGACATTTAGTGGCCATTACCGCTCCCAGCCTCTGAAAATCGCTAAAATTACAACAAAAACGTAGAATACAACTGGCCCGTGCATCGTTGTCGAAAACAAAGATGTTTTGGGATGGTTGTGTTCGGAATTCCCGATAGAATCGGGCTCCCGTCCG
The DNA here is from genome assembly GCA_963978835.1 of Tenthredo scrophulariae. Lineage (NCBI taxonomy): Eukaryota > Metazoa > Arthropoda > Insecta > Hymenoptera > Tenthredinidae > Tenthredo > Tenthredo scrophulariae. The sequence goes on from OZ022234.1 coordinate 5,775,601, forward strand.
CTATTTCGGGTTTTTGATGCGTCGGCTTTGATATAAGTCGACATAAATGGCACGCCAAAACTTTTCGATCAAAAAAAAAAAAAAAATCCCGATTCCATCCGATAAAACGTACCAGTTCGAACTCATTACTCGTCAAACATCGGCTGCCGAAAGGACAATTCGATTCATCGCTCCGTTTCGGAGATATTCGCGAAAAAAGACAGGCCGGTAACAAATCGAGTAACCCCCCCCCCCCCCCCCCCCCCCCCTCGCCCCCTCTTAAGGACGTTCAGACAAAAGTTCGACGCACACTCGGCTCAGTTCGACTGTCGCGCAGTATACCAAAACTTTCAGCGTAGACTCTACGCACTAACACAAATAGGCCTGCGGCGTGCCTCATACATATACACCAATATAAGTATCCTGGGCCTTTTCTCTCCCCTTGTATCGTCCCGTCACCGCGCAGTTGCCGCGACTTTGGTGCAAACATGCTCGAAAATACCGTCGGATTAAGAGCTACGAATTATCATTACGCCTAAACGACACCGCTAGGGAGCCCCATTTTTTAACATTTTGTTCTTAACATTATCATGTACCATATATTAGTTTTCCATAGACATTTATAGAAAATTGTCACTGCTATAGATTAAAATGTCCCTCTAGCTCATGACTTGACTATACCTTACATGTTAAAACTCGAAACTTTAACAGTGAATATCTCCAATTTGGTACCGGCACGGTTCTTACAATTTTGCGAGTGCATCGGGGATAGTATGAGTAGAGTGTTGTCCGAATTTCAAGATATTCTATAGAAAATCGTTTGACTGGTGAACGTCCTTAACTAGGAGTCGACAAGAACTCCGGGTCGTGGTCCAAACTTTTAGGGGTGCTTAGTTGTACCAAAATATGAAGCAGCTGCTATACAGGGTGATTCAATTCGCGCGCACCATTTGGTTAGGGTAGATTCCTTGGGGGATTCTAAGACCAATTTTCTTTTACCAAAAAGTCCTGGGACTAATATTTTCCGGGCTACAGAAGGTCTTAGTTGACCAATCACAGAGCTTACAGCTGCTCAAGTTAGGGCCGGGTCAGAAGTATAAGACTAGCAGTGCCCGTGGCGAGTCGATTTCCAGTGAAATAGAAATAAATGATTAAATCTAGTGATAAATTCTTTCACCATATGGCATTTGGGTTACAGTTATTGTCGCCAGGAGTCACCAGGAGTTGTTTTCGTACAACATACGCTTTCGTTATCTGTGACCAGGACGACCGCTACGTCGGCTTCGTCCTTCAGGTCGACCGCACCGTAGCTTTCATCCTCCAGGACACCACTACGTAGTCTTCTTTCTCTAGCTCAACCGTACCGTGATTTCGTCCTCCAGGTACACCGCTACGTAGTTTGAAACTATTAAATTTAAAACTACGGTGCGGTCAACCTAGAGGAAAAAAACTACGTCGCGGTGTACCTGGAGGACGAAAACTACGGTGCAGTCGAGCTAGAGAAAGAAAACTACGTAGCAGTGGAAGGTAAAACAGACTGAACAGGCGCTTGGCAGGCCACCACATTACACGATGCGTGCTCTCTCGGACACACCGATCGAAATAGTCAGCTGTCAGTGATCACGCGTCGGGTAATGTTCGACCTGTTTTACCTCCCAGGCCGGCTGAACTTGGCGGACGACTCTCATAATCATGGCCATCGAGGAAATTGACATTCGAATTACGTAAAAACAATTGGTAGACTCTATTTTCACATGAAACGAACATGTTTTTGGACGTATGTGTTCGGAACCGAGTTTCAATTTTCGCAGCGTATTTTGTTTCTGCGTTTTCGATGCCTCGGCTCGGATAATAATCGAAATGTGTCACCCCCCACCCCTTTTTCGACCAACACGAGGTGGGCGACTAGGGATGGGTCTTAAAGATTTCATTTTTGTTATTTTTTTTCAAACCGCTGTAACTTCTGACCCCTTTAATCGTTTTCTACGATTTTTTTTTTAAATCCGCAAAATTTTGTACAATTTCAACAAACTTTGAGTTTGTTCTAATTAGGTAAATTTTGGGTCAACCATGAACTGTAATGTAAAGAAAAAAAAAATTAAACTTCTGAAGCGCATTTTTCTTAAGGTGCATACTAAGGTGTATACTGCGATTTTATTGCCCTGGGTATATGATCTTCTTGATCACGAATGTCAACTCTTCTGAAAATCTTAGATAGCTAATATTTCTTTGAAAGGAATTATGCAGAAAATGATGATTACTTCACTCTTTGAACATTTCGATTACTCGGATGATCAACATCTTTCAGTTTTCTTGTGATTTTTTGTTTGAATACATTTGGACTTGTATCTCAAATCAAAATTTGAATTTTTCCCAAAAAGTGGCCAGGGGCCATTTCGAAGTGGCGAAATAATATTGCATGCTTTCTAAATGCGAAAATGATGTTCACTATCGTCAACAAACTGTGTACCCAACATATCGTGTCACTCACAGTGACCTTTGGTGATAATAGATAACTAATCAAAGAGACCTCGTAAGCAGTTCGATCAAATATTATCCGTCACTAATCATACAATATCTTGCTCAGAGCATAAGGAGATTCATACGCACGGAATTCATCAGTTGCTTTCGTCTTTTTGAGCGATACGGTTCGTTTCGAATCGGATTTTGGATTAACTTTGGTGTGCCGACGCCCAATAATATTGCACAATGGCACACATCAGCCACGGTACAGTATAAATAATTCTTTGTTTGTTCAATACTCAACCAGTTTATTATCGTACTTAATGGTAAACGAATTTTCTCTTTCATTTTCAAGTCCAACAAATTTAATATTCCAGAACGTGTTGTTCTAGAGGTATTTTACTTGTTTTAATTACTTATTACTTCCATAAATAATAATTGTAAAGACAATACATGAAGTGTGTTGAACTGATGGCACACAAGGCGTAATTAATTCTCAAGAGGAATGAAAAGAAAAGGTTACAAATTGGATTTCATACAATTTGAATTTTATTCTAGGTGTTCTAGGTGCCTTATTTTATCTGGCGATATTCTACAACTTTGATCCGGGGCAAGCCGCATTCTTGAAATGGACTAATTCTTTCCTAACTAGGGGCCATTCGGGTGAGATAAGATCAGCTGACAATAAACTTCTGTTACAGATAACCAGGCTCTAGAGCATTCCTTCAATAATACTATAATATTGTTCCATCGATAATACTCCGGTATAGTCATTATTATCCGTTATCATTATTCCCTAAGGACAGCTTATTTAATTTCATATACAATTCTGGAATTCGGGAATTTAACTATACTATCCCAGATAGCTACGAGACATCTTGATCTTGTTAAGATATCGCAGAGGCATATCTCGGAGTCATCTTTCTAGATGTTTCAAGTGAAGATGTCGATTAGATGGTAACTAAAAATGTTTCTGACACGTTGGCTGCAGACACTTCTCGGGGAATATTTCTCAAAATCAACTACGATACTTTTTTTGTATCGTATGCTGAAGGGTGCATCGGTTAATATGGTTCGAAGAAAATAAACAAATTGAAGTGACTTTTCGCTCGTATAAATTTGATAATGCATCATGCGTTCCACGAGGAGAAGAAAATAGCTAATTGAATTCGATAGAATTTTCAGGGACAGATTCTCAATTCAGAATAATATTATTCAAATTGCAAAAGCTTTTTACATCACATTAAAAACATGTAGATCGAAAATGGAAGAGCTTTATCAGTCTGATGAGTTCTTGTTGCAGAAGCTACTTATCACTGCAATCAGCGACCTTGGAGAAGTATTGACTATTACAAGATTATTTGTGTGTTGTTGTATTAGTTTTCCTAAAGTCAGAAGGACAGCTTTTTGCACAGAATTTCTTTGTAATACTTCATACAACTCGATTCGAAGATGTAAGCTCGCAGATCCTCGCCTTGATATGGTTTCAAAATCGTATCTAAATATTTTCTTGACACGTCATACAGCCGACGTTTCGAGGACGTCACTTTGATGTCTCTTCGATTGTCAGTTAGTCGGTTACAGAGAAACTGGCCTGCGATTGTCTCGAGACGCAAATGGTTATCTGGGATCATCGTTGCTCATCTACATCTACGTGTTGTTGAATACTTATGCTTGGTGTTTCTACAACAAAAAGTTCTCTGACTCATTTCGTTCATAATCATCGAATGATTTGAGATATCAAGAGACTCGGTAGAGTCTCGCGCCAAGTGCAATAAACAAATATATGCATATTGATAAGATATATGACGCGCGAGACTCGACCAAGTCTGTATACCCGAACGACAGCTAAACGGCGTGGTGGGGAGACAGTATTTTCATAATTTGTTTCTTGTCGCGATATCCAGGGGATTGAAGTGTTTATCTTAAAATGTGGATCCAAAGAGCTTTCATTTCATTTGAGCTTTCAACTTCGATTAAATCAGTGCACGGAGAGCTGAGATATGATTATATCCAGCTTCCGAGTACTCGTTTCGTCTTTAAAATTTTTCGTCGTCTTCCCTCCCTTCAGCCAGATCGGACAGTTAACTAAAGCTATGCGGATAAAAATGAGGAAAGAGTGTCCACCACTAGACAGCAGTGACATTAGTTGCAAGATGACGCTCTTGTCGACGATGTTAACGTAAGATAGAGAATCGATTGCCCAAAGCCACGAAAGCCCGAGACAGAGCTGTCAGTTCTGTTCAAGAGACTCAGTAGAGTCTCGCGCGAGAACAATAAAAAAAATATACCAATTATGATATTTAGGTATACGCCGCGCGAGACTCGAAAAATTAGTAGGAGGATGTCGCTCAGCTAAAGTGACAGCTGAGAATGACAAAAATCATTAACAAAACATTAACATTAAAAATAATGTTTGTTTTAAATATTGTTTAAATTAGCACCAATGTCCCATAGAAAAACAATAAATATAACCTATTTAACCAATGAGCACGCGCCTTCGAGCTTGTCTAATTTATTTGTCACATTGATCGTGATCTAATTGTGTTGTTAAATCTGCCTTATGCGTCGTAGACAATTTATGAAGACTGACTTTTCATTTTCATCCTAACTTTCAGACCGTCATAATAACTACAGATAGGAAATGCGTAGAACACAAAAAAAAAAAACATGATTAAACACATGTAAAATTGAAAATTATTAAGCAAAATTTTACAAAAAGTAGTTTACTTAAATATACATCGAATCAAATGACCCGCCAAGTACCACTTCCTACATTTTTTTTCGTCACGCATGCCCAATTAACAGCCTTTCCCGGTCCGATTTGGCGCCGTTAGATGGCACTTTCTCGTATCATTCGTGAAAAGGCGACATGCGACTGCCTAGGCAGTGAAAACCACTTTTCTCTGCCTAAGCACTGGAAAATCGGACTAGAAGGCTGCCAATTGTGCGTTTGTGACGAAAAATTGTCTATGTCATTTGGCTTTAACCTCAGGTGTTTCGGACATTGTTCGGTTCGCAGCACTCGGTATGGTTCGGGGGAAACATCATTCCCGAACCATATGCCTCATGCTGCGAACCTCCCACGGTCCAAAAAACCTTCGGTTTTCAGCCTAATGACATAATGTACTATTTCAGAAATTTTCTTACCGCCAATTATATTAATTTTATTGTTACTATCCGTGTAGAAATTAAATTGGGGATCCGGCCTGGATCCAGCTGGATAGCCCCACTTGTGGCTGGGCGCTGGTCGGGCAAACTACCCGGCATCCGGCCAATAACGTCACGCTGTTTTGGCCGGATGCCGGTCATGAAACCTAGCCGGGACCCGACCGGGTATTCTGGCTGGGTCCTGGTCATATTTTGCTGGGGTTTCACCAGTACCAAAAATGTTGGTAAAATAGGGGAAAAATAGGGCGTTTAAACAATAGAAAATAGAAGAAATTATATTTTAATCTTTTATTAGTAACATATAATATTCTGAACATTTTTATAATCTGATATTGCGTGGAATAAAATTATTCGAAACAAACATTTATATAAGTTGTGTAGAACAAAGGAACCTTTAATATTTTTTGGAATTTGAATCCTTAACTAAATATAGGGCGAAAAAAAAAAGGAAGAAAGTGTGAAGCCTGCTATTCTCAGCTATTTTCATTATCAGAATCAAGGGATTCACTCCTACTGCGCTGTGGCTGCGGCTTAGCTCGTCTTTTGCGTGAGCTTTTCCAATCTTTGGCATTGCCTAGAACAGTTCCCAATGCGCTGAGGAAAAACTTATAATACAAAATTGTACAAAAAGTATGAAATCAACCGGAAAAGCACCTTTGGTGCAAAAACCTTTCGCCAAGTGCAATAATGTTGAAAACGCATACTCAAAAAAAAAAAAGGATTGAAACCAGATACAGTTGCCAAGTACACATAATGAAATTGATCCTGAGCCGGATGTGTTTGACAATTGAAGAAAGAGCCAATCGGTGCTCTAAATTTTTACAATCCAAAGCGCCGATTGGCTGTTTCTAAAATTTCCAAACACATATCCGGCTCAGAATCAATTTCATTATGTGTACAGGTCTTCTATATACCAAAAGTTTACAACAAAAAAACAGAAAATTGAATAACCTTGTGCTCGTTCACTCGCAAAAAAAAAAAAAAAAAAGAAAAGAAAATGAAAAGAAAAAAATAAATTTGGAGGTAGTTCTACTTGGCGGGCCCTCGTAGACAAATACGAGAGAACAACCATGTTGATAATCCTCGAGTAATTGAAATATTGGCCCGCCAAGTAACACGTACTCCAAAGTTTTTTTTTTTTTCTTTTCATTTTCTTCTTTTTTTTTGTGAGTGAACGAGCACAAGGCTATTTAATTTTCTGTTTTTCTGTTGTAAACTTTTGGTATACAGAAGACATGTACTTGGCAACTGTATCTGATTTCAATCCTTCTTTTGAGTAGGCACTTTCAACGTTATTGCACTTGGCGAAAGGTTTTTACACCAAAGGTGCTTTTGTGGTTTTCTTAATGACAAGATTACGAAACCCGATGAGACAAACCCTAATAAATTTTAAAAATTCATATTACGTTTAAAACAGTGGAATAAAAAGTGATCAGTTCTCAAATATTTATCATTGCTTCCTTTTTTTTTCTTATTTACCAAATATTCGATTATGATTACTTGATGTTCACTAGTCTTTTCCATTTCACTTTGTATCGATAGCCGCAGTTCTCAAAATTGGTCCAGTGCCACAAGACTATGGGACATCGGATTCGCTGATCTCGTACAAGTCGACGGATGCGGACAGCTATAGGCCATGGGTCACATCATTGGACACATTCCTCTATGGTAACGTCAGATTATAGCTTGCTATATTGTTTCATGTAATCTATGAATTTTTCTTCAAATATTCCTTGTATTTTCCTAGCTTTTAGTATGCCTAAGTTCTAGTTCTAGCTTGCTCTATTGTATGTATTCTCCTCTGTTCTAAGCTCAAGTATCTTTTCTTTGTGGGTTTTTCGTCCTGTCTACCTATTTTGCTCCTCTAACCTTTATAATTATATTGCAATTCTAATTTTGCCCATGGATTATCCAGCGCATAAATCAACGCCAATCAATCAATTAATCAGATTGTTTTTCGATTCACTAAGCATATTGAAATATTTCGAGCCACCGATTATTCAATAAAAAAATTCCTATTAGGATCATACAGGGAAAACAACATATAAGATTATAAGGGGCTTTGCCTGCCAAAAAGTCAGAGAACCGAAATGATGAAAGATATTGATTTTGGTTAAGGACTGTTACATTGTGATGCAAAAGAGAAATTCTATTTTATTCAGAAAAAGTCAATATTTTTTTGATAAAGTATTCAAAGAAACTTGTGAAAAAAGTATTCGAAGAAATTTGTGTTTGTCACCAGAGTCAAGGTCTAGATGCAAAATGTTGCACCAGATATCATTTGAGGATTCCTTTGATTTGTATTCTCCAAACATGAAAATGGATGAATGATGTCATTACAAAAGTGCGTATCGCAGTCGAAAATCGGAAATCATTTTAGTCGCTGGAGCACAGTTATAAATCACTGCGCCAATAGTTATTTGAACTTTTGCATGTCCAAACTTACTTCTTCTGTGTGACGAATTTTCGTCATGGCACCCCTCATTCAGATTGTGTCAGTTGGTGATTTTGGAAACGATACTTCAGATTACCGAGGATATTTGGCAGTTCCGGGCAGACTGGGAAAGCTTGTTAATTGTGGTTTCAACCAACCACCTCCGGTGGGGCTGCTTTGCGACATAAGCATCAGTAACTGGATGCCTTGTATCAAAGAAAACTACTATAATTACCACAGAGCTTCGCCTTGCGTTTTCTTCAAGCTTGATACGGTACTTTTAGTTGTATTCACTTGTTACCAGAGTTATAGATTTAACTGAATGGGAATATTCTTCTGAAAACTGTACGTTAATATGTCCGGCAATAACTTTTTTCGCAAATATTTGTGGCAATTATTTTTCCTTTCTTGATCAACTCAAAGACCATGTCGAAGTCTAGAACATGGGTCAAATTTTACACTGATGTTTTTGAGAGTTTATGGTTCGGTCAAATGAAACGTCTGACTATTCTACAGTACTGTATACTGACAATGAGTAAGAAAATCACTTTGCGGGATATAAGTACTGGATCTGTAATTTAAATACTACGTACATAATCTTCTTGATTTTAATAAGCTATTTTTTACCATGCAGGCGCCTGGTTGGGTGCCGGCGTTTTATAATGATACTAACTCACTGCCAGCGAACATGCCCCCAGACCTCAAGAACCACATTGAAAATATAAAACGTAACGAACCTCATAGACTGAATACAGTTTGGGTTTCATGCGAGGGCGAGAATCCAGCGGACGTAGAGTTTATTGGTCCAATTGAATTAATTCCAGAACGAGGATTCCCAGGATATTATTTTTCTAACAATGGAGTTGACGGGTACCTGAGTCCTCTGGTTGCTTTGTCAATCAAAAGGCCAAGTTGTAAGTTTGTATTAGATTTATTTATTTTTCTTTCCGAAATTGAACTACGCATTCGAATAACAGATTCCTTCTGAAAAATTAATTTACCTCACAATCCAACGTCGCTAACACGCCATTGCGCATGAGCTTAATTAAGAAATTAATATTTTCCGATAAAATTTTATTTGAATAAGACCAGAATGAAACCACCAATTTTTTCAGCTGGAATCCTAATCGGTATCAAGTGCAAGGCATGGGCTCACAATATCAATCACGACTCTGACCAGGGAGTCGCAAAATTCGCGTTGCTAATTGATTAATCAATACAACCGGAAGAATCTCTCTTTTTCTTTCGCTCGCCTTTTCAATCTTGCTTCCCAGGCACAGAAAGAAAAATGAATGATACGGAGGCAACTTTAGGAGCTTTGCAATGATTATAGTAATCGTAGTTAATAGTTGATAAGTATGATGTATATCAAATGCATTCCAGTTGTTGCATTGTTATTTCGTTATACAAGGCATGATTGGTGCGTAATATTTTAGTATACATATGAATACAAATTTTTTCAAACGTCACATGTAAATAGTTTCAAATTGGCCGCACTCTCGGACTCCTACGCGAGATCACCGAAGTTCGGAGGCGAACAAGTTACTACTTGAAAGTGCTGTGTAATAAAATCTGAAGTATACGCATATAAACTGTAAATTCAATCACCACCTACGAATGTATACGTATGTGAAACACTGATATATACCGTGACCATCAGGTGAAACCGAATGGTCCGTGCGCCCGAACGCCGAATATTTCGTATTTTTAGCAGGTTAACCACTCGTTGCACTGAAAACCCCTAGGGTGATTTTGGCGTGCGGTCGATGAAACTCGGCAGCCATTGTTGCACATTGCTGTTGGAAACCGGCTGACTGTCAATACATCGCGGAAGGTAGACATGTGGGGTTATGTTCGTTTATTTTAAGCAAATGATAAATGAAGTGAATAAAACCTACCTGAATAAGCTATTGATATTTATCAAAAATCAATCAATCAGTTTTAAATAATATCATAGTACAATCAACGAATTAACTTAAGCTATAACTGCAAATTAATTAGAATCAAAGAGTTCATCGAGAACAACCAATTTGAACGAAATTATTAGTTAATAATCCTGGGGTTGAGGCTTCAATAAATAAAACTAGGTAAGTGAGAAAAACTTCATAGAAGCTTTCTAAAAGTTTATTCAATGCGTAACAAGGATAAGTATCATGTTGTAATGAATTGGTCCTCGTTACAGTCAGCAGCGCAGTTCAAACCGCCAGGTCTTGGAGTCTTCGAGAAATGCACAAAGCCTAGACTGGGCATCATGCCTGCGCCTGTAATTTCAACGTAAAAATTATCACACATTCATTGCACAATATCATAGTTATTCATACTTTTCAAATATACATGTTTTTCAATAACTTAATTCCATTGAACAGCACTTTTTTTTTTTACAGGAATATCAGCAGATGTTTGTGGCCAATGAATGTTGGCATTGAATGTGTGATAATTCTTACCTTGAAATCACAGGCGCAGGCATTATGTCCAGTCTAAGCGTAGTGCATTTCTCAGAGACTCTAAGACCTAGCGGCTTAAACTGCGCTGCTGACTGTAACGAGGACTAATTCATTACAACATGACAATTATCCTTGTTACGCATTGAATGAACTTTTAGTAAGCTTTAATAAAGTTTTTCTCACTCACCTAGTTCAATTTATTGGAGCTTCAACCCTAGAATACAATTAATAATCTCTTTCAAATTGGTTGTTCTCGATGAACTTTTTGACTCTAATTAATTCCCAGTTATAGCTTAGGTTAATTCGTTGATTGTATTAAGATATCATTTAAAACTAATTGATAGATTTTTGATAAATATTCATAGCTTATTCACGTAGTTTTTCTTCACCTTATTTATCATTTGCTTAAAATAAACGAACATAACCCCACATGTCTACCTTTTGCGATGTATTGACAGTCAGCCGGCTTCTATCAACAATGGCTGCCGAGTTGCATCGACCGCGCGCCAAAATCACCCTAGGGAGTTTTTAACGCAACGAGTGGTTAGCCCGCTGAAATGACGTCATATTCGCCAATATTCGCTGTCCGGGCGCATGGACCATTCGGTTTCACCTGATGGTCACGGTATATATACACTGGATGGAAAATCACGTATTCTCGGCATGCTAGCGAGTCGGCTGCAGTTGAATGAGCGTATGGTCGCCATTTTAACGAACCAAATCAAAAAATTGACGCGTGGGAGATTCAAACAGCGTGAAAATAAACAAATAATTTCTAGCCACTGCTTCTAACAGGCTATAAATCTATCCGGTCCGCTAAGATGGCGGTGATTTTACAGCTTCATTTGATGCCGCGCTGGGAAGCACGATCATCTATCCAGTGTAAATATATATCAGTGATGTAGAAGTTATGTGAATTATTTCAATTGTTTATTATACCGTGAGGAAACGTGGAAAGAGCCTGGTCCAAGCGCCCAGGCGCTGATTTATTCGAATATCGTTGGCCGGCAGAATCGCGCTAGCAACTCCACCAACTTTTCAGTAATATCCCTAGTTCTGTCGTCTGCTAGATTCACAACAGACATAACCTATTCTTGCCACGGTCTGCCGCCATTCGTATTTGACAACAATCGGAAACAAATAGCAGACGAACTCCAGGGATATTCGTGGCAAGTCTGAATATAATGATATTCGAATAAATCAACGCCTGCGCGCTTGGACCAGGCTTTTTCCACGTTTCCTCGCGGTATTATACAGAGCGATTCTCTGGGACTTATCGTGCTTCGCCGGCATAAAGACGACCCAAACATCAAGCAATTGTGTTGTATTTCGCATATCGCGTGCCCTTTGGGCTACGAAGGGAAATAAAACCCAATCGTCGATGTTTGAGTTGCTCGATTCATGTCAGGCGTCTTCGCGGTTGCCCACCTATTAGGCGCGTTACTTTCCAGAGAATCGCTCTGTATACTTTTTGTGTTGGAAATCAGAATTCTCTCTGAATGAAAGAATTTTCAAATAAATATAACTGGGCTCCATCAGTTAGCCGAATTAGAAAGAGAAAAAAAAATAAGTGCATGGAAATGATCGTCATAAAATTTACTTTCAAACGAATAAATTATTGTTGAAATTTCATGACGAATCTTCTGTTATGTCACAACAGAGTAATAGATATTCGTCGATGGTTGTTTGGGTGATTATTGCACATGTAGTAGAAGGAGATCGGTAAGGACGATGCTGTAGCTGGCTCAGTATGATATTTAGTGAGGCAAAAACGATTTATCAAAATACTTTCTTTATTGTACATAGTCGGTAGTTAAATCTTGAAGACAGCGACGAGAATACACAAGATGGTTCATACTAGGATAGGTTATATGAGTCTGGTTGTTTGGTAGTAATCGAATGAGTTCGGTTGGTGAATAATCAATTATGGAGTTGGTATTTCGAGATTAGTATGACCACCTCGGATGTTTGGTAATCGGTTTAAGGACTTGGTAGTTCGAGATTAGAGTGAAGTGTGTTAATAGGAAAGAGATTTGAAGAAGGAAGGCTCGGTTTAGGGAGGGGATTTTGGACGAGTTGCACATTCTGCATTATCGTATGCGACTCGTACGATTCTAGCGGAAAATGAGGATCAGGTGAAGTTGATAACAAAAGGTTGGTGGATAGGAAATGGTGGATCAGATAGCTGCTGGGAGGAAGAGGAGTTGCGACGTAACACTTCCATCACTATTTTTACATTTAAGGTCGCAAAATTTGTGATTATTACCGGTTATGCTACCTTCGGGTTTTTCGAAAAAATTATTAACCTTCCGACATCGAAATGCAAAAATGTTGAGCTATATTTCCATCATAGATTTTTCTTTCTTTGTGTTTTTCTTTTCTTTTTTTTTACGTTCTCCACATGCGATCGGAATTTTAACAATGTTTTCAATTTTTCATTTGTTTTTATTGTCTGTTTTTTACTGCTGGCATCCATGCCAGCAAGACAATGAGCATTCCAACGAAAATACGAGAAAAAACCTAGTAAACAAAAAAATTACTCAAATCATGAAAGGGACTTGTCCAACTGGAGACACTTTTTGTACACCTAGATATGGCTACTCTACATATCGGCAGCCCTGTGTCCACGAATTCTTTTTTTTTATAAATGAATACAAATACTCGACATAGGATGTCGAAAAGGACCAGAAAACCACAACGCTATAACTGCTCTAGTTGTACACTAAAACCCTTTGACTATATACCTATGGACTGCTAGTCCCTATCCCAAGCCTGTAGAGGCTCATGTACCCAAGATGTGACGCGACGTCACGAGGTAACGGCTGATTTTGCTATTACGATCGGTTGTGTGTATTACGTAGGTGTGACGCATCGGCTGTGTGTTACGTAGGTGTTTCTTAACATCTACGTAACACAAAAACTATGCGTCACACCTACGTAACTCTCGCAACCGATCGTAGTATCAAAATCAGCCGTTACCTCATGACGTCGCGTCACATCTTGGGTACACGCCTGAAGTTAGCGGTTAGCGGTCCGTAGGTATATAGTCAAAGGTCAAAGGTAAAACCTCGGTCCCTGTCTAGCTTCAGTCCCTGTCCGATTCGTTGCCTCAGTTCCTGTCCGCCGTTCCAGTGCCGTATTGACGTTGTCGTCCGTTGTTTCGCCCGAGCTTTCACGTGCTTCGTAACTTAGGTTACGTTGTGATTCATTCATAATCGTCATTAGAAGTCGTATAAGCATTAAAAAACCGATTTTTGTACAACATTTCACCGAAGTCTCTCCTTAAGGAGACTATTAGCTATATCTTAGGTGATTTAGAAATAATGTTATTATTTTGTGACGCGTTTATGCCCAGGGGCGTAAAATCAATTGTCACGGCCCTACAACTCCTTCGTGATTGCTGAGGGTCCGTATCCGCCAAAAATACTTACTTCTTTTCTAAATTTTAATTTTGGCCGACACGTCCTTTTGGCATTAACTCCACGGGAAAAATTATGTCAGCTAACGCCAGAAGGGCGTACCTGCCAAAAATATTTTATAATGATGGTGATGATGATGATAACAATAATAACAATGATAATAATAATACGTATTATACATTAATAAAAATAATAATGATAATACTACATATTATGTAATAATAATAATAACGATAATACGTATTATATAATTATACGTATTATTGTTATCATGATTATCATCATCATCATTATTATTATTATTATTGTCATCATCATCATCACCATCATTATTAAATATTTTTGGCGGATACGCCCTTCTGGCGTTAGCTGACATAATTTTTTCCGTGGAGTTAATGCTAAAAGGACGTATCGGCCAAAATTGAAGTATAAAAAAGAATTGAATATTTTTGACGGACACGCCCCTCTGGCATTAGTTAACATGATTTTTTCGGTAAAGTTAATACCAAAAGGGCGTATCGACCAAAAATATTCAATTCTTTGTCGAACTTTCATTATGGTGGATACGCCCTTTTGGTATTAGTCCGAAAATTGGTCAATGGCAGAAGAGCGTATCGGCGGCGCTTATGCCCTTCTGCCTTTAAGTTTTTAACTCGAAAAAACAGCAGCTTCTTTCGTTTTCACAGTTTTCTTATCGAATGGCGAAAAAAAAAAGATACTCCCTTTTGCCACTAAAATCACCCTCTTCGTCGCTTACGACCTTTTACCATTAGTCACGCGATATGCCAAATATCAACGCTGAGCTTGGCAAGACAGTGCAAATAAAAACGCAAATACCGTATAATTTCTGTTTTGTCCACTAGCTGCACCTGAAAACAGAACAATCTTCTAGTGAATTGTCTTATCGAATTCTTTATCTATCGCGTAGTCAACAAATCTGCATACGGTATTTGCGCCCTTCTTTGCACTTCCCTCTAGACGAGCCTCTAGAAAAGAAAGATGTAACTATTTTCAGAGCTAAATATGTGCACATTAAACAAATACAATCACAGCGCAATCTTTTATAAAATTGATCCAGAACGGGAATTTTGGGCAATGGTAAATTCTGCGCATAATCAAATTCGCAATACAAGACGTTGTTTTCGGAAATAATTTTTTTTCCAAGCCTATGATATTCTTTGACTTCTTCCTTACGTGCCCTGATTTCCTCAGATTCTTACACTCGGTTGATTCACTTTCGTAGCATCTATTGTGAACAGCCGTGCGCGGTAATTTGAATGTAAAATTTCAATGGTAATCAAAATATTTGCAGGTGTTGATTTGTCCAGTGGAATCTCGCGATCCTGTGTCACAGCAGCATGGTATTCCAGAAATTGATGATACAACATCTTCATATTCAATTCAGGATTAAGAAAATAATTCAAGGTAGTCGATTCTCTGGAATAATGCGATTTTCGATGTGGTATAGATTCACAATGAACTCCAATTGAGTCTTTCATTGCCCGCGATAACTACTATGACTGTCGTGCTTCCCCCTACCATCTTCAAAATTGTCATTGGCTAATTTTTTTTCTGGACGTTTGCCAATCTCTTTTTTCCTGAATTCAGGACCCTACAAACAAATTTGTTACAAACACGAATATTGTCTTCGTCGGTAGTAAAAAAATAAATCCATGATATTAATCGCTGACGTTCAACACCTCCTACTTTTTCCGGATCTTCCCATTTCACTATCGTGCTGAGGAAAACGTTTTGCGCGTAGTAGTCCTGCAAATCCCAAAAACTTACGAAGAAATCTTCTTGTTGTTTGATCGCACATTTGTTGAAGCAATTCTGTATACAACACGATATCCACGGGTTTGAAATTTATTCTTGGGACAACATTTTGTGAAGCTGAAATATATCCATCTCCCTGCAATACGATAAAACAACAACCAATACTTTGGATACAAAAAAAATAAAAATTGAAGAATTTCCCATCGTTCGAAACATTTTCATTCCAATGTTTTCAAATCTCTATTTTTCCGCGAATCTTTATCACATTTTATTACATTTTTGGATTTCCGTGACGTTTTGTGTTCATTTTCTTCCACATTCTTCTTCCTACTGTTTTTACTCATTCTTGTGCTCACTATTGCTCTCATTCTTGGTAATTACACATTGTTTATAGGTTAATTTCTTATCAATATACCTTATTTCTGCTGATTTTACGGATATTTCCCTCCCTAAGTTGCTCACTTTTTGTCCGCTTCCTACCTTTAGTAGAATGTCATCAATTTTCCATTTTATGATTAAACAAGATCACTTTGTTTTTATACGAGTACTATGAATCTTTTATGCAGAACGTACTCATAAAAAGTTGAACAACATTCTCTGCTTCGAACCAAACGAGATTATTCGTTGCATTATGATGAAAAAAAAAAAAAGAAGAAAAATGGAAATCTTTGCTCTATATTAAGGCCTATCCCTCATCGCCCATCTCCTTTTTGTCGAAATGTGTCACATTTCGATTATTATCCGAGCCCAGGCGTCGAAAACGCAAAAAGGGCCAACACTGCACAAATTCAAATTAAATTCCGAACACATACGTCCAAAAAATTGTTCACTTTATGCGAAAATAGAGCCTACAGATGGTTTTTACATTATTCGAATGTTTTCGAATTCGATTTCCACGGCGAATTACGTAAAAAAAATCTGTAGACTCTATTTTCGTACGAAACGAACATGTTTTTAGAGGAATGTGTTCGGATTCGAATTTGACTTTGCGCAGCGTTGGCCTTTTTTGCGTTTTTGACGACTGGGCTCGGATAATGATCGAAATGTGACACATTACGACCAGAAGAAGGTGGGCGACTAGGGATAGTCCTTAAGGGGAGGGTATACTCGATTTGTTACCGGCCTGTCTTTTTCCGCGAATATCTCCGAAACGGAGCGATGAATCGAATTGTCCTTTCGGCAGCCGATGTTTGACGAGTAATGAGTTCGAATTGGTACGTTTTATCGGATGAAATCGGGATTTTTTTTTTTTTGATCAAAAAGTTTTGGCGTACCATTTATGTCGACTTATATCAAAGCCGACGCATCAAAAATGCAAAATAGGGGACGGGAGCCCGATTCTATAGGGAATTCCGAACACAACCAGCCCGAAACATCTTTGTATTCGACAACGATGAATGGGCCAGTTGTATTCTACGTTTTTGTTGTAATTTTAGCGATTGTCAGAGGCTGGGAGCGGTAATGGCCGCCAAATGTCAAGATGTTAGTACCCCGAACGCCCGTGAGATGTCGTCGTGCGCACATCTTTAGATTATCAGTCAAAGATGATTGGACTACAGGTCGAGTGACGTAGTACCAGGTGTATCAATGTAACAGCGGGCGATATCTCACGGGCGTTCGGAGAACTAACATCTTGACATTTAGTGGCCATTACCGCTCCCAGCCTCTGACAATCGCTAAAATTACAACAAAAACGTAGAATACAACTGGCCCGTGCATCGTTGTCGAAAACAAAGATGTTTTGGGATGGTTGTGTTCGGAATTCCCGATAGAATCGGGCTCCCGTCCGCTATTTCGGGTTTTTGATGCGTCGGCTTTGATATAAGTCGACATAAATGGCACGCCAAAACTTTTCGATCAAAAAAAAAAAAAAATCCCGATTCCATCCGATAAAACGTACCAGTTCGAACTCATTACTCGTCAAACATCGGCTGCCGAAAGGACAATTCGATTCATCGCTCCGTTTCGGAGATATTCGCGAAAAAAGACAGGCCGGTAACAAATCGAGTATACGCCCCCCCCCCCCCCCCCTTAAGAAAAAAAAAAAGAATAACAAACTTTGATTTTGTATATCTATCCGGGTTTCGATGACTTTCCATCTCTGGCGAACTGCGAGTCGCTGCTCGTATACTCACGCTGTAACCTACGCGCGCGGCAACCGGGCGGTGGTAGAATAAAACATTAACAATTTCTGAACCATTCATTCGGTGGAAGTAAGATTTTTCGGAAAACTTATTTGCACCTCAAAGAACAACTTTCTCACTGGGAGTTTTCGGTTGCTCGAAATTCGTTCGACTTCCGAAGCGTTTGAAGATATCCGTAACTGATTATCGCAACGTCCCGTAAAATAATTAATAACTTTCTTGGTAACAACAACACTAATATTTTTCTTTTTCGGTCAATCTTGAAACACTATAATATATGATTCCTGCAAATTTCGTTCAAAAATTCAAAAAATTGGGTAGTCCAGCGCGCATTGAAGTGAAAAAAGGCGGGACTTTTCTACCTCACAAAAAACACGTTTTTTGTAGATATTTCGGAAACGACGGAAGCTACAACTTTTTCAAAGGGGAAGAAAAGATGCGGAATTAAATTTTCTACGGGAATACATGTTTGAAAATCAAAAATTCGTGATTTCATTTCCAACTGCTCAGGGGCCAACGCCGCGGAACCAAAGAAAATGATATCCCCTTATTGTATCCGGCCCTTCAATTAACTAGGAGTCGACAAGAACTTCGGGTCGTGGTCGAAACTTTTGGGGGTGCTTACTCGTACCAAAATATGAAGCAGCCGCTATATAACTCTCTGGAATGGGCCTTTATCCTATCAATCCACCAAACTGTACTATACAAATTGGCATTACACGGTTTTTGCAAATTGCCCTGAAATGATCTGTTTTTATATTCAACATTTTTCAAGTAGGAAGAGGTCTTCAAATTCACCAAATGAATGTTGTATCTTGTTGTATGTTGTAATGTTGCGTCGAAAAAACAAAATACCGCTGCGCAAATTCAAATTCAATTCCGAACACGTGCGTCGAGAAAAATGTCCGTTTCATGCGAAAGTAGAGTCTACAGATTGTTTGAACGATCAAACGAACTTACCTGTACGTGAAGTTCGATCGTAATTATATGAAGTCTCGTTCGAAGATATGTAGTTCCCCTTCGCCCGCTAGATGTCACAACCTTTAGCGAATTTAAAAAAGCGGAAGGGAACTGCTAGACTACTAGCGCCAGCAGCGGCCCTCCGTTCTCATATTATTCAGAGGTGGTGTAAAATTGTAGTATATGGGCACTGATATATAATATAATACTGGATAGCCGATTGCGTATGGTTAGCATGGAAACACCGTGCTCCTATTAGAAATCCGGAAGTCGCCATTTTTTTTGGCGCCCCCATGTACCACCATCTGTGATCGATAGCATCAATCTTCAAATCACTTATAAATTTTCAAGATTTTTTCAAATGTTAAATGTGAGTTGCGAATGTTTTTAACAAACAGCGTTGTTGTAGTGTAAAACATCGATGGCACTAATATATACAGAGACATTATGGCTATGGTTTACACTCAGTCAAAGCCAACTCGGCATACTCCAGATTTTTCGTCTGTTTATTGCAGGCTGGCCATCCTCTTTTCTTTTTTTTTTTCTTCGAATCGATGTCTTCCGAAAGCAAATCTATTCAACCAGAGAAAAAATGCAGATGGTCGGCCTGCAATAAACAGACGAAAAACCTGGAGTGTGTCGAGTTGGCTTTGACTGAGTGTAAACCATAGCCATAATCTCTCTGTATGTCAGTGGTCGATGGCAATTAATTATCGATGAAAATGGGAAAATAAAAAAAAAATACCGGCGGGTATCCCCGGTCACCTCAAGTTTTGGACCCTTACGCACGAATAAATTTGGAAAAAGAAGACGTGAAAATTACAGCAACGATCTTGGTCACATTTTTGCATTTTATTTTTCAAATTTATTTGTTCGTGAGTGTCCAAAACTTGAGGTGACCGGAAGTACCCGCCCGACGGGGCTGCCCACCTTTCCCCTAAGTATATTGTGACGTTGCAATTTTGCAGGCGTCACTTAGATGCCTTTAGCGTTTCTTTTATTAGTTAGTATCGCACGAGAGAGAGAGATATTTTACCGCCGTCTAGACCCTCGGGATACAAGTGACACACCTAGTTAATAAGCAGTAGAGCTAGACTAATTTGGAGAGTTTTTCTGTTAATGTACCGCGAGAGAGAGAGAGAAAGACGATACTGAAGATGCCGATTCCCGAACTTCCGCAACCAGAACTTCCGCTCCAGAGATGACAACGACGGTATGCAGTCCGGTACCGATGTCAGCACCAGGATAGTACCGAATCATCTACGGGGAGAGTAGTGGATCTTGGTCGATTATCGCTAGGGAGTGAACAGGGCCCGCATACGGCCTCCTGCCAGCAGATGCATCTTACCACACAGCCTCTGGGTGCCACGTTTAGTCCACCCAGCTTAAATCACCCGACTCAGATATTAGAAGTCGACGTCACGCAACGTCCAGCCTGAGGACGAGTGACGTAACGTATCACCAAGGGACCACTTGCAGTTGTGTCATCTATGAAAAAGTGGCTGACCACTGTGCACTGCACCCCTCGGGATTGATAGCTTGGAAGGAATTGCTCAGTAAGAGCCAAGATCACACGCTCCCGCCATCATCTCGCCGCTGCAATATCGCCAAACGGTTGTTCTACCGCGAAGAAGTACGGAGACCTACCGCCTAACGTCAGGCAACATGTTGACGCCTTGTATCGCACAGCTGACGAGCTGTGCGGACGAGAAACGTTTTTCGAAGAGCCAATAGGCAAATTAATAGGTCCTGATAGGTTCCCCACCCCTAAAACCTATGATTCCGCACGTCGACGAGCCTAATTGTCGACGAGGATCTTCACTTCTACGTTCCGCTTAGCCACGATTAGACGTGCCTAATTCTCCTCTCTCGCCACTCTTCGCTAAGATAAAATACAGTAAAGTAAAGTACAGTTAAAGTAAATTCAGTTAGTGTGTGTAACTTCACAACCAATTTAAGGTAAGGTCTCTATGAGTTATTTCGCCAGTAAAAAACCACAGGCTACCGCTGGATTTCAAGTAGGATTAGTTACCTCAGCACTTTGATTTGGGGTCCGTTGTTTCGGTCCATTTAGTTAAGTATCTTACAATTAGTAGTTAATACGCCTTCTTTGTGTAGCGTTCAGCCTACGGGCTACGCGATTCGTTTGATAGTTTTAAGTAACGAAATCCAGCGAAAAGCGCTTCATGGTTGACTGTAGTTATTTTGAGTACCTTTGCTTTGTAATTTGATTTTCGTTTGATATGTTTTTCCGCTTATTAGTCTGATTTCTATGCTGTCGCTGCTTATGATTTGCTAAGTTATCTGATAGCTTGTTCTGCTTAAATTCTCGCTTTGAGAGTATCTGAATTCTTTAATCTATCGCTATCTTTGATTTAGTAGTTTGTAGAAAATTTATTAGAACAATAACGCATGGTGTGTCGCTTAATATCCAACTCCCCGAGGGTTGGCTGAACGTAGTAGTCATAGTTTTAAGTTGTTCTATTCGTTCTATTTGTTTGTTGCTTTATTTGATTATCTTTGATTTCCACTGATTATATTTGTTCTGTTTGATTACTCTTGCCTATGTAATTTGATTCGTAATTTAGTTGTCGCTTCTCTTAGATTCAGTCGAAATTATTTATTGAGTTCTTATATCGCAAATAATTGATGAATATCGCTAGCGTGCCGCATTAGAAAATTTGCTATAGAGTATCGTATCGCTCGGTGATACGCAGCCTGGAAAATAGTCTAGCTTGCATTATATCGCTTCTACGGCGCTCGCTAACTAACCGGCGTGTTTACGTTTTTTTTATACCGCTGCGTCGCAATAAGGCTCAATGATATAATATTCTTTTCTGTATTAAGCAGTATTATTAAGTATTATTCCAACCGTCATTTTTGGCTTATGATTCTGCATTGTTAATTCGATAACTACCTCTGTATAATTTAATATCTAAGATCTTGTATACCGCTGAATCTGTTACCGCAAAGTTACCGAACAATATAAGAAATCAAAGATTTCATTGAAGGATCTTATATCTGGTGTTCTATATTTTATTCGCTTAATTCCATAAGAAGGTGAATCCACCCACTCTACCACTACCTTAGCACATTTGAGCTAGCTGTCGCTTCAAGGCCGTCGTTCCGACCCTTTTTTTTTTGATTGACGATTTATGTGATATCTCAGAAACGACACTAACGTGTCTGGCGCCCAACAAAATTTTAGGTTTGATTAATTAGCAAATTTATAAAGGAACGCCGTAGGGTGCGGAGTTGAACTCTGACATAACTCCGTTACAATATGTATACATACCTTCATCTCGAACAGATTTATAAGTTGCTGTAGATTTATGTGATTTCACAATTATGCACTTGAAAAAAAAACTATATCACTCGTCCTACGATGATAGCTATTAGTCTAATAATCGTAATAAACAAGCGGTTAATATTTCAATATAATCTTATGCTCAGATTGAAACTATTTATATTTCGATTCATAGTTCGGATTGATACCCAACTTTATCGGTTGCTATATCTAGGGGTGTCAACTAATCGAACTGGCGCACAGGTGGCGGTACATGAGGGCTCCAATAAAAATGGCGACTTCCGGGCTCCAATAGGGAGCGGAATTCAGAGCCGATCGGCTATCCAGTATACATACAGGGCGATTCTTTTTGCGCGCACCACCTGGTAAGGGCGGATTCCTTGTGAAATTCTAAGACTAATTTATTTTTATTTCACTGAAAATCTACACGCCACGGGCACTGCTAGTTTTATTACTTTTGACCCAGCCCTAACTTGAGCAGCTGTAGGCTCTGTGATTGGTCAACTAAGACCTTCTGTAGCCCGAGAACCATTAGTCCCAGGACTTTTTGGTAAAGGAAAATTAGTCTTAGAATTTCACGAGGAATCCGCCCTTACCAGGTGGTGCGCGCAAAAAGAATCGCCCTGTATATATCAGTGTATATGGGATAAGGGAATTTATTTGGATAAATGATAGGGTGGGGATTGGTAATATCTTCGAACGAGACTTCATATAATTACGATCGAACTTCACGTACAGGTAAGTTCGTTTGATCGTTCAATTATATTGCGTCTCGTTCTCAATATTACCATGTGGTTTTTCAGAGAACAATTTTACAACATAAATCCTGGTAGAAAATTTCAGTCTTTTATTTCCAGGTACAATCGTAATTAGACTGTCTCGATGATTAAGTACGGCTAAGGCTAATTTTTGTGCGTCCAGAGGCAAGATAGGTCTGTTGTAAAACCTGGCGAAAACCTACGAGGATTCGGACCATCCTGCGGTTCTGCGGATGGTGTCTAAATCTATTCCCTGCGACGACGCTAACGAGGTAGTCGCGTGTCGAGTAGAGTGCGCGGAAAAAATAGACACATCTATTCCGCTTTTCTTTAATATTAGTTTAGCCCATCTACTGATCGTCTGAGCACTCTGAGTCTTTAAATGGTTTTCTTGTTGCTATGAATAGCTTTTCTGATTCCACACGTAGACTACTAGTTACCTCTATATATTTTTGGACGGTGGAGGCAACGCAAATCTTTGGGTTATGACTAAACAGAGGGATCGACAACAGAGGTTGACTATGCCCTGGTGCCGATGTTTTAATCAAGTCAGGTATGTGGATTAGCAAGCCATCAGTTGCCTGTGCGATGTTAGCCAGCCTGATATTAGCAATAGTTTGGGCCCTATGGGCAGTACTTAATAGTACTAACATCACAGATTCAAGGGTTAACTCTAACAATGAAATCTTATCTAATGGATAAAGTTTTTCAAGATAGCGGAGAACAATTGACACGTCCCAAGTGTAGGAATATCTGGGTTTGGGTGGTCATAACCTTGAAACTCCCTTCAAGAACCTACAAACTAACAGGTCATCTCCTATTTTATCTTTTGAAATGAGGGAGATGGCCGACCGTGCCGAGTTGAGGGTTCCATAGCTGGCGCCCTCCTTATACTTAATGGTAAGAAAACTCAATAACGAAGCCCTTGACGGGTTAAAACAGTCCAAGTTGTGCTCGGCGCAAAAAGCAAACCAAGGGCTCAAAGCAGAGCCGTATTGTTTAATAGTGGCTCGGGATAAGGATGCTGTCAGTATATCCACTGCTTCGACTGGCACCTCCTGCTTCAGGAAAGCCTCCCGGATATCCGCGCTGCGATTAGGCTTAGGCCGCCTGCCCTCGGATGCACCAGAAATCTGCATGGAGATAGAAGTAGATCAGGTCTTGGCTTTAAGGCTATCTTTTCTTCAGCTAAGGATAGGAAAAGAGGGTACCAGGGTTGGCTTGGCCAGTTTGGTACTATAATGACGCCGGAAGCCTGCTCCCTCCTGATTTTTGCTAGGGCCTTCAACACCAATGCGAAAGGTGGGAAGGCGTAAAAGTTAAGATCCGACCACCTTGTGGTAAATGCATCTATTAACCAGGCTCCTGGGTCTGGAAATCTAGAGCAATATATCCTACATTTGCGATTATTGTTATTGGCAAACAGGTCAATATCGAATGAACCAAACTTCTCCTCGATCAAGGTAAATGCCCTGTCACACAACTCCCATTCCGTATCTATATTCTTCACACGGGATAGAGCGTCTGCCTCAACGTCTTCTTTAGATGCAATATATGAGGCGAAGAGGAAGACCTGTTGAGGCTAACCTGTTATATTTGGAGAGCCGAATACCACCCATCTTATTGACATTAGGCGATAGCGGTCGTATTATCGACTCGAAGAAGAATCTGACAATCCCTTGATCCATCTGCGAGCCTTTGTAATGCAATTTTAACCACTAGTCATTCCTTTAGATTGATGTGCAGATTCTTTTCCTTGGGGTTCCAGAAACCGAAAACCCTGTTTTTACCGTCTGTCGCGCCCCACCCCGAGTTAGATGCGTCCGTGTGAAGTACCAACTCAAAAGTAGTGGATCTGATGATTCCTACCGAGTCTCTAACATTCCTGAGCCACCATTCTAAGTCAGGGATTAATCTGTTCGGAACGGCTATTCCGGCAGAGTAGTCATAGTTGTTGACTATCAGACTCGCTAATTTGTGCGACTCGAGCCTCTTTGTGTATACCCAACCATAATTTATTGCCGGGCAGGCGGCTATCAGTTTCCCTATTAGTTGTGAGAACTCTAGAATTGAACACGCGGATCTTACTAGGTAAGAGCGCAAGACATCTGATAGGTCTGCCCTCTTATCCTTTAGTAGCTCTACTGTAAATGTATTTGAATTGATGTTGAATCCTAGGAACCTGCAGATTCTCGATGGGGGGCGGGAAGATTTTCCAGCATTTGTCAAGAAACCTAGAGAATTCAGCAAATTGTTGGCAGCAGAGACCATCTCTAAGCATCTGACCTTGTCTTTGGCTATGAATATAATGTCATTTAGGTAAATAACTAACGACGACCCTCTGGACCTCAACAACTCTACCGGGGGCTCCATAATTTTTGTGAAGATGTACGGGGCTGTGCACAAACCGAAAGGTAAACATGTGAATTGGAACAGCGTACCGGCAAAAGAAAAACGTAGGAATCTTCTGCTGCTGCTGTGTACCGGGACTGAAAAGTATGCGTCTTGAAGGTCCATAGATGACATAAAACAGTCTGGAAAGATCAAATTAATGACCGTTCTTAAGTCCTCCATTTTAAAATGTTCGTGTTTTATGAAAAAGTTTGGTTTTTTTTAAATTTAAAATGAATCGGTCAGTGCCATCTTTCTTAGGGACCAAGAAATACGACGAGATGAATTGGTTATCTACCGGTTCATAGACCTCTATTGCTCCTTTAACCAATAATTTGTCTATAGCTAGCCTATATCTACTCGACTCATTTGCTGGTATATCGACAGTAGGGGCCCTATACATGACAGGCTCTTTATCGAAGGCTATTTTATAGCCGCTAATAATGTTTAGGACAAACCTGTTTTTTGTAATCTTTTTCCACTCTATGTGGAAAAATCTAAGCCAGCCGGCCACCAAGTTTATGCTCACGTTTACTTCCGTTGCTGAGGAGAGCTGTTGCTCCTGGGGTTCCGGTTTTTGTTGCTGAAAAACTGTTGCTTGGTCTTGTATGACGGGGTTGACCGTGACCGAGGTCTGCCCTGATAGCTGCCTGTGTGAGCAGAGGAGGGCCTCCTCTGCTACGGGCTTTTGAATAAAAAAAAAGGCTTTTTCTCGGCAGTTGCTGGTGGCTTCTGTTTAATATCCACGCTCAGTTTGGCTAGCGCTTTTGATTCTTTTCTGCGTTCCCCCAAGTTGTTTCCATAGAGCGTATCATCCATGTTTGCCTTCTTTATTATCCCCGCCACTTGCGGTGACAAATCCGGGATAAAAATGTTAGCCTTCCTGGATACCGATATAGAATGGTGAATGGCAATGTTTATGTTAGCTACGTCGCTGAGGCTTTTCAAAAGCAGAAGTTTGTCGCATTCGTGGTCTGACATGAGTTGCGTGATCACGGAACCCAGAGCCATAAGAGAGGACCCCGCAAAGTCTTGCAATGCCGCCATGTAAGCGTCCTTCCTCTGCATCTTGGGAGGGAGCGACGCCGAAATTTCTGCGTTGAGCCTCTTTGACTGAAGCTCAGAGATCCTGCAGTGTGAAACTATGGTTACACACAGTCGGGTAACATATATTATGATGTTGATTATTGTTATTATTATTTTTTTTTTTTTTTTTTTGGACTAATAAGCAGAATTGTTCGTGCCTTTTATATTTGTTCATTAGATTTCCTTTTTCGTCCTTAGATAAACCTTTGTTAACCAGGTTGCGCCATATCCTAACCAGGTCGCCATCAACAGTCGCTAGCTCCGTCGGGTCTGTATTAGAATCAATCCCCAGAATATCCAGTATTTCCGGATCAACCGGTGGTTTTTTAGGACTGGGAACCGATGATTGTTGATTTCCTTCCAGATTTTCTGTAAGAGGATACCAGTATGTTAGCCAGGTAGGCCTAACAAGAGAGAGTGAACTTTCACTACTTATTATTCTTATTTTATTTTTTTTTTTTTTTTATACCGTGAGAATCACGTGAATCCGAATGGATCCATGCTACCGAAAAGCGAATATTGGCGAATATGACGTCATTTTAGCGGGCTAACCATTCGTTGCGCTGAACAATCCCTAGGGTGATTTTGGCGCGCGGTCGATGCAACTCGGCAGCCATTGTTGATAGAAGCCGGCTGACTGTCAATACATCGCGGAAGGTAGACATGTGGGGTTATGTTCGTTTATTTTGAGCAAATGATTAATAAGGTGAATAAAAACTACGTGAATACGCTATGAATATTTATCAAAAATCTATCAATTAGTTTTGAATGATATCTTAATACAATTAAGGAATTGGTTGTTCTCGATGAACTCTTTGATTCTAATTAATTTGCAGTTATAGTTTAAGTTAATTCGTTGATTGTACTATGATATTATTTAAAACTGATTGATCGATTTTTGCTAAATATCAATAACTTATTCACGTAGGTTTTATTCACTTCATTTATCATTTGCTTAAAATAAGCGAACATAACCCCACATGTCTACCTTCCGCGATGTATTGACAGTCAGCCGGTTTCCAACAACAATGGCTGCCGAGTTTTATCGACCGCGCGCCAAAATCATTCTAGGGGTTTTCAGTGCAACGAGTGGTTAACCTGCTAAAAATACGAAATATTCGCTGTCCGGTAACATGGATCCATTCGGTTTCACGTGATTGTCCCGGTATATATACAGATATGTATTGTAACGCAGTTTTTTATTCAGGAGAGGAAAACCTTTTGCTCCGTCACAATTCGGCGCTTTCCCGTGATAATTGCGATATTAACTTACTGAATGTTGGGCGCCAGACGCTACTGCGTCGTTTCCATACCAAATTACGATACCATACGATAAATTACGATAACCAAAAACTTACGGAAATGCGACGAGCGACAACTCGACTTGCTCAGATACAAAAGCCTTAGATAGAGGGGCAGGGTACACCATATAAAACAATATTATTTCTTTGAGAATAATGAGGTCACATCAATCAATTATTTATTAACGAAATCGAATAATTAGACAGAATCGATACAGAATTGGCGATATAATGGATCAGTTTGTTACGATAGGTTTCCTAACTGTTCAGGACAGAATTTACTCTTTTACGATACAATTTAATCAGAAGCGTGTGTCAGAGTTGACTCGATATAAAACGATTTGACTAGACTCCAGACTTGGTATCACAGAGCGATACTTCGTACCGAAATGCAAAGTTATTTCATAACACAGCCTAAGATCAATGCATTATTCCAAGATGTTAACCAGTGAAAATCGTAGTAAACGATACAGGTTCCCTACTATAATTAATTAGCCACGTTGGCCATACGATTAACGATATTTCGAGATCTACTGTTAAATAGAGACCACACGGTCATTCGAAAAACGCGAATCACAGGTTCGACGATACCAAATTAATGTAGAACGATAGACTGATTTTTAACCAAATTCTGACGATACGATATCGGTAGTTGCGATACTAAATTATCCAAACGTTACTGAATTTTACAGAACCTTACTGAATTTTACAAACGGAAATAAATTATACCAAATTGACCATATTTTACTAAATTATAACAAAATAAACTGTAACGCGAGGCCTAAGCCTTCGCGGCTATCTTCGCTCAGGGTACTCCAGGAAAAGGATTTTCTACAGTATTTCATGCATAAGATAACTTTACCATACTAAATAAGAAATAGAAGCCATACGAGAAGCGATAAGCGATAGATTATAGCCAAAAACAATAAAAGGTCTACGTAACTCAGCCAGACTCGAGGTTGTTCGATAAATTATCCATAGACCAAAGACCAAAAACGAGCTTCTTAGCTCAAAAACCAAATTACCAAACCAGACTTTTATCAGAACTACCTCGTTTCTTTACAGAAAGAATCAAGACCTTACCTTAAGTTGCCTCAGAAGATAACACACACTATTTTAAATATACTCGATACGATAGCGATATGTGATAGACGATACACGATGAAATGCGGTACGATACTCGATGAAAATGCGATACGATACACGTTGTCTTGAAGATGCGTAGCGTAAACTGGAGCGAAGAATAGGCCGAACAGCGAGTGTGTCCTGTTTATATAGTGTTTGTTTCCTTCCAACAGCTCATCCTTCAGATTAGCGTAGGTCACGTGACATATCGGTACTCTAATTGGTCGCTAAACGACAAGTTTTTGACGAACGTATGATAGGAGAGATCTATCCTACCCCTGCCGCTGCTAATACCTCTCCTATTACCGCCTTCCTTTAGAACCCCCTGACGCTGGACTCACGTTGAAGTTTCGCTCGCCAGAACTATGCGATATTTCTCCTGGGGCCTTACGGGGCCATGATTCGTCGATCCACCAGAAGCGTAGGTCATAGTCTCGTGCTGAGCATACTAGGGCTTCGCTCACGACAAGATTCCGCAGGTTGGAACGCTGATCCGGGGGTTTTCTGGACCAACCACGGCCGCGATAACAGATTCAGAGAAAGTAGCTCGATAGATACCCTGACTGATGACTCATTGGGTGGGAGGCTGTGAGGATGCACCTGCACATCACCCTATACGCCACCCTCACATCGGTACAGTGTAGTTTCTTGTAGGCGGTAGCTTCTTCGGATGACGGGAGGATTGTTTGTGCTTCTCGCACATCCCTGTACGCCGCCAGTCCGATAGTTGGAGGTGGTAGATCTTCCACTTGAGAGGAGGCGCTGACCCTGGGGTTTTCTGGACCAACCATGGTTTGCGCGCCGACAGTGTCGTCCTTGACGATATTGGAAGTTCTTTACGTTCGGTAGAGCCATATTTTGCATCGGTAGTTCCCACGACGGTAGACATCTCGTGGTTTCCATACTCGAGATTACATAATTACAAAAATAAAATAGCGTTAGTTAATCCTAATTATTTTCCCTAAGTTTTTCCTTTTTCCTGGAGACCCTGTCTACGCCACGCATCGTCGCATTTTCTATAGAATCGCCTTGTGGCGGGGAATTTCAAAATACCCCGTCACAGTATACATATGTAGGCTGTACAGTTCGATCGCGATGATCCGCATGTCTGGTCGAGCTGGAACAAAGAAGCAGAAACGCGGCCGGAGGGGGGGGGGGGGGGGGGGGGGGGTTGAGGGCACAGGCTATGTACCGCTGGGAGGACACACGCGGGTAGAGTTCTCTCACATACCTTTATCCTCGTCGCCTGTGTTATTCAGGGCCCGAAAAGCAAGCACGGAGGAAGAGTTGGATTCGTCGGAATCGGTCTCTGACGATTCTTCCTTATCACGAAGCAATGGCGTCAATGTGGCCATTTCCTCCTGCATCTTCCGTAGTTTGGCACGAAGCTCCTCTATATCGAGTTTTCTTTTCGGCATCCTCCTTTTTCTCTCTTCCGATTATTCTTATTATCATTGCTTAGCCCTGTCTTATCTATTTTCACTGGTTATCTCCACTGTTTATCTTGATTTCTTGATCGCCGA
The DNA here is from genome assembly GCA_963978835.1 of Tenthredo scrophulariae. Lineage (NCBI taxonomy): Eukaryota > Metazoa > Arthropoda > Insecta > Hymenoptera > Tenthredinidae > Tenthredo > Tenthredo scrophulariae. Next base: position 5,805,882 of record OZ022234.1, read on the forward strand.
TCTCGCAAAAGGTCCTAACACGCGCACACAACGAAGCGATATGAGAACGGAGGGCCGCTGCTGGCGCTAGTAGTCTAGCAGTTCCCTTCCGCTTTTTTAAATTCGCTAAAGGTTGTGACATCTAGCGGGCGAAGGGGAACTACATGGTAATATTGAGAACGAGACGCAATATAATTTTACGTAATTCGATTGTCAATTTTCCCGGCCGCCATGATTATGAGAGTCGTCCGCCGAGTTCAGCCAGCCCGGAAGGTGAAACAGGCTGAACAGGCGCTTAGCAGGCCACCACGTTACACGATGCGTGCTCTCTCTGACACACCGATCGAAATGGTCAGCTGCCAGTGATCACGCATCGTGTAATGTTTGACCTGTTTTACCTCCCAGACCGGCTGAACTCGGCGGATGACTCTCATAATCATGGCCATCGAGGAAATTGACATTCGAATTACGTAAAAACAATTGGTAGACTCTATTTTCACATGAAACGGACATGTTTTTGGACGTATGTGTTCGGAACCGAGTTTCAATTTTCGCAGCGTATTTTGTTTCTGCGTTTTCGATGCCTCGGCTCGGATAATAATCGAAATGTGTCACCCCCCACCCCTTTTTCGACCAACAGGAGGTGGGCGACTAAGGATGGGTCTTAAAGATTTCATTTTTGTTATTTTTCTTCAAACCGCTGTAACTTCTGACCCCTTTAATCGTTTTCTACGATTTTTTTTTTAAATCCACAATTTTGTACAATTGCAACAAACTTTGAGTTCGTTCTAATTAGGTAAATTTTGGGTCAACCATGAACTGTAATGTAAAGAAAAAAAAATTAAACTTTTGAAGCGCATTTTTCTTAAGGTGCATACTAAGGTGTATACTGCGATTTTATTGCCCTGGGTATATGATCTTCTTGATCACGAATGTCAACTCTTCTGAAAATCTTAGATAGCTAATATTTCTTTGAAAGGAATTATGCAGAAAATGATGATTACTTCACTCTTTGAACATTTCGATCACTCGGATGATCAACATCTTTCAGTTTTCTTGTGATTTTTTGTTTGAATACATTTGGACTTGTATCTCAAATCAAAATTTGAATTTTTCCCAAAAAGTGGCCAGGGGCCATCTCGAAGTGGCGAAATAATATTGCATGCTTTCTAAATGCGAAAATGATGTTCACTATCGTCAACAAACTGTGTACCCAACATATCGTGTCACTCACAGTGACCTTTGGTGATAATAGATAACTAATCAAAGAGACCTCATAAGCAGTTCGATCAAATATTATCCGTCACTAATCATACAATATCTTGCTCAGAGCATAAGGAGATTCATACGCACGGAATTCATCAGTTGCTTTCGTCTTTTTGAGCGATACGGTTCGTTTCGAATCGGATTTTGGATTAACTTTGGTGTGCCGACGCCCAATAATATTGCACAATGGCACACATCAGCCACGGTACAGTATAAATAATTCTTTGTTTGTTCAATACTCAACCGGTTCATTATCGTATTTAATGGTAAACGAATTTTCTCTCTCATTTTCAAGTCCAACAAATTTAATATTCCAAAACGTGTTGTTCTGGAGGTATTTTACTTGTTCTAATTACTCATTACCTACATAAATAATAATTGTAAAGACAATACATGAAGTGTATTGAACTGATGGCACACAAGGCATAACGATACTGCGTTTCTAATACGTCGTATCCCACAAAAGTTGACATTTTCACTTTTTTTGAAAAATGGAATCATTGTAACAATGTGCAGCTTATGTAAAAATTTTAGAGGTCAAATTGTTTATTTAGTATTTTTAAATAAATATTCTAATATGTCGTATCCCACACGCAGACTTTCGCGCATCTAATATGTCGTATCCCACATTCGTATAGCGATACTGCCATTCTAACACGTCGTATCCCACATTTGCGAAATTTTTCAGGAGATGATAAAAACGTTTCACGGTCGCTAATGAAAGGAAACTAGTAACTATTTTTTTATTGTTTAATTATTATGTGGGTTACGACATATTGACTGCTGCTACCTGTGTGGGATACGACATATTGTCAATAAGATTGAAAGTGTTGTAAAAAGAAGAGAAAGTTAAGGAAATTTTTTGAAAATGATTGCTCTTATTCGTTTTCAAATTAAAAAAAAAAAAATTCATTAACTTTTTTTTTCTAATTTTTTTTACAATCTTATTGACAATATGTCGTAGCAGCAGTCAATATGTCGTAACCCACATAATAATTAAACAATTTTTCCAAAAAAAATTTTTTACTGCTATCATTACTACTTAGGCATTATAACAAACGTCAGAAAAAAAAGTTACTAGTTTTCTTTTATTTGCGACCGACGTGAAACGTTTTTATCGTCTCCTGAAAAATTTCCCAAATGTGGGATACGACGTGTCAGAATGGCAGTATCGATAATCAATTCTCAAGAGGAATGAAAAAAAAAAGGTTACAAATTGGATTTAATACAATGTGAATTTTATTCTAGGTGTTCTAGGTGCCTTATTTTATTTGGCGATATTCTACAACTTTGATCTGGGGCAAGCCGCATTCTTGAAATGGACTAACTCTTCCCTAACTAGGGGCCATTCGGGTGAGATAAGAATATAAGATCAGCTGCCAATAAACTTCTGTTCCAGATAACTAGGCTCTAGAGCATTCATTTAATAATCCTATAATATTGTTTCATTGATGATACTCCATTACATGAATATCATTTTTCCCTAAAGACAGCTCATTTGATTTGATACACAATTCTGGAATTCGTGAATTGACCTATATTTATCCCAAATACCCTCGGGGCGCCTTGATTTCATTAAAACAGCGTAGAGGCATATTTCGGAGTCAACCTTATAGCTGTTTCAAGTAAAGATGTCGATTAGATTGCAACTGAAGACGCCTCTGAGACGTTGGCGGCAGACGTTTCTCAGGGCATATTTCTCAAAATCAACTATGATTCTTTTTTTTTTTTAATCGCAAGTTGAAGGCTGCATCGGTTAATATCGTTCAAAAAAATAAACAAATTAAAGTGATTCTTAGTTCGCATAAATATGATAATGCAGATTCATGCCTTCCACGAAAAGAAGAAATTGCATATTGAATTAGATAGAACTTTCAGGAACAGATTCTCAATTTTGTGGAATGTCAATGCAGTCATGGTAAATATAGTCATGTCCTAATAAGCTGATCGCCAAAAGAGAAAAGAGCTGTTATCTTCTTTTTCTGAACAGCTGATTCTTCACCTCGAGTTTCTTTTTCACTCATTTCGTTCATAATCATTCAAATAATTTGAGACATTCTTGATAATAAGAAATACGAGCCCGATGAAGAAAATTTTAATATATTTTATATATTTATATCACGCTTAAAACAGTGGAATAAATAGTCGTCAATTCCAAAATATTTATTAGTTTTTATTTTTCTCATTTACTAAATATTGAATTACAATGATTTAATATTCACTAGTCTTCTCCATTTCACTTTGCATCGATAGCCATAGTTCTCAATATTAGACCAGAGCCACAAGACAATGGGACATCGGACTCGCTAATCTCGTACAGATCGACGGATGTAGATGGCTATAGTCCATGGGTCACAGCCTTGGACACATTCCTCAATGGTAACGTCAGATTGTTTTCCAATTCAATATTTATATAGCTTATTGAAATATCCTGAAATTACAGATCTGTCGAGCCACCAATTATTCCATTAAAAATTTCTATCAGGGTCTTACAATGAGAAAATCATATGAGATTATAGGAGTTTCGCGTGCCAACCCTCGTTGATGCTTCGCGTTTCATGGCACAAGACTTACTTTTTTAATGAAAAATCATTTTTTTCGCTGGAGCACAGTTATAAATCACTGCGCAAATGTTCATTTGAACTTTGGCATGTCCAAACTTACTTCTTCTGTGTTACGAATTTTCGACATGGCACCCTTCAGATTACCGAGCACTTTCGACAATTCCGAGCAGAATGGAGAAACTTATCGCTTGTGATTTCAACCACCTACCCTCGACGGAGCATCTTTGCGACGTAGACGTCAGAAACTTTGGTCCTTGTAGCGCAGAAAACCACTTTGGATACCACAGAGCCTCGCCTTGCGTTTTCTTCAAGCTTGATACGGTACTTTTAGTTATATTATTCACTTGTTAACCAGAGTTATAGATTTAACTGAATCGGAATTTTCTTTTGAAAGCTGTACGTTAATATGTCCGACAATACCTTTTTTCGCAAATATTTGTGGGAATTATGTTTCCTTTCTTGATCAACTCAAAGACCATGTCGAAGTCTAGAACGTGGGTCAAATTTTACACTGATGTTTTTGAGAGTTTATGTTATGCTCAACTGAAACGTCTGACTATTTTATAATGATAATGAGTAAAAGAATTACTTTGCTAGATATAAGTACTGGATCTGTATTTCCAATACAACATACATAATCTTCTTGATTTTAAGGTGCTTGCCTACGCAATCCCACCAGACCTAAAAACATGGGGAAAAAAGGTGCTATTAAATGGAATATCTTTGCCTGGGCACCGAAATCAATGAAACAAAATACGTCGCGCAATTCTATGTGCGCCTCCGAACACGTACGGCCCAAAACATGATTTTTTCACGCAAAAATCCTGAAGATATCCATGTAAAACGTCTCAAAACCGTTTTACATGGATATCTTCTCTATTATTGCGTAAAAAAAACATTTTTTGGGCCGTACGTGTTCGGAGGCGCACATAGAATTGCGCGACGTATTTTGTTTCATTGATTTCGGTGCCTAGGCCGAGATATTCCGTTTAATAGCACCTTTTTTCCCAATGTTTTCAGGTCTGGTGGAATTGCGTAGGCAAGCACCTTAACAAGATATTTTTCATCACGCAGCCTCCCGGTTGGAAGCCGGAGTTTTATAATGACACCAACTCACTGCCAGCGAACATGCCTTCAGACCTCAAGAATCACATTCAATATCTAGAACGTAACGATCCTCGTATACTAAATACAGTTTGGTTTTCATGCGAGGGCGAGAATCCAGCGGATGTAGAGTTTATTGGTCCAATTCAATTCTTTCCGCGACGAGGATTCGCAGGGTATCAGTTTTTTAACAATGGAGTTGATGGGTACCTGAGTCCTCTGGTTGCTGTGTTAATCGAAAGGCCAAGTTGTAAGTTCGTATTAGATCTATTTATTTTCCTTTCCAAAATTGAACTATTCATTCGAATAACAGATTCCTTCTGAAAAAATAATTTGCCTCTCAATACAACATCGGTAACACACCATTGCACATGAGCTTAATTAGGGAATTAATATTTGCCGATATAATTTTACTCGAATAAGACAAAAGTGACACTACCGATCCTTTCAGCTGGAATCCTAATCAGTATCAAGTGCAAGGCATGGGCTCGCAATATCAATCACGACTCTGATCAGGGAGTCGCTAAATTCGGGTTGCTAATTGATTAATCGATACAACCGTAAGCATGTCTTTTTTTCTTTCGCTCCTTTACAATCTTGCTTTCCAGGCAGAAAAAAAAAATGAATAATATGTAATGTAATATCTCTATAATTGTAGTTCTTAGTTAATAAGTGTTAAAAGTACACAGAAGTCCAGAAAAAAACAGAAAAACCACAACCAGAAAAAAAAAAAATGAATAATATGTAATGTAATATCTCTATAATTGTAGTTCTTAGTTAATAAGTTAAAAAGTACACAGAAGTCCATAAGCCATAGCGCATGCGCATCACTTTGCATTTACTGCAGATGTAATATCTACATCTGTGGCTATGAATTCTGCTTATGGCTTATGGATTTCTGTGTGCTTTGGCCCTCATCACCGAAGTTCGACTACATGCCCGAAAGGGCGATAAGTCTTAGGATTAATTTATTGATCACCGAAGTTCAAAAGCGAACAACTTTGTACTCGAAAGTGTTGTATATTAAAATGTAAAGTATACTCATATAAACTGTGAACTCAGTCACCTGCACCTACGTTTGTATACCGTGAGGAAACGTGAAAAGAGCCTGGTCCAAGCGCGCAGGCGCTGATTTATTCGAATATCGTTGGCCGGCAGAATCGCGCTAGCAACTCCACCAACTTTTTAGTCATATCCCTAGTTCTGTCGTTTGCTAGATTCACACCAACATAACCTATTCCTGCCACGGTCTGCGGCCATTCGTAGGATTTGTTCGTCTTAGTTACACTTTCTACACTTTTCTTACACTTTTTACACTCGCCCAATAGGAGGTGTAAATTTCTAGTGAAAAGTGTAAAATCTGGCAAAATCGTAAAAAGTGTAGCTAAGGCGAACAAACCTCGTATTTGACAACAATCGGAAAAAAATATCATACGGACTCTAGGGATATTCGTGGCAAGTCTGAAATTGGCATCCCTCGTAATATTCAAATGAATCAGCGCCTGCGCGCTTGGACCAGGCTCTTTCCACTTTTCCTCGCGGTATAATTAACTTTCGACTAGTAGAACGGGAGCAATGTATGAAGTCAAAGTTGCCGAAAGATGGGTGGTTGTGAGGTTAATACTTTGATCCTTTTAATTTGTTATAGCATTCGAGGTCTCGCATCAATTAATTAGACTACGACTTACGTAATACCTATACTTATAGTGAGTCTATAAGTGTCGAACTCAACTATTGTAGTATCGCACACTTCGTCATGCTTATGTAGTAGAGGATTGTTGATCACATCTGAATTATAGGTGAAAGACAACACTATATATTTTGTAACCGTTGATGACCTGACCAATATCTACGTGTTATTGTTTTTAATTTGATTATTTCCAGACTGCCATTTCTGCGATACCACCGAAGCAATATTTTGTAACTGATGTTGCAGAAAGATATCAACATATTGTTAATGCCATGTTATAGGTTTGACAAAATAAAGAAAATTGTTGAATAAAGAAAATCCCCAAAGTTTGTCCTGGATAGATTATAAGGACTATTTTGTCAGATAGTACCGATCATGAGTTAGGATACAAGGGATTCAAGAAATGCGTAATATTCGGGGTAAATATCCAGCTGTACAGTAGGGGACTGCCCATATAAGTATACGTACAGAGTCGTGGGCTGGAAGGAGTTTCATTTATAGAATTACAATTAATAAATTTGAAACCAAAAATTATACAGAAGATAATAGAAAAAGATAAACCTCCGCGGTGAACGGCAGAAAACAGTGGCACATTGTATTTTCTAATGATAATCATGCACGTTTTCACGAGGAATTACAGAAAAAGGGCGCTGCACCACTGTTTTCCGCCGTTCGCCGCGGTGTAGTGGGCACCGATTCGTATGATCAATATTCCGTAAATAGTAAAATTGTATGGAAAAAAAAAAAAAAATCGCCAAAAAAATTAATCACAATTGCTTATTACTGCCCAATGTTATCGATAAAATGTTACTACCGCTCAGCGAATTCTCAACTGGTATTTCGCACGGTATTTAAAAGATTTTTTATATAAATATTGATGTCATCACCACGCGTTCATAATGTGAATGAGAATATGTCCTTGCCTCTAGACAACGCCTGATCGTCGCTTCGAGAGGCCACGAGCATTCCCTACAGATAAAGAATATACCTATTGCCGGTGCTGCGACGATATTTGACATTTCTTTATCGCCTTCATATTCGGAATTGCTCTTTCCGTCAGAAATTTTTTGAAACTGTCAAAACTAAGGAACGCTTCATTTTCGCCCAATAATCACACGGTCATTCGGCTTCGGATACGGTGCTCGTAGTCCCATAAGAGCCCCTGGTTAATCCGGCACTGCGGCTGAGCACACTAGACGCTTCATAATGGCTGAATGAGTACAATTGCCGCGGGTTACGGAAGCAGAGGCATACCAATGCTTCTTACGAGTAAAAGTTACGACGATTTTATACAAGTACACCAAATCGAATATACAAATTCTGTGGTATAGAGATTTCGGCTAAAATTCAACCGGTCAGTTGTGACATCAAATACACGATACAGCCATAAGGCAATTGGACTCGGTGTGCGTCGCAAGTAACGTGCTAGTGATTATCGAGAATCGTTTCAGCAGGCCAGCTCTCGTCGGTAATATCGTGACATGGCACACAGCAACCGTGGTAAAGTATACCTGAATGAATGGAATGCGTCTGGCTACATTCCTACCACGAAGCGATACGCCTAAGGAAAAGAAGAAACAAAAGAAGAAGAAAGGAATGCGTCAGAAATGAATTTCGCCATTTCAAATTTTCATTTTGGAACACTCACAATTTTATATCGTTCTAATTTTCTAATATGTTACAGTGCATTAAAAAATAGTGGCCACATATTTTACAGGTTTGGGATCTGGCGGTTCGTTTATATTTTTTAATTTTCGAATATTTTCAAAGTGATTAACACTTTCAAATGAGTATATACAGCGTGATTCTCAAGTCGCGGAAAAGATTTCACATGCAGATTCCTTATTAAAATCGAAGAATAAAGTTCCTTATCAAAAACTTCAAGGGACCGCTCGTTCTTGAGTTATAGAAGGTTTAGTCAACCCTATCAGACGGCCGTAATGTGACGTGCTCAGTCTCGTAGCAATCCTGAAAAATTGATAGTACCCGCGTCGCATGAACTTTGCCTGAAATTTAGTTTTTTATTCCGTAATTTTTAGTCCTTACGTCGTCCGGTCGGTCATTCTCGTGCCCTGCGTCATTCGCCCCGTAGTTGACGTTGTCCAGGTGGTCAAACTGTTGACTTACGTTCCCCAGGTCGTCCGCTTCGTAGTTTTCACTATTGTTGTCTTTGGGTTGTTGATTTCCGTCCTCCAGGACTTTCGCCCCGTAGTTGACGTTGTCCAGGTGGTCAAACTGGTGAATTACGTTCCCCAGGTCTTTTGCTTCGTAGTTTTCATTTTAGTTGTCGTCAAGTAGGTGATTTTCGACCACCAAAATTCTTACTACGTTTTTGATGTTGTCCAGGTGTTCGAATTGATGACTTTCGATCCCCAGGTCGTCCGCTTCGTAGTTTTACTTTCGCCCCGTAGTTTACGTCGTCCAAGTAGTCAAATTGATGACTTCCGATCCCCAGGTCGTCTGCTTCGTAGTTTTTACTCTCGTTGTCCTCGAGATGTTAATTTCCGGGATCCAGGACTTTCGCCCCGTAGTTTACGTTGCCCAGGTGGTAAAACTGGTGACTTACGTGCCCCAGGTCTTTTTTGCTTTGTAGTTTTAATTCTAGTTGTCGTCAGGACGACCTGGAGATCGAAAGTCATCAGTTCGAACACCTGGATATTGTCAAAAACGTAGTGAGAATTCTGGAGGTCGGAAATCACCTGCCCGTTGACGACTAGAATAAAAACTACCAAGCAAAAGACCTGGGGAACGTGAGTCACAAGTTTGACCACCTGGACAACGTTGACTACGGGGCGAAAGTCCTGGATCACGGAAATCAACAGCTCGAGGACAACGAGAGTGAAAACTACGAAGCGGACGACCTGGGAAACGTAAGTCACCAGTTGGACCCCCTGGACAACGTAAACTACGGGTCGAAAGTCCTGGATCACGGAAATCAACAACCCGAAGACCACGAGAGTAAAAACTACGAAGCGGACGACCTGGGGATCGGGAGTCATTAATTCGAACACCTGGACAACGTCAAAAACGTAGTGAAAATTTCGCTGGTCGAAAGTCACCTGCCTGACGACAACTAGAATGAAAACTACGAAGCGGACGACCTGGGGAACGTAAGTCAACAGTTTGATCACCTGGACAACGTCAACTACGGGGTGAAAGTTCTGGATGACGATAATCAACAATCCGAAGACAACGAGAGTGAGAACTACAAAGCGGACGACCTGGGGAACGTAAGTCACCAGTTTGACCACCTGGACAACGTCAACTACGGGGCGAACGACGTAGGGCACGAGAATGACCGACCGGACGACGTAAAGACTAAAAATTACGAAATAAAATACCGAAATTTTAGGCAAAGTTCATGCGACGCGGGCACTATCAATTTTTCGGGATTGCTACGAGACTGAGCACGTCACATTACGGCCGTCTAATTGGGTTGACTAAACCTTCTATAACTCAAGAACGAGCGGTCCCTCGAAGTTTTTGATAAGGAACTTCATTCTTAGATTTTGATAAGGAATCTGCATGTGAAATCTTTTCCGCGACTTGAGAATCACGCTGTATATCTCAGGACCTACCGCGGCTCTACAAAGAAAAATAGTGAGAGCTTCTTTCATATTTGTTCATTCAAAGGGTTCAGTTTTCTTCTGAAATATTATATATTAGCTACGATAAAGATGATTTATTATTATTATTATTATTATTATTATTATTTTTATCATCATTATCATCATTTATGGAATGTCGTATTTCTAAATAAGACTCTGCATGTTTCTATATATGTAATTTATTTACATTTAGAACCACAGAATAATCCATTGAAACTGAGAATAATGTTTTATTATTTTCTTCCCACTTATTACAATGTGAAGCTTTGCCTTTCTTTGTCATTAGAAATTTACTTACGTATGATTTATAATTCTAGAACGAACAAATTTCGTATAGAACTATATGTGTTTTATAAAGTTAATAGTTTTTGAGATACCGCAATAGCCACTTGATAAAATTAGTTTTGCAAAAATTCGAAAATTTTAGGCAGCTATAAGTTCGGAGCATACTTTCGACCCGAACTACCGAAGAACACGTGACCGCTCTTTTTTCAATACAATGTAATATAGGCATGAAAAAATTACAGTAATTCTAATGATAAGAGTTCCAGAATGAAAATTCGACCCACAATGCGCTACGTCCATTATCATTTTTTTTTTAACCCGTTAAATTTGAATAATTAGCCGGAAGAAACGTTATTTGGTATTCACACATGGTACGTATTCCACGTGAAAATAATCAGTCAGATCTCAGAGATTCGTAAAAAAAATCTGTGTGTCGATACGCCTTCGGGAATGAGATTCTTGTGCCAATCGATTTGGCAATTACTCATCGAGATATACTTGCAATTCTTAATTTGACAAGGTGCATTTGGTGGAACCTGCGTCGCTTACAATAAAGCGTATATTTGAATCCCATATTAAAAAATTTATCGGTTACAAAATATCTCGGGAATCTAAAAATCTCGCAAATATTGAAGATCTTTATTCGTGTTTTAATTGGTTTGTCTGTTGACCCATATGTAAAATGAACTCGCGACTCGACTTGACCCTTCTGTTGCGATTAGATTGATTAAAAAACTCATCAACGTCTGATTAACCTCAGAGTTCTCGGCGTAAAATGAACGGAACCCGATCTGTGTAGCATCAATATTTACCGACTTATCAATTCGCTCAGAAGACTATGGCAAAATTTTGAAAAACCGTGCCAAATTCTTTGGCACAAAAATCTAACTCGGCAAGGACTATCGGTATGCAGATTTTGAAAAATTTCTGAGGTGTGATAATTCTTTCCATGTGGAAGCGTCGATATGTATAGGTATATTTTTCAAAGCCATATCATCACTAATGAAAAATTAGCAGCAACTTTCTTCACTGTCAAAAATTTGATAGAAAGGTGGAACCGCACAACAAAAAAAGAAAAAATGATGAGTGACGAATATTATTCGTCTAGTCTTATCAGAAAAACATCCTGCCCGTTTATCAAAATTTTCGACAGTGCCGGTCTGGCAGCTAATAAATTTTTCAAATTGCTGTATTGCACTTCTGGAAGAGTTCTGTTCATCGAAAGACGATCCGTTCGTCATTTGGTTCGAACAAAATAATATTTCGAACACTTATTTATGAATTATCTTTTATCACATGTTCTAATAATTTGACCCCCATTCCCGAATGGAGATATCGGAATTTTTCGAGATAATTCACCCCGATTCTTCAGTCCTTCTCGTGAATATATCCATTCGAAGGAATGACCGTTTTGAGAAATGAGAAAACAAATTTGCCACTTCGCTTATCAGTTCTAAGAAAAGAACCACCTTTCATAAAATCCCTTTCAGTTCTTGAATTACCTTCGTGTAACGACAACCGTACGGCCGTTGAACATTAAACTACTCTTTTGCTATCAAATTAAAAAAAAAACAGTGCTATTGCAATCCACTCGGTGTATCAAACCGACCGAGAAAATCGCAATCGGAAATTCAGTGGAACTGCCGTGAAGTGACTACATTTTTTGGGCCATATTGCATAACGATGAAGGATGAACTGACAAGTAGATCGATATTTGTTACGTAAATTTGTTCAGCTTTTTTTTTTTTCACTGTGATTAAAAAAGATTTTTGTAAAATGTGGATGTGGATATCAGTAGATGGAACCACTTTTCAGCGTTGTTATAAGAACACTCACCAAAACTCACAAGGATTTTATAGATAACTTTAGTGACCGGTGCAGGACAGAATTGCTTACACTTAAGGTGGTACCCTACCCAATTCGACCTGTTCTAAAAACATCGGGCTGAACGGTGCTATTAAATGGAATATCTCTAACCGGGCACCGAAAACGGGAAAAAGGGCTCTGTAGCGTAATTCTATTGGCGATTTTGAACACGTACGTCCCAGAACATGTTCGTTCGTAAATAGAATCGATCTACAGAGCCCTTTTACCCGTTTTCGGTGCCCGGTTAGAGATATTCCGTTTAATAGCACCTTTCAGCACGCGTTCAGCCCAATGTTTTTAGAACAGGCCGAATTGGGTAGGGAACATCCTTAATTTTATTATCTACCAGATGTGTTTTTAATGGCAGGGTATGAGAGAAAACATTGAGAGTTGCTGAATTCTCAGTAGAGTGCGACTTTGTAAAAGACTTGACATCTATTTACAAAATTTGACATAAGGATCCTGCGCTGGATCAATGATGAGGCACCTCGCCGCGCCACCACATTGTAGTTTATAATAACAGTCACGTAGTCACGCTCACAATAAGTTGCGCGACATTTCAGCCTTCTGATATTTTCGTACACCTAAAACATAGTACAATGAATTTTTCGAATTTTCTATTACAAAATTGAACCTTTTTACGTACTAGAAGTGCTCTGACACAATACCGGCAGAAAAAATTATTCACCGCCCAGATGGCGCAGCTTTGCAATATAAGAACAACGTTTACCTTATCATCGTGATGCATCATTTCGGGAAGTTTCATTGTCAAGCCGGGTGGCACTTTTTTGCTATTTTATATGCGAGAACTGTGGAAAGAGATAAGCTGTGCGTAGAATTATACGCACTTAATGCTGTCAATGCTATCAATGATGAACAAAACTAAGACGAAATAATAATGTTCATCATTTTTATCCCAAAATACAACGTCATAAAGACGATAAAAACAAATGAAAATATTGGAATGAAAATAGATGCCTGTGTGATTTTTGGGATTGCTATTCGACTCAACATAGGCCTTATAGGAGAAAGCGGTTGGTGCAGTTTACAGGTCGTGGCGTTGATTGAATCTTTTCGAAGTTTGGTGGAAACATACTACATTGGTGTAATTCCAGGCCAAATCAACAATATCCAATGAATTCAAATTTTAAGTACGAAAATTATTCAATCCAAGCCGTGGTTATATCCAATTCTACAGAATAATAGTTTGAGGTGAATAATTTTCACACTGAAAATTCAAACTCATTGGATATTGTTGGTTTGGTCCGGAATTACATCAATGTAGAATATTTCCTCCAAATTTTGAAAAGATTCAATCAACGATGCAACCTGTATGATTCTGCGCCGATCGCTTTTACGGTAGCTGAAAGCTACGTGACGCGAAGTCCGAATTTTTTCAATAATTGTGAATGATAGTTCAAAACACTAGTAATCTGCTGTAAAAAGAAATATTGAGTCAATGAAATATTTCATCACAGCGCATCAGCGATTTGAAAAAAATTGTTTTTAGGGTTTATGTACCACCTTAACTGAGAAAGAAATATTGGCGAAACGTGGCTCCTCTACGGCATTATGGGCACGACGTGAATAGAAAACTGTAAAAGAATGCGTGTGTGTGCTCATTTTGTATCCACGATTTTAGACGTACCACTTGAGCAATTTGACTGAAATTTTGACAAAAAATCGTGTCTTCCGCGATGATCTGCTATCGAAATTATCAGGTCTAAAGTACTTTCGGTTTCTTATTATCGATTAGGTCGCTTTTCACCCCTTTGAACATGGTCCAGAATTTTCCGAAAAATGTGCATTCGTTAACAATTTGCATAAAATTTTCTCATTAAAACATGTCTAACAGGGTTGTTCCAGAATTCAAAGTAGATGTTCGAGAAATCTGTAAAACTGGATTGAGAAAAATTAAAACTGATTCAGTTTGCGATTTAAAAATTCGTATTTATGGAAAGTCAGGAATTATCCATCGACACTCACAGCTTGTTCCATTAATCGAAATTATACAATGAATCTCGTGTGTATAATATATGCATGCATTTTTTCAGGCCAAGTTTGCCTAGTACATGGGATATTCTATGGTATTCAAATCGGTCTCGTTCTCCTTGCCGGTATATACATTTTTAATGACTTGGATCCGAGGCTAAACCGGAACTGGAATCTGGAAGATGATACTAATATATATGGCGATAATCCTGGTGAGATATAGATCCGCGTAATTCACATTATTCTATTTAGGACTAAGCTGCACCTAGGGAGAGACGCAACTGAAATGGCCATAAGTCAAAAAAAATTTCATAGAACTGAATGGGCATTTGGTTACTTAATTTTGAGTGTTAAGAAATGAGAGTAATTACTCCATAAACGAAGAGCGTATCTCGTGTTGAATTGTCGTGCTGAATTGAAGCTATGAGGCAGCCATCCTGCTTGCAGTATGTCTTTCGATTTTGTCGATTTGTAATTTTTTTTTTTAAAACGATGTTGATTGATTTAGAAAAAAGGGGTGTAAAAGGCGATATACAATTCATTGCGTACAATTAGAATTGATTGTTGTAATCATTGCCCATTATTAGTTTGGACAAATTTATCGGGAGGTCAGCATGGTTGAGTCGAAAATATAGAGATCCGTTGAAAAAAAAACCAGGTTGACCTGGATTTGGCCTCGACAAAGTCATCTGGGATAAATTCGATTCAGCCAAGTTTTTTCCCCCTTCGAACCCTTCGACTTTAGTACGAAACATTTTTCGATACCTCTTTTAGGTTCCAAGATATTGCCCTGGCTCGATTAAAACCAATCACCCGGTAAATCTCGGGAACACGGCAAAAAAATTGGGAGATAGGCGAATAATTGGCATTACGGGAATGAGGCCGAAACCATAAAAATCGGCCAAATACCGGTTTTGATTTTTTTCAACGAATTTGGAGTTTGAAACGAAAAAAAGATCCTACGCGTTGTTCGTATGGAACCGAGGAAACCTGATAACATTTTATACCAGCTCGACATTTTGCTGAACAGAAATAGAACTAAGAGGTCTCGAACCTGTCGAAAACCGAAACATCCATTTTTTAATATTGTTTTTTTTTTTTCAGTTTTTGTTACTTCTTAAAACCCAATGACAAGTATGGCCAAATGCTCATTCATTTCTAGAGAAGTACTGGACTTAGCGATTTCCGTTGTGTTTTCCGTTAAAGAATCGTAATGATTATGATAATATGCCTATTACAAAGCCTAAGAAACTGTGAACGACGAAATATTTTGAAAATAGAAGACTGTCTGAGCTTTTTTGGAAAAGTCTTGTCAATTAGGTAAAAGTGAAAGCTAAAGGCTGCGTGCTTTCGTCTTGCGATGTTTCAGGACTTAGCTTCAGACCAATGGCAGTTGTGGGGACATCAAAGTCAATTATTTCGTGGAAGCTTGCTGATCGAGATGGTTATCTACCTTACGTCAAGTCCTTGGAACAATTCCTTGAAGGTGGGATCAAGTTATTCATAAGCTCATTAGTTTATATAAAATTTCTGGAGTACTTGTTGAATCTTCTTCGTTATAGAATTGTGTTAAATCTCGGCATAACGTAATTATCTCAAACGATCATTGAAGGGTTTCTCTAAATTCGACTCTCCGTAAACAAAAATCGACCGATTCAATCAACGATTACAGAATCTATATTTCAGTTTACAGGATACCCCCGGCCCCTAGCCGAGGTATGAACATTCGTAACTGTGATTACGAGAATCCACCACCGCCGGGGCAGTTTTGCGATGTAGACATCAGAGCCTTCTCTGCCTGCATAGCAGAGAACCATTTTGCTTACAAGAAAGGCTCGGCTTGCGTTTTCCTCAGACTAAATACAGTGAGTTTGATCATTTGACCTATTCGTCAGTCGACAGTTGAAGTAAATAAACGATAATTCGTGATTATGATGTTTTTCTAAATCATTTTTTATCACGCAGCCATCTGGATGGAGGCCAGTGTTCTACAATGATACTAATTCACTGCCGGACGCAATGCCCGCAAGCCTTAAGAGCCACATTTTAAATTTGAAAAGTTCAGACCCTCGCAAACTAAATACCATTTGGATTTCGTGCGAGGGAGAAAATCCTGCAGACTTGGAGTTTGTGGGTCCCATTGAATACTTTCCACTTCAAGGGTTCCCCGGGTATTATTTTCTTAACGATCCACCCGAAGGATACCTCAGTCCATTGGTTGCCGTCCATTTCATAAGGCCAATGAGTAAGTTTGTCTTCACTCTTGATCCTGGATGATTAATGCCATTAATCCGCAAAAAATCGTACACGTGCCATTGTGTATGAGGTCAATACTTAGATTAACAACCGTTATGTGGCAATTTGATATGGATATGATTATTCATTCTTGCAGTCGGACCCTTGATTAACGTCAAGTGCAAAGCGTGGGCTCGGAACATCAAACACGACGATGACTCCGCTCTGGGAGGAGTGCAGTTCGGACTGATGATAGAATAATTGATACAATCCGAAAAATCTTGACTGCTTTTCCATTTCGCTATGCGGGCACAGCGAAAAAGCTGAGAATTATGGGGGCAACTGGGGCCTAATGGCTCATCACTCCGCTGTCATGTCGCCGAGATAACGTTTTGCTTAGATATTAAGTTAGCGGTTTTTACCTCCGATTTCAATAAGATAATGTTTCTTCGGAGTCATTTATTTTTTTCAAAATCTTTCATCATATTCTTACCGACTTCAACCGAGAAATAAGCTTAACTAGTAATTAATGTTATTTTTTTCTTTCTACTATTATTAATTATGGTAAACCTCAGCAAGTTTTATCAAGAGACTCGGTAGAGTCTTGCGCCAAGTACATTAAAAAAAAATTTTTTCAAGCGCGAGACTCAACGAGTCTTATACCCATAGAGGTATAAGAGATAGAGTACGTGAGCCATAGGAGCCTATACAAGTGAAAGCCAGCACGCGATAGAAAGAGAGAGGAGAACTAGTACGTCGGATTTCTTTGTCTAATGACGCATGCGCCAGCACGCGCAGTATTGTTGACGTGAACATAACCTGTTCATAAGCTTCATCAATTTAAATAATATCACCACGGTGATAAAGTGTATAGTTTGTAAAGAGGAGCAAAAAGCATTTGAGAGTCGCAGCTTTCACAAGTAAGTAAAAATCAAACATCAATGTGAAATGACCCAATGGCTAGTTATCGTGAAATTTTTTTCTACGCTCGTAACTATTCTCCGAGTATTGATGTTGCCAAAAAATACAATCCTAAATCTCGAATTTGTAGTGAATCTGCTGAATAGTAAAATAGTTATTAGTCTATTTATTCATCCTACTCAATCCTACCAGGCGTTGACTGAATATTATAAAGACAGCTCCCCTTATGGACCTTTGTGAGCCGACTAAAATTCGCAGCGAGCTAGCGCCCCCTCAGTAATTCTAGCGGCATATTCAGGAAGCGAGTAAAAAATACTGAAACGCGCTGGATCCGTGTTGCAATTACCGACTGGAATAAACCGTTTTCGTGATGATATGTCAGAGCGGTTAGAGTAGATAGTTATAGGAATCGCAAATATCCCCGACCCCACGCGCGTGTTTTTACCGGTTCCGTCGCATTGTAGCTCACAGAAATTAAGTAAATAAAATAAAGATGATTGCTAGTGACTTAATTTTAATTGATAAATAATGCGAACTGGAAACACGTTTTCACGCAATCCCGTGCCTTCCTACGTAGACATTATGGTAATACGACGAACTGGCTCCAAAAAGAGTCACTGAGGCGTAAGTATACATTAAATCGAATTCGTTAAACTTCGCGGCAATTGAATAAGGTGATAAGAAGAAATGCTTTAGTTTGAACAAATATGTTTTGCACTGTATAAAACATATTTGAAGCAAATGACAATCATGCAAATGACCGAAAGCACTACCAAAAGAGATATATATGGCTGTCTCTGGAATTGAGGAATTTCGATATTTTTGGCATCGCGGAAATACGCGCTCGAAACGTTCCTTTCGTTTCCGATATAACACCTGTTTTCAATTAATTACCAGAACATCGCGGATTGGAGATCAATATGGAAAGTGCTGTGAAGTTTACAGGTGCTTGTCGAGGACAACGGGAGATTATACTTGTATGCTTCACAAAGTCACATCTCACAGCTCTTGAATATTTTTCCATTGTAATTGCCCGCCGCACACTAGCGTATGCAGTTTGTGCTTCTGCATATTCGGACTTACACTGAATAATACGAGTTATTATTATTCTTCGAAGTTTTCGCAATACGAATATATAGGGCAAACCACGTAAACTCTTCATTCTCCGATCCTCACCATTACCGAGTTTCTCTCTTTGTTTTTATGTTTTTATAGATTGAAAATAAAGAAACACGTCCTTTTTATCTTTCTACGTTTTACGACCCCTTCCGATTCTCCGGTTGCTTGAAATTATGCATTTCTTCGAATTATGAAAATTTCTCAATGCATTTATGTATCAGTATATATGGCAAGCTCTTTCCCCTGTTATACCTAGGCATCTATAAAAAATGCAAAGTAAGAAGATAAAGTTTGAATGAAAAATTAGGCCACTCAATGTTTATTAATGATTTTTGCGGCTTAACATAATGGTACAGTTTCCAAATGAGTTCGTTTGAAATTCTGCATCAACGTTATACATAATGGCTGGCCACCCGCTTTTTTATTTATTTCTGGACGAATTGATGCTTGCAGGAAGCAAAGTAGGTAAGTGAAAATAGTTTATATAATTAACGTTGTTAGCGAGTATATCGAATAGTTTTAATTAATTTTATTATGTTTAACAATTTTTAAAATATCAATAATAATGATGATAATAATAAAATGAACAACAACACGAATATAATGATGATAATGATAATAAGAAGCAAAGTAGGTAAGTGAGGATAATTCATCTAATCAACCTTGTTAGTAAATAAATCAAATGATTTTAATTAATTTTATTCATTTACGGAAACCTCTCTGTTCTGTATCTTCGAAGCTGTAATCCAAGCGCGAGAAGGCCAAGCGGTGGTAAATTAAGACATTAACAATTTTTTAACCATTCATTCGATTAAAGTCAAACTTGCCAGAAAACTTTTTTTCATCTTGATAAACAACTTCCTCACTGAAAGTTGTCGGTTGGTCGAAATTTGTTCGACTCCGGATGCGCTTGAAGATATCCATAACTGATTTTTGCAATGTCTCGGAAAATAATCAATAACTTTTTTGTTGACAGTCATATCCCCCGTTTTCTTCTTCAGTCAATAGTCAAACGCTATAATACATGATGTCTGAAAATTTCGTTGAAAAATTCCAAAATTTGGTTAATTTAACAGTAGTTGAAGTGAAAGACGTTGGAAATTTTTAATTTTACAACGGACACGTTTTTTGTAAATATTTTTAAAACGACGAAAGCCACAACTTTTTTTTACGTGGAAACAAAGATGCGGAATCAAATTTCCTATAGGAATGCATGCTTCAAGATTCGAAATTTGTAACTTTTTTTACAAACGGTCAGAGGCCACTTTTGCGAAGCGAAACAAATTTATATCTCTTGTCGCATTCGGCTACTCAATTGTTCATTGAAAATCGTTCATAAAATATTAACTAACAATACTTGGGTGCAAGATTTAAGGTACTTACAATCAAGAGATCCGGAAAAGTGGTATGCAAATGAGTTATTCACAAGGCTTAAGAATGTTTACAGACTTGTCATCGGTGTGTAAACTGGAGAAACAAAAGAAATCATACCTCGCGCTATAGCTGTATTGCACGCCAGCGTAGTGGGCCAACCTAGGCTTCAGTCGCCTGCGAGATTCGAGTCAGCGAGCATTCGAGGGACATTTTGATTGTAATTGAGGATACGGATGCAATAAGGAGATATAACTTTTTCTCGCTCCCCAGAGTTGGCCCCCGAGCAGTTAGAAAAGAAATCACGAATTACGAATTTTCAAACATGCATTCTTGTAGGAAATTTTATCCCGAATTTTTTTTCCCTCCGAAAAAAGTTGTAGCTTTTGTCGTTTTCGGGATATTACAAAAAAGGTATTTTTTCCAAGGTGAATTTTTCCCGCCTCTTTGACTTCAACTCGCTCTCGCTTACCCGATTTTTAGAATTTTTGAACGTAATTTGCAGGAATCATATATTATAGTGTTTCATGACTGATTAAAAAATAAAAAGAATAATATTGTTGTTAAAAAGAAAGTTTTTAATTTTTTTCCGAGATATTGCAAAAATCAGTTATGGATATCTTCAAGCGTTTCGGAAGTCGAACGAATTTCGAGCAACTGAAAACTTCCAGTGAGAAAGCTGCTCGATAAGGTCCAAATAGGTCTTCTGGAAAGTTTCACTTGAATCGAATGAATGGTTAAAAAATTGTTAATGTTTTGAAGCACCACCGCCTGGTTCTCTCGCGCGTAAATCGGAGCGAGAGTATAATGAGAAGCGACTCGCACTTTGCAAAAGATGAAAACTGCACAGACTCGTTAAAAACGAATTTACATAAATTAATGTTAGACAATTCGTCGAATTTTCTGAATTTAGACCTTCAGAAAAGGTGGCCACGTATCTGCCCAGCACGGAGCCGCCAGGCGCCACTGAAATCTCTACTCGCAGCGCCGCTGAAGATAATTCAACGCTCGTAGTTGATCATCGCGGCTTATGTTAGTTGAATCGAAGTAATATTATATTATGTGGCATGCCCGTAAACCAAGTTTTTTTAGCCTTTAGCTCGTACTGAAATCATTATTCGAGTCAAAAATGGTTTACGGGTGCGCCCCATACTTTCTTTTTTTCGGAATAGGCATGAAAAGTCACTTTGACGCCAGTTGAAATTCGTAGACGGAGAGTGAGATTACGGTGCGATCTGTTGCGCACTTCGAACCGTACATCAAAACTGCGGTACGGAGATTTTATACGGCAGTTTTGGAATGTGCACTTCGAACTGCGCAACCAGACTGCCGTATAAAGACTTTATAGTTTGTTTTACCTGAAGTTTTACCAAAGTTTATGATTACCTAAATTTGCGTAGATAGAGCGATTGAAAGTATTCAAACGTTGTTTGTGTAATTATTGAAAAAAAATGGATACTTTTTTTTATTCCATAGTAGATGAATTTCAATCACTTCACCAGCTTGAGAAGAGTTAGACACATAATTGCTTCAAATCTAGAGTAAAAATTTCAAATAAGAGCGCGTTTAAGTGAAAAAAGATGAACATTTGTTTGAGAGGCGAAAAAGATGCGATCAAATTGCAGATAAGGATGTTCGTTTGAAGAATTGAAATTAAAATTTGTTTATTTCAAAGTAGCCAGGGGCCACCTCGAAGCGCAGAAATAATTTTATACGTTCTTCTACGATCCAGAGGTCCAATTATACGACCGATTCCATTTTCACACCCCATTTCCCGTAATATGGACACCTTTTTTTTCGCTCTAGGTATACCTATGGTGATCCATGTGCTTATATTATCATAAATATTTATTTTCGAACGCAAAAATACATTTATTAATCATGACATTGAAATAATAACATTTTCTGTGCAGAAAAAAAGAAGTAGTGAAATTCCCTGTATAATAGAAAAAAGAAAATTAAATAGTAAGTTTTTATTCATATAGTTTGCTTAAATAATCTTTCATTTTTTATCAATAACTACCTCTAGATGTGTTCAATCTGTAATATAAACGATTTTTCACCGTCCTATATTCACTATGCCAGCCGGTCGGTATAACCAGATAATTTTAAAGTCGCAAATTAATGGACTACCTCATAATAATAAATAATAATAATAATAATCACTACTGTCGGCGCAAAAGGGCTTGGCACCTCTGTTTGAGTGATCATAACTTCTACAAAAAGAATTGATCGAGTCAAAAAAGATCGTAAAGCGCCAAGTTTTCTGCGTCTGATTATTATTCATACATTTCTAACCAATAATCGTGAAAACCGTTATGATCTCCGAATGGTTAAAAAGCGTAGTTTTTTCGGAGTTCATTGCCGTACGTCAACTTCAACTCGTCAACTTTTGTCTAAAATAAGTGTAAGAAATCTGGAAACATTCGTAAATATTCCCTGAACATTACCGAACATGGTAGCGCTGTGCAATTTTAAGAATGTTCAAAAACCTGGACACCAGTTGCAAAAAGGTCCAATGATGCGATTTGGGGAACGGATTGGTACGCGTGAACCTGAGCTAGCTCAAAATTTTAGTTAAAATATACACTATTTAATTCCGTGATCAATTTTTGGTTCGCAATAGTGAGCTTCCAGTAAACGACGTTAACAATTTTTTAAATTTGCGAGCGTGTCCCCAGCCGCGATATTCGTCCCTACATTTACCCCCGGCCGCGCCCGGCGCAGACCATACATTGTTGCTCAAAGCTTTCATGCTGTGGAGAAAGCGTTCGGAACTTCTTGCCTCTTTATAATTATGTGAAATATTTATCAATTCCTGTATACTTCGATACTGACGCCAGGGGCTCACCGAAATTGCGTTTCACTATTAAAAAATTATAATTTACATCGATTTAATTTGATTCATTTCGATCGTAGAGTTTTTATTTTTTTTCAAATCATTATTTACTGTCGCATACACATTGTATATCAGTGGCCACATAAGCGAGCAACAATTGAGTCGGCGGCGGTCGCGGCCAGGGGGAGATGCAGCGACGAATATCGCGGCTGGGTGACACGCGGCCGCGCAATAGGGCGAGGGGAGCAAAATGGGACCTACCGGGCAAAATGGGCACCCCCAAAGAGTTTTCGTACTTTTTCAAAATTGAAAAACATTTTGAATCTCATTAATTACATTACTATATCTTGACAACTTAGGGAGAGGTAGACAAAATGGGCAAAAAAATAAATAAAAATTAAAAAGTAAAAAAGTAGAAAGTATTCGAAAGTAAAAATACGAAAACAAATTCAGAACATTTTTTAATTTTGAAAAATTTCGAAAAATGTTTAGGGTGCCCATTTTACCCGCAATTTTCTAAAATGTTTCAGGTAAGGGTGTTCAACACTCGACATCGTTCAGGCCATCGTTTTTCGGTAAAAATTCAAAGATCCATTGATTCAAACCTCTATTTGAAGCGTTAGTTTTTTATGGTGCCCATTTTGCCCCCCTCGCCCCTGCATATAATTTTATGAAAACTTTCAGAGCTAAGTCACCTTAATTATTAATCTGCGAATTAATGTGGAAGGTCGCGAGAGTATGCGATTTGTATGTATCAGAACATTTCCCGAAAACATCACAGCTGCTACGTGCAGGTTTTCGGCATAGTCGATAGAGTGGAGAAAAAACACGTGCAGTAAAACAGTGTGTCTGATAGTATCTAAGATCCCTACTGTTATCAATCTGAATTTACCCCACGGGTCAGCTCGCAGCCGCTTGAAAGAGTAAATTTCAGTCGGTATTACAGATACCGTTTTCAACGCCAAGCCCACTTGGTCGGCTCACAAATTAACCCAGGGTGAACCGTCTTTAGAATATTCAGTCAACGTACCAGGCTACTACACAACCACATTAATTTTCGTAGTGAGCGCGGAGCGCAGCCTGAACTTACTAACTGCGCATGCGTCATTAGACAGAAAATACCGACGTACTACTTGCTCTCTCTCTTTCTATTCCGTACTGGCTGTATCGGCCGACTCACGTACTCTATCTCTTATACCTCTATGCTTATACCCGAGAGGGAACTACCCTAACCTATAACGCGAATTAGTATCCTCGTTTTCTTTCACCTCACATACTACACGAATTGAAACTAATTTAATCTAGGATGTAGGCATGGAAAGCTTTAATTTGAGCCCTAGATCGATTAAATCGGTGTCCGGAATGCTGAGATATAAGTAACTACCGTTTCTGAAACCTCGTTTCCTCGTTCGAATTTTCTCTTTCCTGTTCTTCAGACCTTAGAGCATATATTATGCTCTAAGCTTCAGACCAGGATTCAGCCTACTAAAACCATTCCCATAAAATCACATTCCGTCGCTGAACGCAGGACGTATGTTCAATGCTTATACACAGAACATACGTCTTTACTTATATGGGAACATGACATAGAAGGGAAAATCTACACCGAAAGTTGTATAGAGTGCCGTTAGTACGAGCGGTCACGACGTAGTTAGCGCTCGGATCGCAGACAGAAACCGTCTGCAACATTAGCAGACGCGTGTTGTCATTACATGTTTTTTAATTCAAATAAAGGAAATGAAAGAAAGTACTACAAGCAATGATTATTACAAAATTCGAAGGTACAAAAACTAGGAATACCCACCAAAAGCCCTTAAGTGCGAAAGCCTTACGCCAAGTTCATTAATATGATAGTCACCAACAAATATGTTTCGATAGGTTAATCTTAAATCCTACGATCTCGAGCTTTTGAGGTTATGCGAATCGACTGACGTGTGAAATTTATAGTGATAAATAAAATAACAATTGTGAATGGCTAATTTTACGATTAGTTTTGGTTTACCTTGCATGACACAAGATAGTCAGATGACTATTAACTGACTATTACCTCTTGATTTTATTTACCTATACATAGTAGATTTGGCTTATTTTCATTTATGAATGCAATTATCGGAGAAGACGGTTTTTTGGGGATTCAATTATTTAGCAAGTTACCGCCTGAGGAAGTCTGACGATAGAAAATCAAAAGAAAACGTTGAAGTTAAAAAATATGAGGATAGCATGATTTGATATAAGGAACGGCAAGGAGCCATACCAATAAAGCTGAGTTCAAGCGTTGGATTGCAACGAATTTCACTTCAAGCTCTATGTTAAGCTTATCTCCGAAGGCCCGTCTGCTCAGACTCGAATTGTGAGTCAACGTTATACGTAGGATTCCGACGAGTGTTATGATGTATATCCGTATCATCTAGTCAAAACGAGACTGTAAGTCGACGATGTGTTTCTGACTCCGATAGGCTTCATTCTACACTCCACGTCAACGTAGTGCCTTGACCTTCGGTGGAGATGATTTTTTAATCCATGATTTACAAACAGCTTAGATTCTCCGTTCAGAACGATCTCAAAGTCTGTATAAATATCTATGATTACATGTAAATTAATAATACAAACTATATATCGATACCCACGTTCTAATATGTCTCTCGGTCTCGGTCTCGGTGTATTCTCGGTCCTACTATCTATCATGCGGCGAATTATAGAGTCTACTGTACATAAATTCGTTCGATTTTGGTATGCGACCTGTGTTTGTATGTTCGTCTCTCTTGAGCTTTTCTCAAATTCAGATTAGTGCTATCACGACAGATATTCAGAATGAAAATGCTTATTCACTATTAAAGAAATGATCGATCGCCTCCCTCGTTTTCAGATGATAGAGATTCTCATCCATATTTATTTATTCGTTTTAGACTCGGCGTAATTTCATTTCTGAATGTAATTATTGGAGAAAAACCTTTTTTATGGATTCAGATTAGTGCTAGCAAGATAAATTGAATGCAAATACTTATTCGCTATGAAAGAAATGATCGATCGACTCCCTCTTTGTCAGATGATTCTCATCTATATTTATTCATTCGTTTCAGACTCGGCGTAAGTTTACTTATGAATGTAATTATTGGAGAAAAACCTTTTTCATGGATTGCTCAATTTTGTAGCGGGTTGTCGTTTGAGAAGAGAGGATGATGAGAGAAAACGCTGAAGTTGCAAGATATCGGGATGGTGTGATTTGATAAAAAAAACGGGTAGAGTCAAACGAATAGAGCAGAATGCAAGTGTTTGACTTCAAAAACTTCCATTTTATGCTCTACGCTAGTCTTGTATCAATAGGCCCAATTCTATATTTTTCGATACTTTCTGTTCAGACTCGAAGTTGAAGTTGACGTTATGAGTACGGGACACGTACATGTTTTTTTTGCAGAGGACCTAGCTGCATTAAAAAAAAAAAACTACCTAAGAATTGCAATACATATATCTAATATTTATATATATATATGTTTAATCATGAGCAGCAACTATGACTCTGCACGCAAGTACCTCCGCCATTGCCGGTCCCAAGCCCAGATGAGACAGGAGGAGGGCTGCGCGTAGAATCACACGTTGCAGGCATATATATATAATTATACGGGATTCTAACGAAACAATTCGTAGAGCTTAATAAAAGAACACATGTTACGTCTATCCACAGAAATTTAGGGCTCACAGAAAAGTATAAGCATACGTGTATATTTTAGCATTATTTTCATTCGTTTGAAATTATACTACCACATTCAACATTGCTGCTTTTTGAGGGATTCGGATGATGCAAAATGCATCACCGTACATACGTTGAGATGTTCATAGGAACAATTGGCAGAATGTTGACAACTGAGCAAGCCTCGCAGGTGAGGATATATATAGGAAAACCCATTCGAGCGAGCGTAGCGAGCGAGCACAATTATTAGGTAGTCAAGCGAAATTGTACAAAAAGTGGTGATATCAACCCCAAAAAGCACCCCTGGTGCAAAAACCTTTCGCCAAGTACATTAATGTGGTCACTACCCCCAGAAAACCCACCAACAAAAATTCCTCCTGAAAAAAAAAATGGTACTATCAAAATGTCTACATACAAAAGCATTGAAATCAGATACAACTGCCAAGTACCTGTAGAATAATGAAAGTTTGGAATTTAAAAATTTGTTCAAACTAAATAACGTTGTACTCGTTCGCTCGCTGCGCTCGCTCACTCGATTGGCTTATGATTATTGGTTGAAAAAATAATTCGGATGAAGAAATTGAAAATGACAACATTTATCAAAAAATATTCACAACGAAAAAATAATTTGAACAAAATTTTAAACAAAAAATTTGGAGGTAGTGGTACTTGGTGGGCCTTTTGTAGAAACAGAATTATGAAATATCAATTGTGAACCATGTCAATGTCATCTGATAGCCATTCAAACATTGGCCCACCAACATACTACGGACTCCAAATTTTTGGTTTAAAATTTTGTTCAAATTATTTTTTCGTTGTGAATATTTTTTGATAAATGTTGTCATTTTCAATTTCTTCATCCGAATTATTTTTTCAACCAATAATCATAAGCCAATCGAGTGAGCGAGCGCAGCGAGCGAACGAGTACAACGTTATTTAGTTTGAACAAATTTTTAAATTCCAAACTTTCATTATTCTACAGGTACTTGGCAGTTGTATCTGATTTCAATGCTTTTGTATGTAGACATTTTGATAGTACCATTTTTTTTTTTAGGAGGAATTTTTGTTGGTGGGTTTTTTGGGGGTAGTGACCACATTAATGTACTTGGCGAAAGGTTTTTGTACCAGGGGTGCTTTTTGGGGTTATGAACTTACACCAAAATGTACGCTTTTTGACATCCAGCAAATTGAAGACAAAGTATATATATTCTTACTGGCAGCATACACTTATTATAAATATTTGCAATAATTTTACTTATACCGAAAAGACTTGACGTTTACGAGACACCGAAGGACGATCATTGCCCGTTTCACCGAGGGCAATGCAGGATGACCTCTGTGCACCTCGTGGAACAATACAGAGTGCAATTTGTGTAAAAGGTTTGCGAATGTCACGGAAATCATTCGTGAATGTAATTGAAATTGTTTGTCCATTAGGTATATTATATTGGAACAGTTGTTTCGGCATATTTTATTACTTCTAAAACATCACTCCTACCCCCGACTTCGTCATCGGAGGGGAATAGTTGCGCACGAAACATAGCACATGCTAAAATATTCTGTTTCAGTCATCAGCGTTGTATTACTCAAGCGAGCAAGTTTCAACGTTACGACAACTAATGAAACCTATTATGACAATTTAACGATGCCGCACGGTAATAAGATTTTACTTGAAATACAGTCTAGGCCGAGATCTTGGCGATATTGCGGTACCTGATTTTACGTTTTGGAAATCAAATTTTTCCAATTTTTTCAATTTTTTTTAGTTTTGAGTTTTTTTTTTCTCTTCAGTTTTCTGTTAAATCTGCATATTTAATGACACATTTCCAAAAAACTGCAGATTCATCAAAACGAAAACTTTGATCGTCTACCAGCACGTGTTCTTTTCATTTTTTTCACAAAAAACAAATTTCCCCCATGTTTTTACACGAAAAGGAAACTTTTTCGGGGGTGGATCAAGAAATTTTATTTTGAAGGACCACCCTACTGCAGCATAATGTCAGCGCCCCATGAGTCTGAAAATCGAAATTCAGCATTAGGTCGCATGGTGTTTTTTTCATGGTAAGAAATTTATCATTTTACCAACAGAATATTTAGATGATTCAAGTACGAGTAAAATGTTTGACCATATCGATGGATGTTCTATCTTACCACCAAGTAATAAGTATAGATGGCAGCATTCGTTGTCACTATTATTTTGTGACATGCTGCCATTGGCATTATATTGCTGTAACATATAAGGCCAGGTTTCAGTCCTACTTGACCAACCGGAATAGCGTGTATCAAAAGTTTCGCTTTATTCAACAACTACAGAAAAAAACTGAGAATTCCTTCTTGGAATGGGCTTATTTTCAATAATTCTAGTCCGGATGACTACATATCACGAATTTGTGAAAAAATATTTGTTTTTGTAGTTCGGATCAGAACCCACGACCAGGTGTTGCGAAACAGAGAAGGTGCTCGAATTACTTTTTTAGATGGTGTTCGTGTCTAAATCCAGATTACCGCTCTACAGAATTTATCGAAGAATCACATTGTGGTCGACATTCTGTATTTAGAGCTTTTATCTTCACGTAAAAAGCGAAACTTTCGCAACGCATTCGCGGCGGCGGTGGACACATGACTTATACTATAGGTATATGCTTACGCGTTGCCGTTTCGAAGTTACGGATCGACTGAAGCCTCGCCTCAAGTCTACAAAAGTTTTCTAACTCCTCCGAGAAGATACTTTGACAGCAGACTTTTTCAAGTCTGCAACATCGTCGACCTCTGGGAGAATAGATGCTGATGACTCTGGATTGGATGTTTATCTCATCTACCAGAACCGTGGCAGAAGATTACGGTAAAGTTCCTCCCGATTGTTCTTGCTTTGTTGCAATGCTGCACCGTGCGCCCGGCTGTAGGCAGCCGCGATGACGTAACAGAAGTCAGGCGTAGTAGATGTTATTGCTCTGCGGTTCCTTGCAGTGTTTTTAAATCAAGAAGTTTTGTTGTGGAACACTTTATCGTGTTTTCGCACAGCTCCATACGCCATAACTTTGGTACCTAGGTGCAAGTGTCTTAAATAAACTTTCAGGCGATATAGGTCCCGCGCAGACCCTGCACTCCATATTTCCCTCTCTTTACGGTAATTCTTCGCAGCCAATTCTATGTGTAGGTCCCGGGTCGTGGTGGCTTCTGCATTATAGGAGCACAAGTTTTCCAGAGGCATTTGTTTTCTGAGGCGTTATTCAGACTAAATTTCGGTGGTTGGTGATAAAAGTGCGCTTCATAGCGCGGGACGGAAGGATTCGTAAAGAGAATTACCATTATATTATGGTTCAGCATTATTTTCCTGTATAAGTTTTGATCGCTATTCCCTGGAGATTCTGGTCTTCGCGATTTGTGAAGTGGGGAATCTGTCGGAAGGACCTCTGTGATGGGGTAGTAAGACGACGCGTCACAATACATATCTTCATTCTGTCCACATTTGAATATTCTTATTCAGTCGAGTAGTTTTTATAGCGATAAGCAGGAAAAATTACAAACTAAATTTACATATCACATAATACTAATATGAACGGGGGTTCCATTTATTTTTGATAGTACCTTGCCGTCTTTCTGACGTTGGTAAGTCAGTATAAGTAAGTAACTTATTTTCAGGCTCTGGAACCAAGTCTCTTGGCCCAATATCAATGACTGAGGATAACAAAGAGTAAAATAAACAGAGATATAATATCAAATATACCGGAAATTAAATTAAGGAATGACAATGATTCGAAAAAGGAAAAGACTTGAACAAATATAGCGGAACCTCGCTCCATGAGCTAAGCTTTCGGTTTCATTTTCTCGCCAGAATCTTTGGCCAAAGATGATTAAATACCTGAATGCAGAAACAACATAATGCGATTTTGACATTGTAACTGAAAAAAGTGATGTGATTTCAAATTTATATAAAATCGACTATTTCTAATAAATATAACACCCACTGTGGCCGAAGTCGTGCTTGCGAGGAACCGAGACTTTTCGCTTTTCATCAGTTTAGGAAGTAGCGGTGGACCAATTTCAATCAATAATAGCACAGAAGGTCAATCACAATGCAATGACTTATTACAATATAAATTCACTATCTACACATATATACGACGTAATCTTGTAAATGATCATCTCGCAGATTTTCGCGGAATTTAAAGTTTTATCTTAATATACTCGATTTTTCAATAAGGACAGACAATAGTATATCCTCCAAGTGTAAAACTTCGAGTATGAAAATTGAGTAGACATACGTTGTTCTTACATCCAGGTACTCAATTATTTTGTGAACTTAAGGGTTTCCCATGGTATCTCTTGGTCTACGATTGAAGTATCTTGTAGCTGCAGGCAGAGTTGTATCTTCAATTATTTTTATCACGCACTAGTCGTCGATCATAAAAGCGAAATGTACAGACCCTTCTCGACCCTGACTTTTATTGCTGTAACGGATGTTTTGAGCCCAAGCTCGGCATTCGACGTTAATTATAACGTTTCCTACACAAAAGAATGAAAAACAGTTTGTTTAATTTGGAAAGAAATTTGTAAATTCGGGATAT
Source organism: Tenthredo scrophulariae (assembly GCA_963978835.1). NCBI lineage: Eukaryota > Metazoa > Arthropoda > Insecta > Hymenoptera > Tenthredinidae > Tenthredo > Tenthredo scrophulariae. The sequence goes on from OZ022234.1 coordinate 5,836,977, forward strand.
ATCTTTTTGAAAATAGTATATTAGAGTGGTCCTTATTTTGGTTACTTTCGAATTTTGATTTCTTCGCCCCCTAGAAGGGTTTCAAATGATTAAAAAAAAATATCCTCAAAATTTGAACTTTCAATCTCAATATTAACGCATGCCGCAAAGCTTCTGAAGTTTTTCGTGTGATTAACTCGGTGTTTTCAATGAACTTTATTCATAATTTTGCCACACCATCAATAAGTACGAAAAAAATCCAATTCCTGTAGGAATCTCTTCAGGAATCCCTATATTATTTTATCAGATTTAGAGAAATTCCAAATTCAAAACGGCGGATCCAAAATATGAAAAATAACAATAATATCAAACATCCGCCATTTTGCATTTTGAATTTCTCCAAATTTGATGAAATAATGTAGGGATTCCTGAAGAGATTCCTACAGGAATTAGATTTTTTTCGTACTTGTACATTTGCACCTCTATACTGCAATAAACTCACTATTGAATCTGACGCCACTGAAATCACGAAAAGAGGTAAATGTACTCTTAAGAATTGTATCAGAAAACATTACTTTTCTGTCGAATCAAATATATTTCAATAAAAATGCACAAAATGTACTTTACTCGTATATATACAAGGCAAAAGTAAAGCGAGAATTTTAATACGTACTTCTGGGCCGAAGAAAGTGTACAGCTACCAAGGGACTCAGGTAACCAGGTGTGTTTGTATATGGATAATAAAAGCCCGGAAACCCGCCAATTTTTGGGTAGTATTCAATATCACCAATCATCTCGCGATCAGCTGGATTTTGACCATCGCAAGTAACCCATACGGTGTTAAGCTGCAATTGTGATGACACAATACATAAATTATGGGATTCAAGTTTCATTGGTCGTTTTGTAAGCTTCACTGATAAAAACTAAATGAATTGCTACCCCCGGATGGAACAAAGTGAACTGAGAAAACGGTGTACTACAGTATGAAATAGCAAGGTTGATCTGAGGATCCCATGAGCGCATAATTCTGTGCAATTGAGTATGGCAACATTTACGAAACCTTGTAATGGCACAAAATGATACGTTGATGTGATTCTCAGATAGACTTTGGCTGTACTATGAAGCTGGGCTCGATTTTCTCATTGCATTTGTATTATCAATGATGCAGATAGTGTTCAACATTTTTAAATAGTTCTACGATTATTACGCAAATACTTGTCAACGATTCCCATCAGTCTAGTCTGCAGACTGCTGAGTGTTCGAACAGCCCGGAGAAAAGAATTTGACATTGCCATTTGGGGCACAGATCTATCTCAAAAATCAGATCTATCTTAGAGATCGGATTATATAGGTACACTTACCGTGGAATCGTTTGCTGACTTTATGTAATCGGTCAAGGTTTCTGGCATATCTGAAGGTAAAGGTCCCTCACTATTGTAATAGGTCGGTTTCCATCCATATATCTGAAAGGGAAATTTAAGTTTCTCGTCCATAAAAACTGGATGACTTAATCACAATAGGAATGAATGGTCATTGTGAATTTATCTGCAGTTTGTTCTTTTAGAAATGCATAGATGTGCTTCATCTGTATAGGAAAGAATGTTTTCAAGATTCTTTGAACGTAGTAAAAATTTAATAAATTCTACTAAAAGTTACGGAAACTTGTTTCGGTGAATTTTGGCTCAAAATCAAGACTGGTCATACATTATTTATAGGTACATTCAAAAGTCTTTGGACTACCGTCCTGAAGTCAGAAGCAGATTCCGGCGCCCAAACGGTGATAAGATATGACGAGACCGTTCGGTTATAAATTCACAATTATACGAACCTTGTTCAGTTTGATGAAAAAGCATGGCGCCGAATTGTTGTAGCCGTAGCTACCGCCTGGCGAGCAATCTTCCCAACTAGTCAAGTCAACAAAGCACACTTTTCCTGGCAACAAGGGGTGTGTATCACTGCAAAACTGCTGGTTTCGACCCTTCGTGGGCAACAGCGAACTGTTGACGTACACTAAAGATTATCAGGAATGATAGAACTGCTCAATACCGGTTATACGCAGAGCCAATGTACCGCGAGGAAACGTGGAAAGAGCCTAGTCCAAGCGCGCAGGCGATGATTCATTCGAATATTACGAGGGACGCCAATTTCAGACCTGCCACGAATATCCCTAGAGTCCGTCTGCTATTTGTTCCCGATTGTTGTCAAATACGAATGGCGACAGACCGTGGCAGGAATAGGCTATGTTTGTTATGAATCTAGCAGACGACAGAACTAGGGATATTACTGAAAATTTGGTGGAGTTGCTAGCGCGATTCTGCCGGCCAACGACATTCGAATAAATCAGCGCCTGCGCGCTTGGACCAGGCGCTTTCCACATTTTCTTACGGTATTGCGAGAATGCTAAGTAAAAAATGTACGCATTTTGATGCACAATTGTTCAAATATTATGTTATCAAATCTTCCAGGTACCATAAGGGAATGGAAATCAGTTATAAATTACGAAGATTGCCAGGTTCTTATTCATAGAGGTGAAATTCAATAGAATATCTTAGAAAACATACAATATTTTTTCAGATTCAGTGTGGCATGATCAGTTTTGAAATACATAGGGAGTGATAGGTTGAATTGTGTTCTACAGCCGTTACGATTTGTGTTTGCCACTCGGAAAGACTTTTGCTGGCAAAGATTTCCATAATGGCTGGCGTTTCGCGGACACTTCTGCTGTTTTGACAAAATTTCCAATGGTAATAGAGAAAGCTGATATCTTGAATGAAATGTTTTACCACCGAGAAGAGCAACAAGTAATGAAGGGCTGTTAAGGGGGGGGGGGGGGTATATACTCGATTTGTTACCGGCCTGTCTTTTTTCGCAAATATCTTCGAAACGGAGCGATGAATCGAATTGCCCTTTCGGCAGCCGATGTTTGACGAGTAATGAGTTCGAATTGGTACGTTTTATCGGATGAAATCGGGATTTTTTTTTTTCTGATCGAAAAGTTTTGGCGTACCATTTATGTATCAAAGCCGACGCATCAAAAATGCAAAATAGGGGACGGGAGCCCGATTCTATAGGGAATTCCGAACACAACCATCCCTAAACGTCTTTGTTTTCGACAACGACGAATGGGCCAGTTGTATTCTACGTTTTTGTTGTAATTTTAGCGATTGTTTAAGTCGATTGATATAAGCCGACATAAATGGTACGCCAAAACTTTTCGATAAAAAAAAAAAAAAATCCCGATTCAATCCGATAAAACGTACCAGTTCGAACTCATTACTCGTCAAACATCGGCTGCCGAAAGGACAAGTCGATTGATAGCCCCGTTTCGGAGATATTCGAGAAAATAGACAGGCCGGTAACAAATCGAGTATACCCCCCCCCCCCCCCCCCCCCTTAAGTATAGGCATCTTCGAATAGTAAGATGACCGTCGTAAAAAATAACACCCACATTAATAAGTGATACCAAACCAAATAGAATAATGAATTAGAAAAGCCAATACATTTTCCTAAAAATCGTTGGTCAAATTTCCTATACGAAAAGGAATCTACATAGATGTGATACGTACACCTTGTACGTGTTTCAACGAAACGTAATACAAGTTAAGAACTTGTCTCACAAAGTTACCAGCGAGAATAGTAAACTCGTTGCCGGGAATTCCCGAGTATATCCGATTTGAGCCGAGTCTCGAAGCGCAGCGTTCGTTACATATTTTGTATACTACCAACTGCACGTGGTTCGAGTGTATGGGCTTCACGAGCTTATCGATAGGTGGCCACAGACGCGTGGAATTTTCTCACTAGTCCTAGAACGGATCATCGTGCGGTATGTAAGAACGAGCATCAGCCTAGTAAATAACAGCGATCCGTCCGGATTTGCGAGCGTTCTAGTAAGCAAGCGTTAGGTCAAGCCAGCGATATAAGTCAAGATAAGGTTAGGTTGATTTTCAACGAGGAGAATACAGAGAGGATGTGACAACAACATTGTAACTCTGCGTGTCAAGCGTTTAACACCCCTAACTTGTACATAATAAATACACAGCTGTTTGTAATAAATTATAAATGTAATATAAAATCAAAATCCCAACCACTCAAATAATATAAACTTTTGGAAAATTTTGCCGTAATTCTTCTTAAGGCCCATCCTTAGTCGCCCACCTCCTTTTGACACAATGTGACACCCTTCGATTATTATCCGAGCCCAGGCGTCAAAAACGCAAAAAAGGCCAACGCTGCGCGAATTCAAATTGAATACCGAACACATACATCTAAAAAAAATTTCGTTTCATGCGAAAATAGAGTCTACAAATGGTTTTTACATTTTCGCCGGGGAAATCGAATTCTAAAAATGTAAAAACCATCTGTAGACTCTATTTTCGCATGAAACGAACATTCTTTTGGACGTATGTGTTCGGAATTGGAATAGAATTCGCGCGACGTTGGCCTTTTTTGCGTTTTTGACGCCTGCGCTCGGATAATAATTGAAATGTGTCACATTGTATCAAAAGGAGGTAGGCGACTAGGGATGGGCCTTAAATGGACTAGTAAAACTTTCTAAAATAACGCCACATTCTCCAAAACACTATATGGTAATTTGCCGGTCACGGCGAACACGATTTTACCATAGTGTCTGGGAAGTGTTGCTACTCATTTTAAGTATGGAGTCCAAGGTTGGCAAGACTTATTACCATCGCACATAGTAACTTCATCGGTATAGTGATCCTCCAATATTCGCTGGCAACCTTCGTAACACTTTCAGGAAATACCTCAAGCTTGTTTGGTTTTATTCCTATGAAAACAGTAACCGTGGACATTACTACACAATGTAGGAATTTCTGATGAAATGCAGCTATGTGTCCGTGGATTGGGAACAAAAATAGTAAAATCTGGTAGGAATTTCAAGAATCTTTGCCAGCAAAAGTCTCTCCGTGCAGAAAGTACATTTCAACATTGAAATTTTTGCCAAATTCTATATTTTATGTATTCGGAGCTATACCAAAGTCACGTCAGGGTTGCCAGTTGTTCAGAAAATAGCAAAATTTCGAGCATTCATATCTGCAACCAAGTGACAACCAAAACAGTCTATAAGTATAATTCCGGAAGGGAAAAGAAAACTCAAAGAAGATCACGGATTGAACCGCGCATTCAATTATGTGAAGCGCAAAACATCTGAGTACCTTATGGGGCATACAGTACAGGACGGTTGGTAGGGGTGAAGATGAGCGGTCAAAGCAATAATTTCAGTCGTGAGGAAAAAGAATCGTGAAAATTGATTAGTGCCATAACAGCGAATATCAACTGCGTGTTAGTTAATTTTTATATTGTATACAATTGTATACATCAGATTAATAATTTGTACTTAACGATTTTTAGTCTCCGTGCCTCCAAATCCAATTTCGTTTTTCATGACCCTATTACTTTGATTGTTCATACTGAATAGAAAGTTCAAATACTGATGTAACGATCTATTATCTACTCTATTATCGACTAATACATTTGTGATCACTTAATGTTGATGTGTCACTGAGACTCACACTTTCATCGTGTAATTTGCATCAGATGATTTACGGACCGGTATCGTAGATGAATGTGGCTCATTACGTACATTTTTCAACCCGAACAGGAACAGCCGCGACTTCTATTTCTTTATGCACAAAGTGACAGCAGTGAAAGCAAAGGAATAAATAAGAAGTTTCCTCCTATACAAAGTGCAAGGCGAAATGAATTCACCTCGCAGATGATATTTCACACTCACTGACTAATCAACATTCAGTGTGGTCACCTCATTGTCGTAGGTCTACTTGGATTACATGGTGAGGCGAGTACTAAGTTATGCATGACTTGAGATAATTGACCAAGATTTTAATATTGTGGAAGTTGAATACATTGCATTTTGATGACCTACAGTCCAATATTTTCCCTCACCCTTATTACCCATACTAATTGTACGTGAAATGGAAGATCTGACGAAAAGATTCCGTGCAGAAACCCTTTGAAGAATCTTCATCTGAGCTTCATTTTCCATTTTTAAATATGAGAAACTAAAGCATTCCCATACCATTTAAATACCCCATAAAAGTTTTGACATGGAAACAAAATATCTGTTATTAGTTGTGTGCCCAGTTTTGCTATACTAAAAAATTTCTCTGATGGATGACTACAATAGTAATTCTACTATTTTCCTGACTACTACTTTGGATTCTCTTCTTATATTGAAGGCATATTGCGAGTTTGGGTCATGCATTATGCCAGATGTTATGTATTGGACAGAAATAATTCTGTCAGATAGAAATTTCATTTCAATATTCTGTAGCCCATATCTGCTTCGCCCGTTAAGTACAATAAAAATTATGGATAATTAGGAGTATCCCATGAGTTTATAATGAAACGATGACTAACTTATTAAAATATACTTTGGTAAATATAATTGCCGGAAATACTTCATGGTTACCGTTTATCTCAGAAGTAATTGTACAACTGATTCCGGTACGTCCGTCTTACAAGTTGCATTATTGTGCGCTTACGTGTCATCGAGTTGGACACAGAGAAGACCGGACATCAAGAGGCAAGGAGTGAAGTAAATCAGAGAGAAAGAGAGAGAGAGAGAGAGAGAGAGAAAGAGAAGGAGAGATGAACATAATCTGACTGAGGGAGATAAAGAAGAAGCAAGAGATTGACCCTGGCTAGTTTGAATCATACCGTCGCTCTTATTACTGTATCGTTGATTTTTTTCTCTATATTAAAGCCAGCAATTGTCATATCGTAATATAGAATTATAATAATGAGAATGAAATAAATCTTTACCAGCTAGGAAGTCGTCAATTCTTTTAGTCCAGGCTGCAACTTCAGTTGCGTTTGTAGCGTTATACCAGACCAAAGATCCCTCTTCTGTGTTTTCGGAAATCGGACGGAAACCGAGCCCTGTGAATATGAAGGTAAGCAGCATTGCGGACGAAGTTCAATATTATAGTATAAACAATAACTTAGTATCGTCCTTTCACCTTTTATTTTTCATGAAAAATGTTGAAGAAAACGAATGCGCGAATATAACAGATTGGGTCACACAATTTTATACTGTGTGAAGTGCACCATTTTGTCAAATGTCAACAGCTCATTCAATAATTACACAAACTCGTTTTGATAAGTGAATTCATTACGATAATTTACATGAAATTGATTTAACGTTGGGAATATATAGTTTAGCTAAGATTATTGTCATTTTTCGTTGTTCGACATATTATATTCACAGGATTAAAAATCGTGATACTGAATAAAATGAATACTGAATAAAAAATTGAATGTGATGATCTTGTTCCCTATTTGTGGGACACGATAATTTAATCTTACCGGGACTGGTACCGATAAGACTTTCCTCTAGTATCCACTTTGGCCTTTTCAAGTTGATTGTCAACATTAAACCACTATAGCAAATCGCGCAGAGGACTGCCAGTACACTGAAGAATACGAGGTAAAACAAACCGACGACACCTGCAACAATGGGTGAAGAAATTATGAATTGAAAATAAAAATTTCATACATAGTATATTGAAGCAATATTGTATGTTATTAATACGTTGTTGACAATGTAAGAAAATGTTCAATAGATACAATCGTCAAAGTTCATCTTAAACAAATTGTAAGTACTGTTTCGTCAAATACTAGTACTGACAATGAGATATCTTATAAGAGAATCACAAAATGCGTAGTATTTTAGCTGAAAAACAGGCCGTTGTAGATAAAGGTACTGCTTGTAAAAGAGGACTCGTGGACCGGAGCGGAGCGGGTTTCATTAATAGAATCACAATAATAAGCCGCTGGATCGTAGAACGGCATATATTGTGATACGAGTGCGGAAGTTCGGCTCGTGCTGCAAACGACACTCGTCGGATATTGCCTATCCGCACTTCTATCACACGATATTTTTCGTAACTCTCTGCGAAGAAAGTTTGATTTGAGAGACAGATTGATTAATCAACATAGCCTCACATCGCTGCTGCCCGCCACCATGACATAGTTATTTTGAAGTGCGCACGCGCGATAAAAGCACTAGTGCTGAAAGTAGAGTATTTACGATGTGCGCATGCGCTAACTCTTCTTTTCTCCACTCTTCGGAAATAAGGTACCTTACGCAGGCTACATAGGTTTAGAAAATTCAACTTTCACGAAGCGGGTGTTGGACAAAAATTATTTCGCCATTTCAAGGTGGCCCCTGGTCACTTAGAAAAAATGGAAGTTTGATTTTTTGAACATACATCCTTATCTAAAATCTGATAGTACATATTTTTTTCGTGTTGAAAAAATTTACATAAAAGTTAATATGTTGGAGAATTTAATAAATTCCTCAAGTTTAAATCTTCAGGAGCGGTGGCTGTGTCTATTCAGCTCTGGACACTCGTAGTTCATTATCGGCTAATTCAATTTAAAAAGAACCTCACTGAACACTTTTATATATTCTGATGACCAATCCAATCGGAAGATGCAGTTTGTGATTGTTTGAACTTAGGAAGACGGAATTAATGAGCGATTGAAGATAACTTTTTTTTGTTTTACAGAGAAAATTAGTCCCCTAGTTAAATACTTTACCAGTTTAAGAATAGTTGATAAATAATTGCTTAAAATTTGGAGTTCGATAGAAAACTCAATTTACTGGAGATTTCTGAATAGTAGAAAAATTCGAGGTCAAAATATTGTGGTAAGTATTTTCCGAATCAAAGAATTATGGCCGAATCGTTTTCATTGAAATATAAACTAATATAAACAGAAATACATTTGGGGTTGGAATTTTGCCAATGTTTCCTATACTGCACGTATTGATATATAGAGCGAGCTGTGTGCAGCAGAGCGTGACTGGTAAAACCACATTTCTTACTGGAACTTTGGTATTCGGCATCTGGGTTCCAAGCAGCTATAATTATCGAATTTCGGTCTTTCTTGATATAAAATTCAAATAGCAGAAATTGCATCCATTAAAATTCAAACATTACATAATCGAGATAGGGTGAAATAAGTACACTATAAAACTGCTAGATTTTGTGCCGTGAGGAAACGTGGAGAGAGCCTGGTTCAAGCGCGCAGGCGCTGATTTATTCGAATATCGTTGGCCGGCAGAATCGCGCTAGCAACTCCACCAACTTTTCAGTAATATCCCTAGTTCTGTCGTCTGCTAGATTCACGACAAACATAACCTATTCCCGCTACGGTCTGCCGCCATTTGTATTTGACAACAATCGGAAACAAATAGCAGAAGGACTCTAAGGATATTTGTGGCAAGTCTGAAATTGGCGTGCCTCGTGATATTCGAATAAATCAGCGCCTGCGCGCTTAGACCAGGCTCTTTCCAAGTTTCCTCACGGTATATGGGTCTGTTAATATTTCACGGAGGAGGTGTTAATTATTGATATATTACAGAAAGAAGTTCATAGCGAAATTCCGTCAATCCTCCAACGCCCCATTGATTTCCCCATCTGATAAGTTTCCGGCGAACTAGAAGGTGCCATATAAGTTATGTCATGGTTGAAATCCCTGAGTGTTGATTTGAAGTGAGCCGACATGTATGCACGTATCGCACACCTATATAAGTCGACATTTCCGGTACGGATTGAGACCGAATTGTTTGTGGGGCGTTCATGGAATCGATCGCATCGAATATGCTAGGTGACTAATGATTTAAATATTGAATACACAGGGCGACGAATGATCCGGATTTGAATCGTTTGTCGCAAACTTAGAACATGAATTTCACCAATTTATCTGTAATGAAATAGATTTTTTGAGTTCATTTCAATAATGTAAGGAACATTGTTTTTGACTTGATCGAGAGCTATTCAGAGAGTTCATGTCATCATGGTGTAAAACATCCTACCAGCCAAGAATCAGATGGAGATAATATTGTATCAGGATAGTTGAGGAGTATTTGAGGGAACAAGAGTTCACATACAGCTTGACATCTAAGACGAAATATGATTGAGAATCGATTATAAAATGATGGAGGCTGGGATCAATTTGGTTACGAATTATGTTTTTCGTCGATTATTTATCTCTCAATTGCCATTTCGACATATTGAATCAATTTAACTAGTCCACTTTTCGATCCATGCCAGATTGCAATAGCACTGGGTTGCGATTCTGTACTTCTCCGCTAACTCCGCTAACTCCGCTAACTCCGCTAACTCAGCGGAGACCGTTGGTTGGCTGCGCAGCGTCCAATCGCAGATCGTTTCGGATCGGTCAGTACAGTCGTACGGTGGCGCCGTGGGATTGGCCCGGCCGTTAGTCGCAATAAACGCGAGGCCCACTTGCACTTGATATACATGCATATATACCACAAAGATAAACCTAGGAGATGAAAAGAAAGAAAGAGAACGAATAAATCAATGAATAAATACAGTCCGATATTTTGATTCATTTATTCGTTCTTTTTCTTTCTGTTCTCCTCGGTTTATCCTTATGGTACACTTGTGACATGCATGTAAATCAAGTGTAACTAGGGCCTCGCGTTTGTTACGACTAGCGGCCGGGCAAAGCCCACGGCGCCACCGTACGACCACCGATCCGAAACGATCTCCGATTGGACGTTCCTCAGCCAACCAACGGTCTCTGCTGAGTTAGCGGAGTTAGCGGAGAAGTACAGAATCGCAACCCTGATCATCTGGAGTAAGCAAAGTTTTTACACGAATATCCTAGACAGGTATACCGAGAGGAAATCTTGGAATTATACAGTCAATTGCGCACGCGTGATTTTCGTCGTCTGCTGAAGCAGGCTGGTCATTTTTTGAATCCTAGATTGTCTAATTGTAAATTATGGATGCATGAAAGAAATGAAGCAGCTAGGTGGGAACAGTTTATTCAATCGTAGGAATTTAATACAGTAGAAATCAAACTAAAATAAAAAACAACATAACCTCGAGTGACTACTTTACGCGCGAGAATTTGACAGCTCTCGCTTAATTTTTTGCAAGTTGGCACCCGCGCCCCGCAGCGTAAAATATCACCGCGGTATGATCTCACCGACCGGCAAAATTGAATTATTTTGAGCATGCGCAGTGGACTGTATAGTTTCGTAGGATATCTCAGGAATAAAGGGGTGTCTTCGATTGGAATCGTGCACACTATTGAACAGGATACTAGGCTATAAGCTGGAACTCAAAAATCTCCAATATTCGTAATAAAAGTACAGTTTTATGGGAATTTGTAAATTTTTTTTCACCACACCTGCATCGAAAGTACGACTTTCGGCCCCTCGCGTGAGCGGGAAGTCGTACTTTTCCATGCCAGGGGGTGGTGAAAAATAGTATACATCACACGGGAGTGAAAAAGGCCATCCCAAACTGCGTATTTGCCACCCTCGCCTTCGGCTCGGGTGCCAATCTCACACGCAGTTTGGCATAGCCTACTTTCCCTCCCTAGGTACGTAATATACTACTTCTAAATTCTCTTGCAATATGCTGAATTCGACAAATTTGAATAGGGATGAGAATAGAAAATCGCGCTCTCCGAGTTTTGGCTCATTGGTAATACATGCCCTGAACACATTTACGCGCAGGTACTCTTTGTACGATCAACCGTTCACTTTGAGCCCTACGCACAGTGCACTATTTTGAAATTCTACCATCTTTCAAGGGCATAGTTGAATATCTAATTTATGCGTCTACCAAATCTGTATTTTACAGCACCGTTCTGCAGTGATAAAATGTGCCGAAAACACTGGTGAAACCGCGATGCTATTGGATTGAATTTGACTATTCTACAATCAATTAGAATCATTAAAAAAATTTTTTTTTTTAAATTTTTTTATTCTCAACTGTGGTTGAATCTTCTCAAGAAAACTGTCTGTGTAGACTGATTTTATTATTTTTGTCATCTGTAACGCACGTTTTGACATAGCTTCCCGATCTCGCACGAGTGATAGTTTTCCATCTTCTCGGTTCATCGGTTGTGAGGAAAATTTCACACGCGGACTCATGGTCAATGAGTAAACAATTGTAACAAGCGCGGTGATTTCTATTAATCGAGAATTTTCACGTTTTTTTAAAGTCATATTCAAGTAGTTTACAGAATAATAATTTGGTCGTCTAATTACATATGGCGTAATTATCGAATCATCCCTTACAAAGGTAGATTTTATAAAATGGAAATGAAAAAAAAAAAAATAGAATTAAAAAAATTAAACATATGTGTTTATATGTATCGATAATTATTTTTCCCAGATTGCTAACATTTGTTAATATTGTTTCCTCATCTTCACTTCATAGAAAAAGTTACCGCATATCGTGCTCATTAACTTATGAATACCGTGAGGATGACAGAGGTACGTACCATGTATAATTGACGAACGCCTCGAATATGTGGTGCTAAACGGTTCGAATGAATATGTACACAGCATTTGGTGCCGAATGTTGCATAAAAATTTTCTACAAGAGTTGTATAGTCTGCACACTAGAATTTTGTACAAATACTTTGGCAATCAGCGTACGTTCAATGGTGCAACATCTCGTGCCGATTTTCGAGGAAACAAAAATACGTTAGCACCACACTGCTAATAAGTTATCAACAATCAATTGATGTGGTTACATTATGGTCTATTTGGGATGAACAGGCATTATACCATGACGACGCATGTAACTAAGGCATACAGTTAAACCTCGGTCCCTGTCCATCCTCGGGACCAAAGGTTTCAATCCCTGTCCACGGAACAGCTGACTGTTGAGAGAGCCCCCCAGCAATCACCAAAGAGTTGCAGGGCCGTAACAATTGATTTTACGCCCCTGGGCATAAACGTGTCACAAAATAATAAAATTATCCCTAAATCACCTGTGATATAGCTAATACTCTCTTTAAGGAGAGACGTCGGTGAAATTTTGTACAAAAATCGGTTTTTTGACTCTCATACTTCTATAATGACGATTATATATTAATCACAACCTAACCTCAGTTACAAAGCACATAGAAGCTCGGGCGAAACAGCGGACGACAACGTCAATACGGCACTGGAACAGCGGACAGGGACTGAAGCAACGGATTGGACAGGGACCGAGGTTTTACTGTACTTATGGTTTGCGTAAGCTAACGTTGATTTTTTTTTTTCTTTTCAAATAATTTCAGACAGTTTTCCAAATTCACTTCTAACACAACGATTCTGGTAATGCTAGAGTGTTCATTTGTATTTTATTTTATAATATGAGATTAATGGTATGATATACGATTATGGTATTTTTCTGTCGTGAGATTTTTTTGTATAGATTTTATAAAATCTATGTAAAAACACATCGAACATATCTCGCTTTAGTTACAGTACCACGCGATGATGAAATCTCGTATAGATATAAATTGTCGCACGCGTATATCTCGCATTTTGTATAGAATTCGTAATGTGATATCACGTATCTATAACTCTTGTACTTATCCAATAGAATATCATCTTACAAAGCCGATATCATCAATGTCGCATAATCAAGTTACCGATTTTTATGAACATTAATTATTGTTCTTTAATATTTCGAATTTTTTTCAGGACCTCGTATTTTCGCACAATCTTTTTTCTCTAAATATATAATATAACAAAAAAATAAGCGATTGTATACACGTAGGCTATTTCCGCACAATCAGGTCGCAAAAAGGACTGAAGTTTGCGAGGGGCTACTTACTCCATAATTGGGTGACACCATGACTTCGAAATGAAGTCGATTTCAGCTGATTTCGGGCGATTTCAGTTTGTGATTTCAATGATTTTGAAAGGCTTTGATTTCAATGATTCCGAGTGTCATACGGCATGATTTTGTGACTGCAACTGACGTCAAATGATTTCATGAATTTGAAATCAAATCTTTCAGATGGAATGAAATCATTGAATTACGATCAACAAATATTTCAGTGAACGAAGGGGGTTGGGGCAGAACGGGCGGTTGTTAATCTTTAAAACCAACTCACTGAACATTGCGATTCAGATGACGTTGGCTTCTCAGAAATAAGAATACGCGAGTGAATGCGAGATTTTATGTTCATCGTTGGTAGACTCGTCGAATTCGAAATTCGAAATTATGCTCGTAACCCGACTCAAGCAAGTGATTTCGGATCTTTGATCCCTTGACTTCAATTGATTTCGTTGATTTCATACGATTTCCGAGATGACTTAAAAACTGATTTCAGCGAGTTTGAAATCATCTGACTTCACTGATTGGAGTGAATTGTGATTCCAATTTTTAACGTGAAACACTGCAGCACGGTGTTCACGAAGCCGCAACTTTATTGACGTCTGGTTTCAATACTTTCGACTACATATTCTGCTGAGACGTCGTAAACAGACTATTGTAAAGAGTAGACCGCATAGAACGTGGTGACAGGCGCGACTGTTGCGTTTTTAAATGAACAATTAACACCAGTACATGTTTCACAAGAGATGGTCGATGAATGATCTGTGGAACATTATAACAGACTTTTTATCATATTGTCGTAGATACTTGTTCAACAAATGAATTCAAATTAGTATTTCGTTTTTTCGGTGATTCGATGTTGACTTATCATCTATATTGTTGACGAGTTTTCTCGATAAGCGTGAAAATAGTAAACGATCTAAAATTGTCATTTGTAACGATGAATAATGTTTGAAGTATAGCCATTTTGATGGCTGTGAGATTAATGACGAACATTTTTATCGTTTATTTGCGTAATAATATGAATAGGAACTTCAACGGTCGATGAAAGATTCTGAATCGTCATGGCCGTTTTCTTAAACTAAAAATATCCGCGAGTCTGCGGATACGGTTGTATTAGATAGCAAGCGTGCAGATTCTAAGCCGTCGTAACGGTTTTCTCGAACTAAAAATAACTTAGCGAGTATTGGGATAGTTCAGTGTTACTTCAAACAGCAAGTGCTACACTCATGATAGTAGCGCGGTTACGTATCGACCGTATTCCACGTGCCGTTGCTGAAAAATTTTTACTTTTGTGTCACTAATCATACTGACAATATAAATATCCTCGTTTCTGGAATACAATCACATCCGGATTTTTTTTCAACCCTGCATCTCCTTGTCCGAATCATTCTCCTTAGATTATTCTGTCGTCTCGTGGCCAAAAAAAAAAAAAAATACGTTAAGATTTATTGAATTGAATAACAATAAATGAGATGAAATATTTGTATCGACAATTGCGAGGTATATGTAATCGTATGCCAAAACGCTTGATAATAATTCACCTACCGCACAATGGAAATTAATTACAACACATCTTGTAATATAAAGTTCACGGAAATTTTTTTTGCACAGAAACATTAATGGCGTTGATTTTACGCTCAGTAGATTAAAATTACTCGATTGTGGGACAATATTTTTCATCTTTTATTTATATGGCCGTTGATTTTTTTTAGTAGTTTGATTATTAATAGCGACATGAAAATCTGATGAAATAATTACCCCAACTGGATCGCGTACGTCCCAAAATTTGTCCAGTTGATGAATCATAAATAGCGTTACGTATGGCATCCCATCGAGAAATTGCACCGGGCGGACGTCTGCGGTCCTCGAACTCGTAAACACCCATACTACCTTCTTTACCAGGGATGCTCATGGTGTTATTATTATCACCGGCGAAAAATAAGTACACCAAATGGGATGAAAGTTTATCAAAATATATTGAGACTAATAGAATTACTTAAATCTGAAAGACGAAATAATATAACGCTGCATAATCTGGTATAGTCATGATTACTTGATGGAAATTTAAAAGTTACACGATTTAATAGTTGGTAGTATCACTTCTTAATACTATTCACAGAATCATTACTATCGCGTACCAACCCAACGGATGCCAGACACTTACTGGTCGCAGTCACTGCACTGTATTGCAAAGTCGTAGACAGTCAGCGGCTCACGTGTGTCTCGATTCAAGTCCGCCGAGCACGCGGGGCGCCTCAAAACGATATCTCAGTAGCTGCTGGGTACCTTACTGACGATGGTAAATAAAGAGCCGGTAACCAGTCGCTGGTTCCAGCCCCCCCCCCCCCCCCCCCCCCCCCCCCCCCCGCCGCCGCCCTATAAATATCCTTGCAAACTCTTTCGTTTAGCGTGGTGGCGGTCTCTCAGGGCCATCAAAAAACAGAAGGCAAAAGCCAAGCCAATCTTCTTTGTCTATACCCTGGAATGGTTTATAAGAAAGATTTTTTTTACCCGCTTCAAAGGGTGACTATTAGGGTGTCTAAAAAAAATTGACGTTATTTTTGTTACTATCATCAGTTTGAACATCGGTTTCTGACAGAGAATTTGACTTCGACTGTAGATATGGTATCAGCGACACAAGAGAATGACTTTTTATGTAAATTTAAGACCCATCCCTAGTCGTCCACCTCATGTTGGTCGAAAGAGGACATATTTCGATTATTATTCGATCCTAGGTGTCGAAAACGCAAAAAAAGGCCAACGCTGCGCGAATTCTAATTCATTTTCGAACACATACGTCCGAAAACATGTTCGTTTCGTGCGGAAATCGAGTCTGAAAACCGATTTTACGTTCGAATAATTTTCTTAAAAATCATTTGAATTCGAGAAAATTCAAATAATGCCGAGCACTCCCTTAGTTGATTTTCGTATAACATATTACGTTGAAGAATGTAACCGGGAACGGTCGGATCTGTTCGGTTACGAGCATATTTGATTACTCTCGCAGGATACTCATTCAAACAAAGAATGGGATATACTACCAATCACTGCGACGTGATATAAAACAACAGCATTACTTCGTCAGCTTTCGGAAAAGGGAGACACAATAACGGATCCACGCGTCATTCCTGAATGCCGAGACAACTTCTTTCGTGACACTCTCTAGCTCACGTCAGATTAAATGAAAAGCGACAAATACCCATCTCATCGGCTGTTTAATTTTTTTTCAATTCGTGGGGTACAGTTCTTTGAATGAGGAGGCAATTCTGTCCGAATGAAACGAAAAAAAAATGAAATAGCCGATGAGATAGGTATTTGTCGCTTGAAATTCTTAGTTTTGCACACTTTTAGAAACTGAAAGAATCATAATTTCTAAACCATTGAAGTATCGATCTTCGTTGTACGCCTCAAAAATTTGTCTTTCTCCATGGAATTTTAAGAAAAAAAATGCCCGAATTATCGAAATATCTGTTTTTCGCTTTTAAATGAGTTTCCGGCAGCCGGGACGGTATCGCTAAATTCCAAAATATTTTTTTTCAAAAAGTTTAATTCAAGACTAATCTATTGACCACCCTGTTTTTATTGATATGACTCTCCAATCCTAAGATATCATGGTTAAAAAATTCTGGGATTTCATAAAATGGAAAATTTCCACTATTCATGCCTCCGAGACGGGGGCTCGGAAAATTCTGAAAAAAATGAGGTTTTAATTTGGACCTTCAGAGAAGCAAAAAAAGTTTCATTCGAATCCGAGGGGATCAGGCCTGGAAGGTGGTCAAGATGAGCTGGAATCCCCCGTATAGATCCCCTAAGTCTCATTGTGTGAATAAACAAAGAATGTGCAATTAGTTTTAGATTGAGTATACTCGATAATTATAATTCCAGAAGAAATAGAATATGTCATAGTAATTCGAGATTTGAACAATAATATGAACAATAAACATTGTAGTGTGTGGCGAAATTCAATAAAATTTATGGAAAGTGGAAATTTGAAATTTCCGATGTCTGGAAAATAAATTACAACAAATAACATTTATTTTAAAATAAATTTCTAATAATATTTATTTCAAAATAAATCTATTGTGGTTTCGAATAACGTACTGACTAAGTTTCTTTTTTTTTTCTGTTCTATACACGGGGAAAATTTCATAACAACTTTTACCGAAAAATTATGGTAACAATTCTTATACAGTATTGTACTTCGGAACATACCCGAAATGTAGAAATATTCACAATACTGTATGTGAAATTGAATATCATTCGGGAAGGTTTCACAGACGGGATAGGAATTATTGTCATAGACTGAATCCATTTCAAATCGGGCTTGCAGGAAATCGTGATGTCACGAAATTTCTCCAAATTGAAATATATTGTTTTTAACGGAAAAAAGTGACCCGTATTTCGTTGTTTTCGAAAGAAAAAATCTGCTAGGAAGTTACGGCCATTTGAACGTTTAATCGCGCGCTACCGGAGTGCTTGAAAAACGAATACTTTTTTTTTCTAAAAACGCTATATCTGTGGAACGAATCATCACAACTACTTGATCTTGGTCTCATTTTGTAGGGTTCTTTGCATTATTTTGAAATATGAATAGAAATTTCAAGATTTTCAAAAATTAGGGAAACCCAATTTTCTCGAAAAGTCATTTTTTTTCCCTGAAAATTTTACACAGTATGTAAGGTGATATGACGGATATATCCTATAAGTTCCATTGATGCTGAAACACCGCTTCATATCGAGAAAGAATATTTCGTGTTTCACTGAAATTCGTCAACTTTTATGCTGGTGTCGACTTTGTGGGCATTATTGAGGCTTATTCAGATTTTTTAGTCCACATAATATTACTTTAGATTGATACATACATACCAGGGAGTACATGACCAAACATCGTATGATATATGACGTCGAAGATCATACATCGATCTGCCGGTAAAAACTGACACGAAAAAAAAAAAAAAAATTCCGGTCAACTTTTCAATCAGGGATTTATTGGAGTAATAACAACATCGTGTAGATCCTAATTTCTAATGAACCAGCGGTTCAATCGTTTTTTTTTTTTTTTTCCACACCCTCACTTCTCGATGCTTGGCCGTTCTGGATACATAGCACTGGTTCTCCGAATATTCATTCACTTTCACGTCCCACACGTGCCATTTTTGTATTTTCATTTTATTTTATTTTTAAACAAAATTTTTTTTTAATTTTTGGTGGCATCGTGAAACATTTGGCGTTTACTCACAACTTAAAAAGTGATCACGTTAATTGTATAAACAATGCAATGACTTTCGTTCATCATGTGAAAAAATACACAACTGCCATTGTTCGGGCAAAGTATAATCGACCGCTTAGATCAGCTGGGCGGCTAGTGCCTATCGATCGCACACACACCATCCCGCAGTGTCTACCTGCGTTGGATCGAACTCTTATCGTATTATTTCGTACCGAGCGTAAGAACTATTCAATGTATAATATGTGTATTCCTGCGGACCGAACCAAAGTCCATATGTATATTAGTATATCTCAGATCTTCCTGTGGGAAACATTATGAATCGTTCGGCCTCGTAGTCAAATATCTGTATTTCTCATCGCGAGAGTTACTAATAAAAAAAAAAAAAACACAAGTTTTAGATAATGACAAAGAAAACCCTTGTAAGCTTTTCCTAAACATTCATTCCATAGGTCACTCATCCTAGGCCTTTCTCTCGCTAATTCGTTCACCCACATTTAACGAACCTCTCTATCGTCTCTCGTCACATTTTTGGTCCTTCGAGCCGGGTTGGTCGCGAAGTAATTTGTACCACCCCTGAATCGTCGCGAATCTCTGGGAACGAATTAGTGGGTGAGTGACGCGGTAGTGTTGTGAAAAGCTTATCCACGGTGTTACGGAAAACGCTAAAAGTGAAATCTGTCGGTGGAATATAACTGAAAACGGTTGATTTCAAACTCGCATCAAAGCCGCTGATCACCTTATCAAGACTCGTAGTCAGTGTGTGTCAACAACCCGAGTGTCGTGTGCGTGCAAGTAGGTGAGTGTGTCGTGCGCGTCTGCCTCTATTTCGCAGTTTCGATACTCAAGTCAGATTCCCGTAGAATCGCTTGTTGATATATCTCGCTATCATGTTTCTCAGCGAGCTAATCGATCGTCAAAAACTTTTATGGCGCATCGCGCGCACAATGTAAAATCTTGAAAAACTTGGGAAGGCAAAAATCACCTACGGCCAGGTGAAATCGCGACTCAACGCTCTCGAGTCAAACTGGACAAAGTTCCAATCGAATCGAGACCAGATGGTCAAACAAAAATCCGCGGCCGATGAAAAGCGGCTTCCATTGATCGAGCGCCGATCATATTTTTCAAAAGACTTCTTCGGGCAGTGCGAAGAAAAGTACCTAGACTCGTGGGGAAACATGCTCGATCTCCTGGAGTCACTCAACCGACAAACGCACCTCAAGTGGATGCATCTCCAGCCTCAGCGGCTAAGGCGACGTCACGACGGCTACCACTTATCGCGTTGCCATCGTTCTCTGGTGGTTTTTCTGAAGCCCTTTCACGATCTCTTCAATTCAATCGTTTACGAAAACGAACAGCTGTCGGATGTGGAAAAACTCCATTATTTAAAAACCAGCGTGGCCGGTGAGCCCTCTCAACTAATCAGAAATATCGCTGTCACCGGTGACAATTTCTCTCGTACCTGGAACACTCTTATATCGCGCTATGAAAACAAGCGATTACTGACAAGCTCTTATCTTGGAAAAACTTTTCGCAATTTTGCGAATCGGGAAGAAATCATCGGCAGAAATCAAACGTCTGCACAGCGATACCCGTGAAGCCGTCGGTGCTCCGGAAGCCCTCGGTCGCCCTGTCAAACAGTGGGATGACATTACCGTGCACATGACAACAAGCGAACTCGACTCTGGATTTCTTGAAGAGTGGGAAAAGCGTGTTAGCGAAACTCGTGGCCCTCCAGCCTTCACAGAACTCGAATCATTCCTTCTAGGTCGCATCCACACCCTCGTGGTTATGGAACAAGCCCAAGGTCAGAGTGCATCCAACAAGACGCAGGCCTCACCAGGGAAGCTTAGCGGTTCTACCACAAAATCTCACGTGGTGCAATCGAAAGAATCATCGTGTTCCTATTGTAAGGGAAATCGTTCAAAGGAAAACCGCTCGAACAAAGAAAGGACTTCATCGCATCTCACAGCCTTTGCTCCAACTGTTTCGGTCCACATCCAGTAAAGGACTGTCGATCAGGCAAGAGATGTCGTACTTGCGAAGGTCGACATCATACTCTACTTTATCGCAGAGCCTTCCCATCTGAATCAGCATCTGGCAACAATTGCCGGAATCGAGCTTTCAATATACCAAAGCTGTTCTCAATACGAACACGTGTCTGGCAGTGCTTCTTATTTTAATTTTTCTCTGCATCTCCTGAATCTCCGTGATCTTGGAAAGGTACGAGAAGCCATTCTCGACATGGATAGGCAGCCTCACCCAAAAGATGGTAGCGTCCTTCACATATACCTTCGATTTCTTTACTGATATCAGACATCTCAAAAACGCGTGCATCGTGCACTTTCCCTGGAACTCCCGTTAAGACGTCTACGTATTTTTGCTGAGCATCACACACAGTTTGCAGTATGATAGCAGTTCGGTCGTGCCTATTTACATTGGTTGATGCAATTTTGTTCTTTGGGGTTCGTACTCCGATGAACGAACCATCGATGCAACCTATCACGATCGGGAAACCTGCAATCTAAACGAACGTATAAATACTGTACAAATTTCAAATGAAACTTTGCGTAAAATGACATACTGCTTGGAAATCAGATGCGGCTTGCTGCAAGTCCTCCGGAAACTTTATTACAAACTTTGCTATTTCTACCAAATAGTCCATGACTCTCTCGCATTGTTGGAACACTGTATTTGGACAGATACCAAATATTGTTGCCGCACATCTAAGTGACCCTTTGCTTCCAGCAAACCTGGAATTAATAAATTACAGCTTAGTGGCATTCTGCAACATATATGATAGTGCTTCACAAAAGCGAATATTGCAAGCATACGTATTCAAGCATACGTATTGAATTTTATTACGGAGATTTTATCCAAGTTGGTCAGCATATTGAACTAGAGCTTAATATAGATCATGCCAGCCTCTTACCATAAAAAAGCTAACACATCGGCTTCTGCCGACATAGCTTTATGTCCCCCATGGGAATCATCCGGTCTGAACTGCGATTCGGAATACTTTGCTATTAAACCATCAGCTGTTTCCCTACGCAATCGAAAAATTTTTCGGAACTAAAAAATTACATGAAATGTTGTATGTTACATTACCTATTTACCAATAATTACGTAGTATAGTGAACAACAATTTTACTAAGGGATATCAATAATTTGTAGAACGAATCTGATCCGAAATACATATTCAGAAACTGGTGATGTTAAAGGACATGAAACTGTTTTAATAATGTCCATAAATTGAAGTTGATAAATCACAGGACAGAGTAATTTTTCAATTGGCAGAGGATACTATTTTGAAATCGTACGCGAAGACATCAGGTGCGCCGCAGAGTAACTTCGTTTTAAACCTTCATCGATTTAATAACCGACTAAAAATTAATTGAAATCCTCACGTTACTTACCTCTTCATCTGAAAAATTATTGATCACATCAATAAAGTTTGTTTTTCAAGGAATTTCATTCCTGTCGAATAGAAGGGCATACTGAAATAATTCTGTTTCATCATCTTCCTCACTCAATGAAAACAGCAGGTCCATATATCTTGATATTTTTTCAAAATCTTCCCTCCTGTGGGCTGCCATATTGCACTAACGACAGAACCGTCTATCGCTGCCGGTGTCGATATTCGTGCACCGAGTGTGGAAAAGGCGCACTACACTCGCTCAGAAAAACAGCCTCCACCGTCATCGCGCGCTCTCTCTTGGCCAGTGAAGCACTTTCCACTGGTGGCGTACTGCACTAGTGCGCACCAGTGCAGTCACGGAAAAACGCTATGAGTTCTCGTGTCTCATGGAAGTCTTTGTACTCCTTCGCGTGACATTGTTCCTGCCATCGTCCTGAATTCTCGTGGAAGACTGGCCTCATCTACAAGGTCTCACTCTCGCAGACCCAAGCTTCGCGGAACCTGGTCAAATTGACGTCATCCTCGGCGCCTATGTTGACGGCCACGTGCTCATTCAAAGAATACGTAAGGGAGCTCCTGGCAGACCATTCGCTCAAGAAACCCAGTTCGGATGGGTAGTATCGGGTCCTGTCTCGTCAGAAGCAGCAAACATCTCTCATACCGCGGTTCGAGGGCTGCAATGCTGTCTGGACACGGAATTGATCGATCTCGTTCGTCGTTTCTGGGCGCAAGAAGAAGTGTCTACTCCAGTCTTCCTCACGACTGATGAAGAAAACTGTGAGAAGCATTTTCCCGAAACAGTTTCTCGCGATGCGACCGGTCGCTACATCGCTCAGTTGCCAATCAAAGACAGTTCGGTCGATCTCGGTAACTCGCGTATTCCCGCGCATCAAATGCTCATAAGGATGGAGAAACGGTTCGTGAGTGATTCAAAGCTCAAGGAAGCTCACCCGAACTTTCTGAAGGTTTTTTGAAGAAATGCGCGCGCGAAATTTCGAAAGAATGAAATTTCATAATGGCGGTGAACTTCGTCGGGCCTACGGTACAACTGCTACGCCCCGCCAAAGGTTTATTTCAGCGGCAGCGCTGTAAAGGAGAGATATAAAACTTTTTGAAAAAGATGCGCACCTGGGGAATTTCGAAAGCATGAAATTTCATCATGACGTAAAACTTCGTAAAATGAACGGTACAGGTCGTACACCTAGCCAAAGGTTTTAATTTGTCTGCGATGCAGATATCTTCAGGGTCATAGTTGGGATAGGTATTTATTCCCTACTTGGATTCTGAGAAATGAGACAAAAGAAAAATGGCTCGGGTCTCCAGCGACCCACGATAACCGAATCGGGTTGAAATATGGCTTTGACATCGAGATCCGTATAAACAGCCCAATCTCGAATGTTTACCCGTTGTCCAAGAATCAACACGGCTATACGCAATGATAACAGAAGTATTATTGCGGTTGCTAACAGGTTATTAACGCAAGATCATATCTTATACCACATGCGCTCAAGAGAAACTCGTACTGTTCCACAGTTCCACACTCTTATTATATAACGCGCCGACATCTATGACTCGAACCACTACAGTTGGAAAGATCCCAGGTCCGAATCAGTCACATGTGTGAAGCGCGAATCGTAACCATATATTCTCCCGGCAATTCGAACACAGAAAAAGTTGTTAGAAATAGTACGAATGAAAGTATTGCAAATAAAAAAAAATCATCAGATTCAAGCGTACTATTCAATCCTAACGAGACAGGAAAGAAGCAGCGACTTTCACAAAGCTGTCAGAATAACGTAATTAAAAAGTACATGAAGTTGCAACAATTGTCAGGTTTATCGGAAACATATTTCCAAAATTTCGTAAGTTTTGCAGAAGAGATCGTAGTTTCAGGTTGTCAAATTATCGAAGATGGTAATCGAACTCTAATGACTGTAACACTTGCATTACTTCAAAATCTATCTTGGATTTTTTTCGATTATCATTTGATGAATTCGACACTGCGCAAAAACGTCAATCTTATTCGAAAAAAAAAGGTGATTATATACCTCCAGTCAAATATACGATTGGCATCAAATCTCAACGTATTAAGAGAACCGCTACTAAAAAACTGAAAAAGTATATGGACAGAGCATACGGTTATGTTTTCCCGCTGAGAACGATTTTCAAAATAGTACATTGTGTATCAAGGGCGCAAAGAGCCCTATTGCGAGCGTGCAATATGCGGCACGAGCCGAAGGCGAGTGTACTGCATGCACACTCGCCAAAATAGCCTTGCGCCCGTGATGCACACGATATTTTTCTTAACACTTGCTGTGTAGAAATGCCTCTTTTCAGACCGAGTGAGCGGGCGCAAAATAGGACTTTGCGCCCGAGGGCGGACAAGGAGTCTCTTTCACCCGCTTTCAGCGGAAAAGACTTTTCCGCCCAAGGGCCGAAAAGTCCTGTTTCGCGCCCGCTCAAGAGATTGCAAAGAGGTATTTTGCGAGCAGGTGTGGAGAAATAGTATATTACGTATGTAGGGAGGGAAAGTAGACTATGCCAAACTGCGTGTGAGATTGACACCCGAGCCGAAGGCGAGGGTGGCAAATACGCAGTTTAGGATGGCCTTTTTCACTCCCGTGTGACGTATACTATTTTCACCACCCCCTGGCATCGAAAAGTACGACTTCCCGCTCACGCGAGGGGCCGAAAGTCGTACTTTCGATGCAGGTGTGGTGAAAAAGTTTTTGAATTGCCCAATGTTCACGACACGGTGTTTAGTTACAAGAAAAAACTAGAAGATGAAAAATCTGTCATTTCAAATTTCGTACAAAGTAAAGTTTAGAAAGAAAAAATCAAAAAGCTTGAAGCTAATGACGTTTTACCGCTCTTTTTTTGCAGCGACGATTACGAAACTGGCAACGCTCTTGGCAGCCAAGCAGGACAGAATAAGTTAGCCGGAACCTATGTTTCAATACTATGCTTTTCACCTGAATATCAGTCTAATCTTTCTTCTATATTCCAAGCAACTTTGTATTACTCGCAAGACAGAATTCAATTCGGGAATTATTCAACCTTCCGAAAATGAATTGAAGAATTGGCTTTTTTGGAACAAGAAGGCATTGAATTAAATTTACTACAGGGAAATGTTCAAATTTTTTTCAAGTTAGGTCTTATTTTAGGCGACAATTTGGGACTTCATATGCGTTACTCGGTTTCGTAGAAAGTTTCATTGCGAATTTTGTAAAATGGACAAATTCCAAAGGTCACTCGCAGGTATAGGTAGAAGACAAAGATCATATGCGATCGAAAGGAAATTACGGAAAAGATGCTCGCGTGGGCGATGTCTCTTTCACAGGAATTAAAGAAGAATGTTGTTTTTCATAATTTACCAGATTTCCACGTGACGCAAAATTTTTCAGCTGATTTGATGCATGATTTCTTAGAAGGGGTATGCGAGTTTGATATGGCTGCATTACTGAATTTTCGTATAACAGAGAAACAATGTTTTTCGCTTGATGATTTCAATAATCGTATGTCAACCCACGACGAGGGTACGGCACCATTTGTTAACATTTCACCGCCCATTCTAGAGAAGGATCTCAAAAGTGATAACATCAGAATGTCTGCATCAGAAACATTGACATTCATGAGACATTTCGGCATTCTGGTCGGTGATTTAGTTAGTGAAGATCATCCATGCTGGCAAGTTTACTCGAGTTTGCGTGAAATTCTTGATATTATTATGTCCCCGAAAATTCAGCCACGGTGTGTTATCATTCTCGAAAACCTCATACAAGAGCACCATTCACTGCTTCGTAATGTCTTGAAACGAAATTTAAAGCCGAAAGATCATTTTCTTCACACCTGCTCGCAAGATGCCCCTTTGCGACCTCTTGAGCAAGCGCAAAACAGGACTTTTCGGACTTTTCCGCCCGCTGAAAGCGGGCGAAAGAGACTCCTTGTCCGCGCTCAAAACGGGATTTTGCGCCCGCTCACTCGGCCTGAAAAGAGGCATTTCTACAAAGCAGGTGTTAAGAAAAATGTCGTGTGCATCACGGGTGCAAGGCTATTTTGGCGAGTGCGCATGCAGTACACTCGCCTTCGGCTCGTGCCGCACATTGCACGCTCGCAATATAGCTCTTTGCGCCCTTGATACACAATGTACTATTCCTTATTCACTTTCCTACCATTGTGTTAGAATCTGGCCCACTTATAAACCATGGTGTATGAGGATGGAATCAAAACACCAAGAATCGCTCAAATTCGTTTCTTCTTCTGATTGTACAAAAAAATTTCTGTTTTACAATTGCCAAGAAACAACAAATGAAACTCGCCGCGATATTGTTTGAAAATAATTTTTTTTTTGCATTTAGAGATCGGACCTACGAAAGAATGTCTATTCACAGATTTGAACGTTTCTTTTTACGATTCATTCTCAAAGGACAAACATCTCTTGAATAGAAAAATTCGCGTCGCAAATTGGGTGGAGAAAAATGGAAGTAGGTGCAAACCTGGCATGGTTTTATTTTTAAGTGAACACGACAATTTGCCTGTGTTCGGAATTATTGATTATATTATTCTCGTCAATAATCAATTCTTATTTATTTATAGCGAGACGCAAACAATATGGCGAGATCACGAACATGCGTATGAAATATTGAAGGTATCAGCAGCGTCAGACGTAATTATGTACGAAAAGCTATTGCAATCAAGACCACTCAGTTTATCAGTGAAATTTGATAGGAATTTTATTGTATTACGCACATGCTTATGAACCATTAATAATTAATGTTCATTTTCATTACTCAATACCTCATTAAAACATGCAGCTGTTTTTGTTCTTTCCATATTTTTGGCTCTATCTTTTCTTCTACGTTAAAAATTGTTAACAGGATTATGTTTAGTTTTCGTTCCACATTGAATAAATGTTTGTGAATTGTTCAATATCAGTATGTAAGTTGTATTTTATAGTTGGATAAGTTCATACATGTGTAATTAATGTTCTATTTCGAATCAATTCTTCCGTACATAATATCCAACTATGACTTATTTCTTCATTTGGAATCTAGGGACCCAATAAGCACCCATTCGTATAAAAAACGTATAAAAAAGTCATATACTCTACGTTTATTCAGCGCAAAAACGTTCCTCAGTTAAACGCAAAGGGAGCGTTTATTGAAGACGTTACGTCGATACGTTAATTATTACGCAATAAACAACGTTGAATACACGTGTTCCACTTGAATATTTGGCCAAATTATGGTTGCGCGAAAAAAAAAATTAAGATACTTAAAATAAATTAATTACAACATATGAGGCGTTGATCAACAACTACTAATCGCAAACAATGGCACTTTCTTCCAAAGTAAGAATTTTAAGATTAGAAAAACTTCGCATTATTGTTGTGGCCGGGAATCGATCCGGGGACGCTCGCATTCGCTTGTATTACTATCCGCACGCTCTATCAACTACGCCAAACTACTTATTGGCGAAGTCAGTCACTTTCTCGTAATTGTCTTGGACTTTGCATCTGTCTCAATGATATCAGCGTTTTAATGCAACTGAGATATGTTAACTAAACATCCGAGTTGCAAATATGTTATCAATTTGATTTCTTGCCTAGAGGCAAGGGGTCGAGTACTCCGTTGCTTAGAAATACGAAAAGAACTTGCTAAAAAAGCAGTGGCAAGCGGATTTGAATTCGGTTCGGAATAACTTTCATGAACACCAGATCGAAACGGGAATAACCCTGGGTTACCAACGTGACATCATTAACCTACCCTACTTCTATACAACGCAGTCGGTAGGTTGCTCTCGGCTTGCCGACAAGTTCATTTCAACAACGAGATAACCCTCATTTATACAACTGACCGCAAATTTATACAACTGATCGCAAATTCAACATTGTGAAGAATTGACTTTTATTAGATTGTCAAGATATGTCAGTCAATTACGAAATGAAATCAGAAGATCTACCCGATGCAATATCATTAGTTAGAATGTGTATGATGCATCCGAAAATATTTATCTCGGAGAAACAATTATTTGACAATCTGAAATATAGTCACAAGATGTCGATATAATATAAAATTCCAGTACCACTTGTACTGAAATGATTCGCTTCAATTGTAATTTCAGCAGAACTAGCACATTTTATAACAATCATAAGACACATATATAAATAAGATGGTCCAGTGCGGCGATCGATCAACTCAATAAAATTTCAAAAAATAAGCGTGTGATCATTTGTTCTTGCGAGTATTTTTTTACTTTCATGCGCCCTTTGAGTGAAGCCATGATGAAGATATCCGGTCCCCGTACGCTGAACGAAATTTTTGAGTTTCGGTTTGTTATTCCATAATAATCATTGAATATAGATGGACGCATGATAGGTAAGTAAATGATTGAACAAAGTCGATGGATATACAGAGCGTTGTGAATAGTATTTATTACCAAAAATTTCGTTATAACAAGTTAAAATTAGTATCGTTATATGTAATGAAAGAGGATCATACATGAGGTATCTACAATATTGGCGGCTATTCGTAAGTGAGAGTATTCACAGTTCCTCATCTTGCACAACACGGTAGATGATAACGCTGAAAATATATTCATCTACTTCTTCTCGTCAACGTTTCTCTGTGAGTACAAGGTTATCGATGGTTATTTTCTAAACTACCAGATTCTCAAGACTTGTTTAGCATACTCACGAGAGTTAGAATTCAATTGATTTTTTCACAAATTTCAAGAAAGTTAACAAGCACGTGAGAAAAAATCACGAGGACAGCCATATAATTTCAATGGTCACTATTGAAACTTGTCCACTCAAACTAATACCTATTCAACTAGATGAATAGAAGTTTCTATACTCTCCGAAAGAGAAGCTCACCTATCATTATTTGAAAGTCCACAGAATAACCATTTCTGAGGTCGATATTCTGAGCCCACGCAGTACATTCTACGGTTAATAGCCTGTTAACTGCAGCAAATGAATTATGTTATAATTTTTTTATATATTGAAAAAAAATTTGTATGCAATTTCAAAATAAGTGTAATATATGATAAATATAAAACACAATTTGATGCTCGCCACAAAACGAAGAAAAGTACAGAGAACTTCTGTTTCAGAAGAATGAGGAGCTTATATCAGTGAAGCTAAAAAAGCACACGGACCACGGTAGAGAATTAGTGCTACAGAATCGCCAGCTCTTGGTATTTTCTAGCCGAGCAGAACGGTCGAAATGCGGAACATTAATCACCGCCAAATCAGCATCTGAATACTGAAGATGCTTCCCATGATGGGGATGATTGTAACAAAAAAAAAACCTGAATATAAAAACTCTACATATGATGATGCGAAGTATTGGCTGGAAGAATATTTCAACGATCAAACAAGAGATTTTATACTATCAATACAAAATATACACCAAATATGAATATTAAAGAGCATATGAAATCAACTCCGATTGGCAGAAGCTGCCAATACCAGATACGGCGCAACAAATGAATCAGCGACACATTGACATCAATAAGGCAGCAAAAAAAAAAACTTTGTGAACATGGTTCTGATGACCGCGAGTCACAATTAGTTCAAACTATAGTTAAGATCACGTGCAAACAAGTGAAAACTCATCAATAGTTATAAATGCTTTGGGTGATTAGTGGCCCTCGGTGCATGCAAACTCGTGATGCGATAGATAACAGCGAGATATAAAAACTAACAACTTGCCTGTCACATTCTTAAATTGTACAGCAATTAAGGGAGACATATGATACTTATTGCCAGTATACGGAAAGTATACAACTGGAAATCCGGGGCTTGGAATGTACACAATTTCGCCCAAATGCTCTTTGTCGACCTGATTGGCTCCAGCACATGAAAACCAGATGTTTGGCTGTGGTTGTTACAAAAAAGAAATTCACATGGTTACCCTTACGGAATGAGGCTCGTTATTGAGCCGAAATACTGAAATTCGTAGTTAACCCTTAAAATTCCAAGTGTGCAGCTTTCATTTTTTGACGGTTAATCTGGTAAGCATTCAGCGTCAAATTTTTATAATTGAAACAGTCTTTTAACTGCTACATTCCAACAGAGACAAAAAAGTTGGAATTATTTAGATCTTACCCCAGATAGCACAAAACTAAAAGTTGTTTATCAGACGTAGATGTAGATTTATAACACGCCAGTTTCTGTCATCTAAAAGTAGACTTCCGTTAGATGACGGAAGTTACCACATTGGACATTTATATACGACGTCTGGTGAACAACATTTAGTTTAGCGCTGTTTGGGAGACGATTATGCAGCACATGCATCGTGGAATCAGATGCGATGAGAGGTATGTTGCTGCATACTCGTTACATTGCTGTTTTGCGATTCAATATAATATCAAGCCGAAATGACATTGCATAACGTAAGTGCTGCTCACCTTCGTAGATTGTCTCACGATTTTTTTCAGCCAGTATGGCATAGCTGATGGTAGGTCAGATGTTGCATCGTAATGATAAGGCACCCAGTAAAACATCTAATAATTATGAAATAATAAATCAAGTCAATTTGGAAGGTGCGTTCAATGAAACACGAGTACTTTGACGCTGTTTTCAGGTAAGTAAGAAGCTGCCGAGCTCTGAACAATAAAGTTTTTCGCTGGATATGGGTCTATTTAATGGGTTAAAAAAATAGAGTTCACTCTTTACAGTCCCGAGCCGTGCATCGATAAAGAAGGCAAAATGTCCCCCATGCATATTTCCTATAAAAGTCAATTCAGAGGCATAGATTATACTTTTGGAACCAGTTCTAGAATCTTACTTTGTTGAATGCTATTATGACACATGGTTCCTCATTCGTGTATCCGTAAGGAGGTTTACTGCATTGTCCTAGCACACTGATGTCGAAGAAGCAAGGCTTTTCCGTGTTTGCTGCAATCCAAGTATTATCGTTTTCGCATTTCTTCGTGCGGGATAATTTCGTCTCAGTGTATCCTACAAGTTAGAAGAAAACTAGTTTTGTAAGGGACATGCAATATTCCCAAAGGTAATAGCCTAAATAGCGTGTTATGGTTCGACCAGATTCTAGTCACCATAAGATGATTTACGAAGCGACATCTCGTCCATATTCACTACAAACATCGGTTATTTATTCCATGATAATTCTCGAAGATGAATAGGATACTTATCAAAGGACAAGGTACAAATAAATCCACGAAATTAAAAAAAAAAAAAAAGATGTAATGCTTGCTAGTTTTTAAAACGACACGAATGAAGTGCTAAAAAGGGTGATGATGCTAACTTCCAAAAAACTCATTCAGGGCTTCGATGTATCTCGTTGGCTCTGCCTTGCTACTTGTATTGCTTATCCAGATAATTGGTGACGTCATCGGCGTCAGGACATTTGGCTTGAAACTGAGCCCTGAAATTGAAATGAAAATCTGTTGTGGATTTCTCAAAGAGACGCTCTAATCTTAGCAATGGTATGGAGTCGATAGGTCAATCACTTATAAGTGTTGGCATGCATCATATTTCAAGGATTTCGAATAATTCCACGTAATTTTAAAAGTTTCGTATGATTGCAGAGAATTTCAAATGATTTCACGTAACGTTAAAATATTTCGAAGATATCACATAACTTTAAGGTGTACCACATTGCAGGGGGTCCAGTGAAATTTAAATACGATAATATTAGGTTTTTTATGATTGGAATAGAAATACTTGCAAATAAGCAGCGCGAACAACTTTTTTATTCACGGATTCGGGGATGGGAAATGAAAAATGGGAGACAACGCAATGAGCCTGAATACCAACCGGGTCCGTCACTGAAAGCTCGTCTATTAGGCAGTGGGATTCCCTCACTGCCATCAAACGAAGTTCTCACGTTCTTCGAGACAAAAACGTACGGATCATTCTTGAAATAAATATACTGTAAAGTGACCCACATTTCGAAAGCGAACAACGAGAATATTACTCCGAAGAAGGTCAGGTAGAATAAACTGATCTGAGCTGGAAAACATAACTTAATCAGTTCCATGGTTAATGAATATATGAATTCGGACATTACCCCAACCTTCACACGTTCTGTCAAGAAATGATTTTTTTTCAGGATTCCATATGAAACGCTTGAAGTTTTTAAACGTCCCCAAGTCAGGTTGAGGTTTCCT
Source organism: Tenthredo scrophulariae (assembly GCA_963978835.1). Taxonomy (NCBI): domain Eukaryota; kingdom Metazoa; phylum Arthropoda; class Insecta; order Hymenoptera; family Tenthredinidae; genus Tenthredo; species Tenthredo scrophulariae. The sequence goes on from OZ022234.1 coordinate 5,869,387, forward strand.
ACTTTTGTAGTACGCATCGTCATGTAATATCAACATTTTCTGTACCCGGGTATTCTCAATTTGTCATATATGTATAACTTTATACATTTTGAATCGATATGGTGAGTAGTAAAACAATCTCGTTGCTATGAACTCGAAAAATTCGTTACATCTTCTAAACCAATAACTCATCGATATCTATTAACGAATTATAATACGTCATTTATTATTTCAAATGTTTTAGAACCTATCGTTCGGTAGAATATAAGAGAACATTTTTCATTAATATCATATTTATCTATTAAAATCGAAGATAAGGATATTTTTGGTTGGTTGTGTTCGGAATTCCCTACAGAATCGGACTCTGTAAGCCGATTCTGCATTTTTTATGCGTAGGCTTTGATATAAGTCCAAATAAATGGCATGCCCACACTTTGCGGCAAGAAAAAAAAAAATCCGATTTTATTCAATGAAATGTACCAGTTCGAACTCATTACTCCTTAAATATCGGCTGCCAAAAAGACAATTCGATTGATAGCCCGGTTTCGGAGAAATTCGAGAAAATAGGGAGCCCCGTAACGAATCGACTAGAAGTTTCCCTCAAGTTATTTATAAATTAATTACTGCTATATTATCTGGTTCGCAAAAGATATTTTCTAGGATTTGGGGCGTCGATTTTCGAGGAATCATCAAACTTAGGATCTTGCGATTTGGAGAGAGTGTTCTTGGCACCAAAACCTAACCACCTATGTTTTTTTTCTTAGCAAAAATGGAAGACGCCTTAAAAACTTATTCAACATATAATAATTATTAGATGACCCAATCTATTTGCTTGCAGGAATTTTTCCGGGGTCTTGTACACTGTTCTGATTGCAAACCGTTCTTGCACTTTGGCGTGGTGGCCCTCAAGAGGGCTTTTTGCTTCTTTATATTGTATTTCCATGGCTTGAATCTCACTTCCAGTTCTTTAATACCGCCGTGATCTACAAAAATACGAGGACTTGACAAACCTAATATGCAACTGCCTAGAAAAGGCGAATGCCAAATTTCCACGAAATTCTACGAACCAGGGGACAAACAAAAAACCGGTTTCGGCCTTATGGTGGAACGAAAAGTGTAGAAAAGCTATATTAGAAAGAAAAAGGCCCAAAAGTGCTTCCTCGGCGCGAGCACCGAGGCTCATCGGGACTTATTGTAAAAGGACAAGACCAATCAAGAAAAGTCTTCGACAAGGCCGAAGAAACGAGCTTCAAAGAATATCCTCTCTCCTTTCACGCCATTGGCAGACATTTGGAAAGCCATCAAAGCTTTCAAAAACCGTTTCATGATCCCAACTATCGAACCAACAGAAGTATCCTTCATAATAGACAACCCCTTACTAAAGAAAGCGGTCTAAAAAATTTCCGGGAGTCTTTCTTATTCTCCCCAATTTAAAGAAAATCTTGAGGGTGACCCAAATCCTAACTTTGAACCGAATTCCTCCAACTCCTCGGGAGAGGTTGGGCAAGCAATACATAATAGCAAATCAAATCAAAATCCCCGTGACTAGATCAAATAACGTACGAAAGCTTACAAAAGTTTCCCCTATCGTGGTGAAATGGCTACAAGATTTCTCCAATACCATACTACTATCGGGCCGTAAAATCGGGACACGTGGGTTCAAACCCGAATATCTTTTTGTGAAAAAATCTTACAGTGTCACGCAATAGGGTTTCTGAAACTACGGAGTCTGCCACGTCGAGGTGTCAGCTACATAATTGTTGTAAAAAAATTTGAAGCAGGGATATCTTTATATAAAGGTCAAAAAACGTAAGTTTGGCGTATTTGTATCCGTAGCTCGACTTTAACTCGTCGCCATTCCTTTTATAGTATTAGTAAAAGTTTGAAATAATTCACACATAATCTTTAGACTTTTATGCGTACGTCGCCGGTTTGAAATTCGAAAAATATTGCAATTCACGACGACCACAAGCAATAATCGGCGGCGTGGTCATCTCGGACACTGGTACAGTCCGCCGCAAGTTTCGAGATTTGAAATTTCACAAATGAAAATCGCTATGCACTTCAGTTGCGTAAAAATCAATCGCGATTACGATTGGAAACATGGAAATGTTATTCACTGCCACTGCGAGCGCGTGCGTCGAAACTCGCAGCCGCTCAAGGTCATGCACACAGCGAATATGGATGAGGTGGAAAGCTTTAGCCTCTCCCCCAGCTACTCCAGTAACCTGAACCGCAGAAACATAATTCTAAATAGCAGAATAATCAGCAGGCATAGGCAGCTCATGTATAAAATATTTGTGAGATATACTTATTAACATTTATGATGAATATTCTATCAATGTTTTCATGACCGCGATTCCGAAGTACTGAAAATATTTGTTGAGATATTATATTTATAATTTTTACAGAATATTATTGCAATATCAATTCAATGTCATTGTGAAAATTTCTAAAACCACTATCAAGTCACAATATTTATCAGCTATAATACCACAAGACCTTCAAAATTATCGGATAATTCCCGATTGTTTTGCTGCGTAGCATCGAGAGGGCCAAGTTTTGCGGATCAAAAATCACGAGCGCGCAGCGCTCGTGATATCGTGCAAATCTTGGCCCATTCGTTGCTACGCAGGATCAAAACATAAGGGAAATAACCGATTCATTTTGAAGGTCGAGAGGTATTCAGAGGATTATTTCTTCCATTACGATCTCGACCGAACAGAGTGCAGTATTTCATTTTGGGATCAGCGTCTTGAAGTTGATCCAAACTGGTACACGAGTTTGACAGTTTGACAGATATTTGAATGAAATCTGTCAAATCGGGTGAAACAATTGGCATGGGAGGCTCCCGTCCCCTATTTTGCATTTTTGATGCGTCGGCTTTGACATAAGTCGACATAAATGGCACGCCAAAACTTTTCGATCAAAAAAAAAAAAAATCCCGATTTCATCCGATCAAACATACCAGTTCGAACTCATTACTCGTCGAACATCGGCTGCCGAAAGGGCAATTCGATTCATCGCTCCGTTTCGGAGATATTCGCGAAAAAAGACAGGCCGGTAACAAATCGAGTGTACCCCCCCCCCCCCTCCCCCCCGCCAAGGTGGTTCTTCCACAGAGGGCCGAATTTTAAAGGTGCTTTAGTTGGGCCCCGTTAAAAATTAATAAATTTACATATTTTTAATTTCGAACAAAGCCATAATGCCCCAATAACATAATGGTATTTTATTCGGAACAAGCTTTTCCAAAATATTACATATCAGAAATAATTTTTTCCGTGCCAAACGTTTCAATTCCGTCAAATCTTCATGTACAATTGAATTTATATCACTTCAACTCTGAATATTTTGTCGCAGACTCCGATAAGATACTATTTTCTTGCCGTTTATGAAATCCTCATATTGATAGTATATACAACTCGTTTTTGAAAAAGATCTCTAATATTTACATATAACAAATATCTCATTAAATCGTACGTTATGGGATTCCGCCATAAGGATATGTGCTAAACATTTGGAATCTAAGGTAAGTTTTTTGTATTATTTGCTCGATAACCCCCTGTCAAACTTTGTAGAAGTATTATTAGGTACTTTAACTATAACACAGTGAAAGATTTGAGTTTTCTGCAATATTCCGGTGCATGGAAGAACCACCTCAATTGAAAACTATCAAGCTGCATAGTTTCATGGTTGTAAAATCGTTAGCAAATATAATTCTCATTCGTTGAGTCGTTACGTTTATAGTTGAACTTATGATCTAACAATAAGTAAAAGGGAAGGGTTACAAAAACTGCCTAATATCGGATGTCTAAATTCACAAATCTTTTTTCTTTTATGTTGTTATAATCGCACATCATATAGCATTTATTGTATTTTTGCCCCAGGTTCGTCAAAAAGTACATATTCTTTATAAGTAAACGGACGTATGAGCATGCACTTATGAACTAAGCTACTAGATTGCTTGCTTACTGTATTGTACGACGTATGGTGGCAACAGTTCGAAGATCCCATCTCCAGCTTTGCTATCTAGTCTACTGATATTGCAAGCGCTAGTTCTATTGTTTCAATTTCTTTAATTTATATAATATACACACATATGCACAATAGCCTACAGCTATTTAAACCTTCTCGAAAATACATATAGACATAACTCGCCCTATAAACTACACTTAGGATTAAATATATCAATATCACTAACGCATAACGCAACATAATCAGTAATCTTAAGCTTAGAAAAAGTAACCTTGCATAATACAATCTATGTACGGGATCTAAAATTAGACCTAAATGAAATTTATAAATTGACCATGTTTATTGAGCCGGAAAAGCTAGCTGCAATTTAGCAGAGATATATCCTCATCTGACTCTCGACAAATTGCGGAATATCAAATCAACTCCATCTTATAAAACTCAAGATAGCATATGGCAACAAGTTTGTTCTCATTTTTTACTGACCCGGAGGGAGCGGACGATTGGAAAACACACGCGGAAAATATACGATACCCTCGTAACCATTTCGCGGAGGTCGAAAAGTGTTTTATTCAAATTAAATTGAATGAAATAACTAAGAATTTGTCCCCCATTAGCGAGAATGACGTTCTACCTATTGTTTCACTCAAGTGTGAACACATATCTCCAGAACTGCAGGACCATGATTTTGCACCCGATTACTGGGAAAATGTCAATGATAGATGCTATACTAAATCAGTTAGCCACGATAATGCTCCCGAAAATATTTGCGCTGTAAAAAAAAATAGCTATTATTCAACCACTGCTGATATCGACGTTAAAAAAGACACAAGCTTTTCTTCGACTGGTGTTCATGTGTCTGATTATCCAATTAAAGATGGTAACATGGAAATTCCTACCGATTTTTGGGAGCGTTTCGTTGCGACTGGTGCAGTACGTTTAAAAAAAGGGTGGACTCACGAATTTAATAAATACTTCGAAGTTCAGTACCCCCACTGTGTCCTGTCTTTTGAATGGCATAAGCTTCGTACGACGATCCCGCCTTACTTCAATGCTGTTGCCAATTGCAAAAATACGTCTTGTACTAGATTCAAATTCCAAGTCATAACGCCTATCGTCCATCCATTTCGTGACATAATCGTTCACATCCACAGAGTAGAGGACATTTGTCATGATAGCGGCGAAATTCATCGGCGAGTCATTGGGGGCTCGAACGATCGCTGTTGAAGAAGGAGCTCGAGGGCAAAGTGCCCAGTTCTTTAAAACTGAAAATGCGACAGGACGTTCCTGAAGACGTATTGGTCTCGGGAAATAGGAACGACGCCCCCAGCTTGATGCTATTACAAAAAATCTCTAGTGAACGTAACACAAATGATGACTCGGACAAAGACCCGACACAATTCTTGATAAAACTGACGAAACTGTTCAAAGAGTCTTGGCCTGGCAAATTTTGTAATAGGTATATACAGGCGCATTGTATTTTGCCATTTTACATTATTTTATACACAGAGCAACAAATTTTGTATCTCTTGTCTTTACGGAAGCCAGTTTCGTGCAATTTGGATGCTACGGGAGGTTGTATCGTTGCGCCTCCCTCGGATGATTTGAAGCCGATTTATTATTACTCCCTCATCATACCGGGTAACGAAGAGTGTGCCCCATTGCCGATAGCGGAATAAATATCTAGTGTGCACAATATTCCAAACATTACACTGTTTCTGGCATCATTCAATTATACATTGAAACAAATGACTAGCTGCCAAGTAGTAATTAATAAAATCGAGACAGACTTCAGCTTAACTCTCATTCAAGCAGTAATCAAAGCGTTTGATGATATGTCTCTAGCACATTATTTGGAAGTCTTGTATTCCGCGTTCGACGATGATTCTGTCATTCTTCCTGATATGACTCACGTTCATATTTGCTCTACACACTTACTACGTACAGTGATGAGGAAGGTGAAAACTCTGTTTCGTTATCGAGAGCAACGCAGCCTTTGTGCTGCATTGATAAGCAAATTGATTCATTGCAGTGATAAGGTTTCTGCGAAGAAGATTTTCGGCTTAGCTATAATAGTGTCCGGGTCGAAGGAGAAGTGCACTGACTTCAACACTATTGTACAGGATATTACAGACACCGAGACGGTATTCAACCACATTGACTTTAACGACTCCGACGTTTTAGAGAATTCGGATGTAGAGTTTTCCGTGGATGAAAACCGTTTGACAAATTTGCTAAGACATGGTTCGCCATTTTATGCATTCTTTAAATCAGTATACGATGATAAGACAGCAGAATTCGACAATACAGTAAATAACACGAACAACTTTTATTCAAGTGAGTTTCTTTTCTATCTGTTGGATCACATCCTACCTTTTTTCCCGCTGTGGTCTCCGCTTGTACTAAGAGACTTCGGGTTGTTGCGCGAAAGTAATGCCAGCGTCGAAAATTGGTTTAAGATTGTTAAACAATACGTCCTCAATAGAAACTCCAATATTCCCGCGCCCAGATTTATTCAAAAAATGGAGAGCTTTATCCGACCACGGCTTCGGGAGAGAAAATTTTCGTTAAAGACCGAAAGGCAAACCCGTAAAAACAAAAATAATCCGGAACTGCAACAGGAGGTATGGATGAAAAAGCGAAAATCACAGACCTATTTCAAATTCCCGGAACATGTCAAAAATCGAAATGACGGTGGAACTCTATTATCAACTGGCACTGTAGAATCTATGATCGATTCGGATAACTGCTCTAAAATGAACCCCGTCACTATCGAAGTTGCTCAACCAAGCGAAAGTTCGTTTTCTCATTTAAACTTCTGTGACGATGCCGAGATAGAAGCATTGCTGTCAACGCACTTAGCTTCTTCACCAGAATTACCGGAATTTTTTGAAAGCTTACAAGTGAATTCTATCTCTGAAAAATCTCTTTGTGATGCGGCTTTAGCACAAAATGATTTTGATGACCAGACATTGTTTTCACCTTCCTTGAATTACCCATATGATTTTCCATGTAATTCAAGCAAAATCACGGCCGCGAGTATTCTTTTTACCAAAGACTCGTTGAAGACTTGAATGCGTAAATATACTATATATATGTCGGCGCACGATAATTCGGACGTGGCTTTCTGGCTCTTTTGATATTTGTTTTAAGTCGATAAGTTAGTTTTAGTTTATACTATTGACTGTTTATAAGAAATTAGTTCACGTTTAGTCTCAGTGCATTTGTTAGTATTAAGATTAAAAGCTAGGCGCCCTTAGAGTTAATAAGTGGCGTAGAAAAGGGATGCAAGACATGGGCATCCTTGTCGAACGTAGCCGCAGCCCGGCGGTGGTGATTTTCAAGGGGCAGTCAGATTTTGAACTGAGCCAAAGAAGGACCTGCTAAAGAGATCTGGCCAAGGGCATTTTGAGGATTGATTGAAATCACGTCGTGGCTGCGTATTCGTTATTGCGTCTCTCTCCTACGCGTTAGAATAGAATAGTTTATTCGTTTAGTTGTAGTCTAGAATAATTAACATCATCAAAGACAATTATTAGATTAGGTTTCATTATATTATTTCTTGTGAACAAATTAAATAGTCTGCAAGTTAAGCCATGGCCGACGATAATACCGTTCGTCCTCCGACATATATATACCGTGAGAATCACGTGAATCCGAATGGATCCATGCTACCGAAAAGCGAATATTGGCGAATATGACGTCATTTTAGCGGGCTAACCATTCGTTGCGCTGAACAATCCCTAGGGTGATTTTGGCCCGCGGTCGATGCAACTCGGCAGCCATTGTTGATAGAAGCCGGCTGACTGTCAATACATCGCGGAAGGTAGACATGTGGGGTTATGTTCGTTTATTTTAAGCAAATGATTAATAAGGTGAATAAAAACTACGTGAATAAGCTATGAATGTTTATCAAGAATCTATCAATTAGTTTTCAATGATATCTTAATACAATCAAGGAATTGGTTGTTCTCGATGAACTCTTTGATTCTAATTAATTTGCAGTTATAGCTTAAGTTAATTCGTTGATTGTACTATGATATTATTTAAAACTGATTGATCGATTTTTGATAAATATCAATAACTTATTCACGTACGTTTTATTCACTTCATTTATCATTTGCTTAAAATAAGCGAACATAACCCCACATGTCTACCTTCCGCGATGTATTGACAGTCAGCCGGCTTCTATCAACAATGGCTGCCGAGTTTTATCGACCGCGCGCCAAAATCACTCTAGGGGTTTTCAGTGCAACGAGTGGTTAACCTGCTAAAAATACGAAATATTCGCTGTCCGGTAACATGTATCCATTCGGTTTCACGTGATTGTCCCGGTATATATATATATTGATTCGATGCACGGGATGCTACCACCTGGATTAATAAATGGATTTTGTAATTTCGTCGAGTCATATCGAGCTGCTCGTTCGAAAAAACTTACCCGTTGGGGGAATTGGTCTCTCCATGTACCGTCGGACATTCCAGCACAGTGGTCTGAATCCAAAGTTCCTGATTCGTCGGGAAACTGCGGTGTACATTCATGCTCCTGGGTTCGCACTGTGTGCGCAAGTTCATTTTATCAGTTTTCTGAAACAGATATGAACGCGGCAAGGAGAGGTATAGCACGGTGGTTGCTGAAACCTCGTGAACAAGTTCCTCGCTCTGAGCGCTACAAAATGCGAGAAATTATTCTGGAAGCTCCGTTAAAGCCAGGCAAAGCAGATGGTACACCCAAATTAATACCTACTTGCGATCCACCCTTAGGATTTGATACAACGTTAGCATACTGTGCAAACTTGAATGTCCTTCTGAAAGCCGAGAAGTGATCGCTGAAAGCAAAGATCATTATGACGATGAATAAGGGTTTGTATAGCGTACGTACATAATTAAGCATAGATATGATTGCACGTATAGGCATGTTAACATATTTTTTGCAATAATTGTTCATGGGCGGGGGGCGTATATCTCGATGTGTATATCTCGTACGTATAAATTGTTAAGTTTGTTTTATTATTATTTATGGCGTATTGTTCCGTTTGGTTATGGTGTCGATCACGTATATCAATATATTGTACAGTTTGTGTTTAGTTTTAGGCACCTATGTATATTGGTTGTATCCTCAGATCATGTTTTGGAGCAATGAGCATGTAATCTAGGGTGGTACTTTTTTTGCGAAGGAAAAATGCAACAGTTCCGACTATCGTCCTTGTAAGGCGCACTAGCCGAGTCAGTTGAATAACAAGAATTGTTGAGCTGAATTATCGAACAAATAGGATCGATCTCGGGGGTAAGGCTTGGAGAGTGTTGACTCTGGCAAAGTAAGGTCCACCCTAATGTGAGCATGTTATGTCGGTATAATGCAATATTAAGTTCTAATTTCGCTACCATTGATGTCAAACAATACGTTACCTGAAATAATTTAACGCTTAAGATTAAGATCGTATGTATTTTAATAATATCAATCTCAATGCATGTTTGCTTCTGTTACCTTACAATTATAACACACTAACATACGCTGGAATGAACAGTAGTCGTGTAACAGCTTATCAACTATTTAATCTTTTATCATTCAAGCTCGTTGTAATGCCTTCGCACGCTTCGAATGTTCATAAGAGAACACCTTGCATCACACGGAATGTAATGCTGGAAGGAAAGTGGTAAGTTATTCAGCTGGATTACTAATTTATTTTGGGTGAATTTCTATTGACTCGCATAAAAATCGTATTGTGATTTAAATATGTTATTCGTTGTAAATGGAAGCAGTTGTCTATTCCTCTCAATAATAACGGCCCTTTTATTATGACTGATATCTTTGTGCCTTCGACATTTTGGCCATTACTTCAATGAATGTAATATGTGCAGTAGTATTTCAGAGAAACCCATTCAATTAAAGCCCATCCCTAGTCGCCCACCTCCTTTTGGTCGAAATGTGTCACATTTCGATGATTATCCGAGCCCAGGCGTCAAAAACGCAAAAAAGGCCAACGCTGCGTAAATTCAAATTCAATTCCGAACACATACGTCCAAAAACATGTTCGTTTCATGCGAAAATAGAGTCTAAAGATTGTTTTCACGTAATTCGCCGAGGAAATCGAATTCGAAAACATTCGAATAATGTAAAAACCATCTGTAGGCTCTATATTCGCATAAAACGAACATTTTTTTGGACATATGTGTTCGGAATTGAATTCGCGCAGCGTTGGCCTTTTTTGCGTTTTTGACGCCTGGGCTCGGATAATAATCGAAATATGACACATTTCGACCAAAAGAAGGTGGGCGACCGGGGATATATGGGCCTTAATATGAATTCCTGGTAAGCTTTCTGTTCAGATAACTTTGGTATCCTACGTGTGCCGCTTATTTAATAATTCCCGTAACGGCTGATTTACGGGTTGTGTTGCTGTACAATATTTGATTGAGATGAATAAAAATTTATTGAATACAATACGGTCCCTGGTGATTGAATCTATTCGAATAAATTTAACTTGGAACAGACTTGTTTATTTGAGGCGAACGAATATCTCTAATCGCGCTTTATAACAATCCAGTGAAACGTTCAAAAATATTTTTGATCCGAATGAAGAGGTCTGAAACTAGGCATTATACCTCGCATTATACATGAAATGAATAAATAATTCATCTGGGTTTGCGAAGCAGCAAACAAATTTAAGCACTTGGCTAGCAAAACTCCGCGCTCTATACCTACATTCATATAATCGTTTTCTGGAGTAGTATAATATTATTCTTATTATATTCTCTACACCGAACTAATTATGTCGTATAAAGATTCGAAATGATGGTTGAACATGTACGTCCGTGTACCTCAAATTGTTGGTGCAAACTGACCTGTATCTCCTCATTCAGAGACGTTCCTCGCGATATGACCTCACGACAAAGGCTTTGCTCTGTCTTGTCGTTGTGTGGAGAGGGTTGTAATCGAGTCTAGGTCGAGAGAAAATATTTATTCGATTTGAATGAATTCTATTGACGGCACATGAAGTTTTTCATTCGTATATAAACCTAATAAGGATTCATTTGTAATAAATATTTTGAACTATTTGGAAGACTTGTTTTCTCATTTTAATTCTCTTGGTAATCAATCTGAATCTACATTAATAAGTTTCATATTAGGAATTTATTCCGATCCAACACCATGATTTTGAATGAATACTCGAATTTTACCAAGGATAAGCTTTATCTATTTTGGTTGCATTTTAGAAAAATGGATCACAAATAAACACGTATTTTCTACACAAATAAGTCAGACTGTTTGATTGAAATAAACATCTCTTCGAAAAAAAAAGATATTCATTTAGCTCTAATAACTATACTGCTAATGTAGCGATTCAAGTCATTCGAATAAATCTCTCTACTCGGTGTATGTGTATACAGAGTGAGTTTTTTCGACTCCGAATGAGGAAGGGGCTTATTCTACTTATACTTGTCATTATCTAAATACTAATTTTCACACAAACAGGTAGACCTGTTATTGTTCTGGCGTTGGAAAGTGGGATATCATTCAGACGATAATGTATGAGTAAAATAAGTCCCTTTCTCATTCAGACCTGCAGAAAACACACTCTGTATATTCCACGAATCTGATCGAAAATTTTGGAATAGTATAAGATTTTAATGAATTTTTTTTTTTTTTTATATTTCGTACTTACCTCGTTATATTTGTGATGTACGGTTAGCACTTTCAAGGCGTACCAATAAAGGAATATCTCCCGACAGAAAAGTGTAATCACTGATCGAGATCATTGCGGGGCTTGAACCTTAGAGCATATATTACATGGAGGGCGCATAGCGGCAGAAAAGTGTAGCAAGCAAGTAAGACAGAGAGCGATAGCTTTCGATCATCCCCATCTCTTTCTAACACAACAGTAGCGTAACGCAACTGTGGAGGGCCCTGAGTATAGTGAAAATTTTTCGAAAAATGATATAAATGTATTTTGTAGCATGTAGTACATGCAGGAAGGTAATTTAGGAGTGGTATTCATAAAATATTCGAATAACAATCTCGTTTTTACTGATGCCTGTGTACAATCATTCGAGAATATACTTTACGTATCCGATCTATAGACTCTTGACGTCCTTTCTCTTCATGATTTATTCGTATACGCAAATACGTTTGAACAATAAGCTTGATTAATTGAAATCTATGATCACTAAGTGGATTTTTATGTCATCACTGTGGAAAACACAGTGCGGACATAATTGTAAGCCTTCGAAGAATAAAACTGAAGCGTTGTAGCGAAGCAACGTAATGGAGGTGGAAACTTTTTCTTGGATTTATGAAGTAATCGTTGTAACATCTCTTTTCCTAACTGGGGCATAGATACCTAACACAAATGAAATAGCCGACTGTCATCTCAAATTTGTGTATTTATGTTCATCAGGAAATTGGATAAATCACAATTTGTATGAACATTGATTAATTTAGTGCAATATACAATTTTAACTATAATTATGTCTGAATTGATTATTAGTAACATCGAGACATTATTCTTGGATGTATATTAGGTAAATAATGATTGTAAATAATTATAAGTGTAAAATCTTCTATGTACAAAAAATTGAAAATAATATCTAGATGCATTCTATGTAAAATATCATAATTTAGAAAAATATCAATGATAAATAACAATTGTATATCTACTTAGAGAAACTGGCATTACTTGCAGTTTCAATCGAAATATTATATTCTTCACTGTTTTACTTTCAAATTGATTATTCTTGATTTCAAGTAGCTTTCATTCACTGATTCTTCGAAACTGTGCTTTTTATCAGATTAGTTGGAGAAATATAATAGTGAAGTGAATTTCAAGCATAATTATTTTCGTTTTAACTTTCAACCTGAAAATTTACCTCAAGTAGGTTCGATGTTTCTTTAGATATGGAGTTGCGTTTAGTTAAGTGTTCTAAGAGGCCTTGCAATGTTTTAATTTTCTTCATCATCCTACATTTGTACGTTTGCAGAGTACGAATCTTACGGCGCTGTGATATCATTTCTTCTCTACCCAATTCGAGTACTCTGCGTACTTTTGGTGTACATTCGAGTTCATCCAGGTTCCAGTCAGTGAAGTAGCGTTTGTTATATTTCCTCTTTCTGTTTTGAGGATGTGCATCTGGTTCTGATGCTTTTCTGAAATCATCATGGACAAATCTTGTATGATGTATAAATATACCTATAACTGTTGAATCATGGTCTTATCAGTGATGATGTGATCCAAACAAATCTTACTCATCACTGTCAGTAATGGTCACTCCAGAAGCTTTCCTCAATTCAGAATTTGAAGTTGATTGTCCATAGTCTATTTCTAGAGGTATCCTGAAAGCATAACAAAGCATATTGCTAATTTCTTAGCTTTGCTTGTCATGTACAAGGAGTCATATTCTATTGTAGTTGTGAGACTCAACTCAACTCAACTCTTGAACATGATACGTGAAAATAAAGAATCTTACTCAACGCTTTGATTACGAATTTCAACCGATGATAAATCCAGACTAGAAACTTCCATGGCTTCTTGTACTGGTCTGCAGATGGAATGGTGTATATACAAAGTTGCCATAGATTACATATCAACTTTATAATTACTCAGGAACTTTGTCTCCATGCAAAGTATTGTTGAATATAGTTGGCACAGCATCAGATTTTAGTCTCCGTTTTCCAAATGGGCCCACACTGAAGCAAACGCGATCAAAATGTCTACTGCACAATCGATCTGATGTGCGTAACTCGACGTTGCATTTGTTCCATAGAATTTCTCTCCATTCTTTACAGCGCTCATCGTTCTTTGGTAACCTGTAATAGGCATGTAGAGATGTTTGGAGTTTGATTAGCATTAAGACTTGGAAATGATGTACTGTAAAAGTATTTTATTACCAGCAGACAGGTTGCAAAATGATAAGAAAGTTTAAATAGACTTTCCTACATCATTCTAACCTCAAAATGCAATAACTTTAATACATCTTTGCGGTACTTACTGATGAAAACTAACGTCTATTGTTTCACTGGTCCCGTAAGTTGCCTTACAGTTTGGAACGCGACACGTATATGGCATTTTATGACAATAAATTGAAAAATTTGCGTTTTACATAAGTTTGACACATTAGTTCGTTGGCATCAGTTCGCACGTATAGCTATGTAAACAAACTCGACCGGAACCCCATATTTCTGGGGTCTACCTGAGTATCATACGATACTCTCATAAAAGAGAGTGGACGAGCCTTCAGCCAATCGGAGAATGCCAGAAAGAGATGGGGATGATCGAAATCTATCGCGCTTTGTCTTACTTGGTTGCTACAAGATTTTGGCACGGTAGAGATAGGCCATGCTCCCTCCATGTAATATATGCTCTAAGGCTTGAACCTTTCGGCGCGACTGCCGAAATAATAATACCAATGAATAACTTGATCCAGCGTATTTATACGAACACAGTCACTCCGTGTTATAGTCGCGTATCAGCTTTGCCAAATCATGGCCAATAGCTGGGATGGACTTTCAACCACCCTCAAATCAATCGCTCGTGTGTAGCGTGATGGCGTACCCTGTGTCATACCGTATGAATGAATGACTTGACATTGAAACTCTTCATCAATATTCTCAGAAAATTATACCTGAGCCTTCGATAATTAGAGCACAAGAGTGATTACTCGCTTACATCGCAGTGATTTCGGTAGCGGACCGTCAGGTATAGGTACCCAAAAATATATATGATATATATTAGGGTGCTTCATTTGAAACGAACAATTTTTTTTTTCGCCGACACATGAAAATTTGGTTACTCACATCGAAAAAAAATCCATCCAAAGATGAGCCCTTCATTTTAATTTCAAGTACTTCCTGTCAATCGTTGAATTTTTCCCATTTAAATAACATGTAAAGCATTGGTTTTTTTTTTTTAAATTATTATAGCTCAGTACGGTTTTATGATTTTTTATTGCGATTAATCGCAATCTGTAGTGTATTAGAGACTCTTTAAAAGTGTCCATTAATATTTTTCTGTGACTCGAACCGTCTCGTCGGTGTCGGCCTCGAAAGGAGGTCGAATCCTTTCAGATTTCTAAATTTAGTTAATTCCTGAACACCTCAAAAACGCCATCCCCCAAAAAAATCGAATAGTTTTGGGTTCGAGACTCTTTCAAAAGGTCGTAAAAAAAATCACGATGTCCAAACTCGCGCGCCTAAAAAAGTTACAACCCCTTGTCCGGCTTGAGTAGTTAAAATATCTCTTTTAATCGGTCCATTTAATTCCTGAAAACTTCAAAAATGCCAGCCTCCAAAAAAGTCGAATAGTTTCGGACTAGGGGTCCTTCCGAAAAACTGGGAAAAAATCGCGGTTCCAACATTCGCATGCGCAAAAAAGTTACGACACGTCGTATTGCTAAGTTTGTCGTACCGGCGCAATTTTGTTAATTTGTCATAATTTTTCAATAATTTCTTTATTACCTAATTCAGGGAAGGTGGGAATTTCGAAACAATTGATGAGGAATCTCTGATACATGAAGGTAAGTTGTTTCTTTGAGTCTATGCGACAGTAGTCAGCTTTTATTCCGTAAACCCTACGGGCGTCCACCGCTCAGCGCGGCGCGGCACGAGCTACAGTGACTCTCAACCTGATGCTCTGCGCGGCCGCCAGCTCTGGCCGCTAGTTTCAGCCTCATGTTTATTTCCCGCTGTCATCATCATCGGAAAAACTGTACTGTGACGATTCTTCTGATTCTTCATGAACGTAATCGATCTCCCCCTCACTTTCTTCGTTCAAATAATTCACTGATTCATTATGTGGTCGAAGTATTCTCGATAATTCACTAGATCCATGATGAGTCATGCTATAAGAGATGAAAAATCAATGTTTGTCTCTAAGAAATGCATTATCTTTTTTGCGCATTTTTTCGAAAAAAATTTCATCATTTTCCAACGTGGCGCTACGACTAATGTAAACATTTGGCCGTTCATTGGACGAAGGTAAGTTGAATACAAAAAAACAACTAAATTCAACATTCAGAGCTTCACCTGAATCTGGGACTACGTGTGGTAGGGAAGACCGGTGTCAATTGTAACAATTTTCGCAAAATATATTTTTTTTTTTGCTCAGTATTTTTTATTTACAAATAATTCTTTTTCCAACAAGTTTGTGAATCTTTACCCCTGCTGATTTCATTTTTTCAGTTTGAAAACAAGTTCGATGATATCAACAAAAATCAATATTAGGCATTGCTACACATGTTACAATTGACAGCTTACCGGTGTCGATTGTGACAGCTTCAGCGTCAATTGTAATAACACATAAGCAATGTGGCATAATTGTACGGGAAATATTCATTTACTCCCCGAAGAGTGGTTTCAATGGTCACAGTAACTTCAGTAACAACAACAACAACAACAACAACAACAACAACAACAACAACAACAACAACAACAACAACAACAACAACAACAACAACAACAACAATGAAACAATTAATCTTCTGAACAGTCATCGCAGATGAAGAATGCACCACCATCGGTGCAACCGACGTGTGCATCAGTGCATTGAAGCCATTCTTCGCTGCTCTGGGAATATGGCTCTAAGCAGATGAAACGAAACACGTGTCTTTCTCAGATGCGTCTGGGTGAATTTAATTGTCCGGATTTTTAGTTATTTCCTTCTTCTTGGGTTTGGTGACTTTGCTAAGAGTTTCCCGTGAAAAGATATTACGCTTTACAGCTACTTTTTTTGCCTTGTTGTATGTTTCTTCTAGCAATTTTTTTCTATTTCAAAATGGAATAATTTATAGGATTTTCATAGTGTTACAATCGACACCGATCGACGTGTTACAATTGATACCTGCAATATTTTTCAGTACATAAATTAAATATTAGACTAATACGTGTCGTGATCTACAAATCCAAATTGACATCAATTATAGTCAAACTATCATAGATCAATATAGATCAGACCAATTATGAAAAACAATCATTGTTCGGATACTAGACCAAAGTATAGTGGGAGGGACGTATTTACTTACGGCAGCAAAAAACCATAAAAATGGACACAGTTACAGAAAAAGCGCATAAAATTTCGCGAAATGTTGATTAACAGAAGCGAAATAGACTACGGGGATGTCCAAACAGTTTGGGCATCTTCTACGAGATCGCGGCGTAATCTTCGTTGTAACAATTGACACCGTGTTACAACTGATACCGGTCTCCCCTACACAGCTTGACAGTCGAGAAAGGTTTAATAAGGTGACTGAGCAGTAGATACGAATTTGTATCTCTTTTTTGTATCTGTGAATCTTTCACGACTGCCAAGCTGTGTACCACACGTAGTTTCAGGTTTAGATGAAGCTCTGTTTTGTTTTCGTATTCGCAACTTACCTTCGTCCAATGAACGGCCAAATGTTTATATTAGTCGCAGCACCACGAGCGAGGATGATGAAGTTTTTTTGAAGAAATGCGCGCCCGGGGGATTTCGAAAGAATGAAATTTCATAATAGCGGTGAACTTCGTCCAGCGTACGGTACAAGTGCTACGCCCCGCCAAAGGTTTATTTCAGCGGCAGCGCTGTAAAGGAGAGATATACAACTTTTTGAAAAAGATGCGCACCTGGGGAATTTCGAAAGCATGAAATTTCATCATGACGTAAAACTTCGTAAAATGAACGGTACAGGTGGTACACCTTGCCAAAGGTTTCAATTTGTCTGATGCAGATATCTTCAGGGTCATAGTTGGGATAGGTATTTATTCTCTACTTGGATTCTGAGAAATGAGACAAAAGAAAAATGGCTCGGGTCTCCAGCGACCCACGATAACCGAATCGGGTTAAGATATGGCATTGGCATCGAGATCTGTATAAACAGCCCAATCTCGAGTGTTTACCCGTTGTCCAAGAATCAACACGGCTATACGCAATGATAACAAAAGTATTATAGCGGTTGCTAACAGGTTATTATCGCAAGATCATATCTTATACCACATGCGCTCAAGAGAAACTCGTACTGTTCCACAGTTCCACACTCTTATTATATAACGCGCTGACATCTATAACTCGAACCACTACAGTTCGAAAGATCCCAGGTCCGAATCAGTCACGTGTGTGAAGCGCGAATCGTAACCATATGAATTTGGATCGTAGATATTTTTAATTGTATAAAAATAGTTGCTCCGGCTATAGTTTGTTGATTGAGTTAAAGATTGCTACAATCGATACGAGACAACATAATGACTAAACAACGAGTTTTGGTGACAAGCAACGACGTGTCTCCAGCTGGCATTGACCTTCTGAGAGCAAAGTGAGCGCTTGCGCGTGCAGTGCAACGCGGCAATTATGAAATTTTGTTACAAGTCACGAAGAGCACTGCGTTGCCGAAACCAGAGATTCTACCTCAGTTGTATCGCTATTTTCTTTTAAATGTAGCGCAAATTTAAGTTTCGAGCGACATAGATTACAAGTTGAAAACTCTTGTAGCAAAATAATAAATAATAACTGATATCTCAATATAAATTACTTATTGATTTGTCTGACTCTCTGTTCACAGATTCGACTTGACAATTATTCCTGCCGCCATCAGCACACGGGAACAGGTTCTTCAAGCTCTTCCGGGCCATGATGCGATTTTCGTCGCCAGTCATCATGCCATTAACAAAGAACTATTGGACATTGCAGGTGCATCTTGATTAAAAAATTTAAATACGTTTTTTAGCTTCAATAGTTTCATTTCAACATCCGGCTTTTTCATCTTCTTTCACATACTTTGGTGTATGTCATATGCGGTGAAATCACACAGTCGAATCTAGACGAGGCAATATATACGAGCATTGTACTGATTAGATATAAGAGATATAACCGGCATTTTCACGTTTATCTCATGATTAATAATGGTAGTATAGATTGCGGTGGCGCTTTATTGCAATACCAAGATAAAAGCACCTGCTTACGGAAGAATTTATGAGTATTATATGCCGTCGACGACAACGTCGCAACAATTACTCTGATAATGATATTAAAGCAGAAGAATAAATCGTACTTTAACTTCGGATGACCTATCTCTTTTTTGGCTTTTCAGGACCAAATTTGAAAGTGGTATCGACTATGTCCGCGGGATATGATCATCTGGACTTGCCAGAAATAAAAAAGCGAGGTATCAAAGTGGGCAACACTCCTAACGTTCTAACTGCGGCCGTTGCTGAGATTGCAGTTATGCTAACGTTGAGTGCTGCTAGAAGAGCTCACGAAGGTCGCATTCAAATCATCGAGTTAGTAATCTGAAAATATGTTATTATTCTTAGAATTATTTGATATCCCCGATTCCGTACAGGTTCAGGAAACCACGACAAGGCATCAATTTTTGTTTTGAAATAGATATTTTCATTGAATACCTCGACGTGCTTTACTTCGGATATAAGAACTTGGCCCGACTTTGATGATATCAAATTGACGATAATTTTAATAGGACTTAGAATTAATTACAGAAGGTTGTATCCCATTGACAGAAATCGGTTGGAAAATCGTTCTTGTAAATTTAAAAAAATTACTGTGCGTGCCATATCGAAATCTCATCAAAATCCAGAAGTCCTTTCTTAGGGTATACTTTCATATATACCCACACGTAGGAAAAGAATTGGGGACCCCAACGTCGAAAAGTGTACGGATGTATGAGGAACTACCCATGTATACAATATACATACAATGACACTAATTTTCATCATTGGTTAACATTTTTTTTGGTCTTTTTTCAGGAATAAGTGGCAATCACGACCCCAATGGATGTTGGGACGTGATTTGCGGGGCTCGACGGTGGGCATAGTAGGTTTGGGCAACATTGGACAAGCTACAATCAAACTGATGATACCATTCGGAGTAGGTCGTTTTATTTATACAGGACACTCGCGAAAGCAGGCAGGTAAATTCCACTATCGATAATTTTATTCCCAGATTTGTATGAATTGTCACTGATCGCTGGTTCAGAATTAATATTGATAATAATCGATTACTTTCATGATTCCATCAAAATAAACATCCATTTGAATAGTCAAAAAATTTTACAACTTTGTATTTCGTACAGGTGACGATCTCGGAGCTTCGTTCGTTTCGTTACCTGATCTTCTCAGGGAAAGTGATTTCGTAATAGTATCGACACCGTTGACCAATGAAACTGTGGATATGTTCAATGACGAGACGTTTGCTCAAATGAAAAACACGGCCGTTCTGGTGAACGTTGGGCGTGGACCCGTCGTTAATACAGACGCCCTTGTCAAGGCACTTCGAAACCATACCATTTTTGCTGCAGGATTAGACGTTATGAACCCTGAACCATTGCCTAGTGATCATCCATTGCTGAGCTTACCGAATGCAGGTGCGTAAGATGACTCTGGCAATCTTTGAACCATCAAGACGTTATTCAAAAATGACAATCGGCTCCCGAGGCTTATGATTTATCTATTTTTTCAGTTATCATTCCGCATTTAGGCAGCGCAACTGTGCAAACAAGATCTGACATGTCAACGACAGCCGCTCAGAATATAATTAATGCATTGGAAGGCCGACCACTGGTCTATGAATTGTAGATGCCGGGTGTAAAAATATCGAAATCACCGATGTCGTAGATATTGTTACATATTTTCTCTCATTGAAATTGGTACAGTCAGAGGTATATGGTATAAAAAATCTATAAGTAATATTCCAGTTGAAATAAACCATACCAGGCTATGAAACAATTGTACGTTTTCAGAGATGGAGAAGACCATGTAATTATTTAACACACAATTTTTGGTAATTGTGACAATTACCAAAGTATAAATGACGTCATATTATATTACAAGTGTCCAAAACTCATAAGAATAAAAATATACGTATATTCTGACATCTATCAACCTGCATTTTCACAAACAGGTTATTATCCGCCGATCAATAAACAAAGAGTGTAACTAGTTATTCCGAAATTCACAAGTAATGATCGGTAGGGTATAAAAGTATAACATGTTGTGAATGGAACAGGAGATGAATGAAAAAAATCTGTAATGTACTTCTGAAAAGTACAATATTCTATGTTTAATATCATATAATTATCTATCATTTTTGTAGGCTTAATGTACAATAATTTCTATAGTATATTTAGCATTTGTATTCATGAACAGTTCAGATAGATTTCAGGAAGATCAAACTGTTCATAACATATGCGTTATCTCCGTGTCTCCGTCTTGCATTCAAGGCGTCCTTCTCAATATTTCAGTCCCAGGTTTCCTTAATTAGCGCCCATAATGCCCCAGAGGTAACCATCAGGCTTCGGCGACAACATTTTTGAGATTTTGTAAAATTGGATCAATTTTACTCTCCAATGACAAGATGTGGCCTGTATCGCAGCTGTTGTTGGCAATAAAGCTTACAACCAAAGGCAGTTTATTCATCTGAACTACCTGTTGAACATGTCAATTGATGAAGAGATTGTTCGTCGTTTATAAACCAGAAAACCATTTTCAATTCTGATATTTTTGATCATCAGATATTTTAACAGGTCAACTTTTATAGTTTTACATGTATTCAAGCCGTAGATGCATCGTACAATGCCATGCAGTATTCATAGCCAAATTCTTATACAAAGAGATACAGGATTTTATAGAAAAGCAGAAGTAGGTGAAAACCTGTTCATCGGATCAACGATGAACTCGCAACAAGACAATGAAGTGTAGCAACAATCATCCCTTGGAGAAAAATGCTCGATGTATCTTACCTGATAACTGCTGTACATGCTTATAAGGGTTTTGTTCTTTCCAAGGCCCAATTTGCTGCCCTGGTCAGTTGCCATCCCAAATGTAGAAAGGAAACTGGCAC
This sequence comes from Tenthredo scrophulariae, assembly GCA_963978835.1. Classification (NCBI taxonomy): domain Eukaryota; kingdom Metazoa; phylum Arthropoda; class Insecta; order Hymenoptera; family Tenthredinidae; genus Tenthredo; species Tenthredo scrophulariae. Next base: position 5,891,157 of record OZ022234.1, read on the forward strand.
GCATAGCCAACTCAGGTGCTTTTTCATCAGAAACAAAAATCACAGGAACTCCATCTCTATCCGTGATCAATATACTGTGCAGACCATCGACGCTGTTTAGTAGCTGATGCAAGAATCTTTTCAATTCCTGAAACTGAAGCGTGATATTTATGATTTATGATTTGTGATTTACGATTTATACATAACGTAGGTACGCCCACTTTTGAGACACATAACCTAGAAAATTGTTTACATTCGTTCAACATTTGAACTTTTAATCGAGATTCATTGCGTTCAGATATTGATTCGAAGAACTCACCACGTTCATTTTCAAATGTTATACTTAAAGTCTGTCGGTTTTTATAACATTGGAGAATTGTCACCGCGACTTTATCAACTGACAGTCTTCAGTACTCACAATGGTTTATTTTCCCGATGGCCCAATGGCGCTCAGACTTTTTTTTTTGCTACTTCTGTTCGCTAGTATAAAGAGCACGGTGGACAGCTGTTTGATATAATACAGATAATAGGTACCGATTATAACCGGCAGACTAATTCCGTATTGGAACAAGTCTATTATGGTCTCCTATTCGTCGTTTGCTATCGCCTGGCTCTTGTCGTTTTGTCAATTCGTTATTTCGATTTCTCCGATGAAAGGCATCAGCGTTGTTTGATAAACTAATACGCGATACAAGAAAATGTAGGACAGGGTAGAGGGACAATAACGAAATTATTCTCCAAATCGCATAATCAACATCCGAACCTTTCTTGATTCGATAAATATATTTTCACTCTTACGAAACAATCGAACAATTTATTCACTTCAAATGAATTTGGGTAGTAGTTTTCGGAAAGTTCAGCAGTTTTATCGCTATTTTACTAATATTCTTTCATTCATGTTTCGAATACAAATTGATACTTATGAAGAATAAATTTTACAACGAGTTCATCTCAGTGTATAGATATTCAAATCGTATGGGAAATACACGCGTGCGGTGCACTAATAACCTTTTACGCGATACCTCCATGTTTGTCATAGTTGTAAACAAATGATTAGATAACCAGAAGTCACATGTTCATACACACCGAGATACCAGACCGAGATGCCTAACGATAATTGTAGCACGATTGTAAAAACTTTGAAACTCAATTCCCGAGCTATTATGGATGTAGCCAGACAATGAAGCGTCATAATTTGTCTACCACGCAATTATATGCAAATTACTGTTGGCCACAATCGATCTTGATGAGATTCTTAGGGATAAATTCTTTCACAATATTTTAGCCTTCGTCAAGCGGAAAAAATTGACTTACAGCTGTACCATATAGGGGTCAGTTTAACGATAAGATTGAAAATAGTGAACTAAAGGCACTCCCATGTTCGATACTAGCGGAACATTTTTGTCTTTTCACGTAGAATTCACTGTCTAAATTTCATCAAAATCGATTGTGACTGAGAGTGATTTCGCTCGATCAAGCGATTACGTGAAAACTGATTTTTTTTTAAATCTAAAAGTTTGCAAATCTTCTTTTCTTTGTTACGCCCTACAACATACCAGCAGATGAAAAAAATCCCAAATGATTAGGATCATAGCCAGATTGGAACGGCCTGGAATGCCCTATATACCTACATGCACTTTTACTAATTACCGGTACCAGTTATGAGAACGGAAACTCAGATCGCTTATTTCAACGTTTTCTTGCCAGCTGAATTCCGCTGGAGTAAATTTCAATGTATATAACGTTTTGATCCAATTTTTTTGTATCACGAAAAATATGTGGATTACTACTGTGCCACGAGGTCCTTCATAATTTTAGCTATTTTGCATTGATGAATCTCGTTTTATTAAATCAGTAATACAGGATAGATCACTGAACCGATATCGTATTCAGAGCTCAAGTCGTAAAGTAATTATACGGAATAAATAAACTGTAATATAATTGATGCTTAAAAAATACAAATTTATTGGCATACCTATTGCAATCACTCCTCGTATCATTATCGTTAAATTACTGTAACCTGAGCAGATTGAAATGAAACAAATATCGATGCATTATTTACAAGCCCACTTCTAAAAAATCGATATCACCATTTTTGTCCATATTTAATGGTTCTTGCGATAGTCTTACTATACTCAAGGCGCGTTCAATCTTTGGCGCAGTTCACCATATGAGCTTGTGTCGCTGTGGCTTGTCTCTTTTTGCGAAATCTTTGCATCGACACCTAAATTTGGATCGCTGGAACAGCCTCCGTATGTAAACATTTTCGGAATGTCAGCTCCATAGTACACCTTGGCATTCTGCGACAAAGACTCGTACTTCTTAAGCTCCAAGAACTCTTTGGACAGTAGTAATTTGTTTGCCTCAGCTTGTCTTTTCATTTGATAAAAATCAGCATCTGACCGACTCCTTTGCCTGGCCAAATGCATCTCATCTTCTATGGACGCCATTCGCTGCAGCGATTCTTTCTCCATAATTTTCTGATCATACTGGATCTTTGCCACCTGGGCTTCTTTCTCTGCTTCGATAATTGCCTTCTTCCGATCTGTCTCCGCGTCTTTTTCAACTACCTTCTGATGCTGTGTAGAAATAAGTAGCTTTGTCTTCTCTGCTTCCCTGTTAAACATTTTTTTAAAATAATGTATGAATTATTTCAGCCAAATATAGTGAGTAGATCAAATCGTTGGATGTCCATTGTTAAAGTTAGCTCGCGATATTATTTGTACACTCACATTAGCTCATAATTTTTTCTTATAGTCTCCGGTATTTTAGGCTTGGTAACTCTGACCGCTTGGATGCTTAGCCCAGGTGCCAATTCGTTGAGATCTGTCTGGAGAGCTGACTTAAGATTTTCATCAATTTGGTCAAACAAGTCTATATAAACTTCATGGAGACTGTGCATGGAACAGAATTGATTCAATTCATGATGGACCTTGTTAAAAATTAATGTCCTGTCGTAATCTGCGGTAAAGTTCCTGACCATGTTGTAAACTGAAAAGAAAATCCGTGAATATAAATGCATAATTTGAAAATTGGTAATATTTTTCAGCGTAGTAACCGCACGATACTTTTTGACACTGAATTTTCTCACCGCTGTTTGCATCTAGGATATTCACAACTTCTATTCGATCGAAATAAATCATGACACCGCCGCTCGTTCCGCAAGGTACATTTTTAACCTCGTCGGTTTGTAGAGTTACTTGAACCGACCGATAAGAAGTTAGGACAGGAACCATCATATGGAATCCAGGAGTACTGACATGCGAAAGTAACGCGCCACCCTGGAATTCGAACCTCAAGTTAAGCGGGTATAGCGTCATAATAGAAATATAGAAATTTTGGTGAAATTTCATCATGCTTCTTTGGAACTTATAGGTATGTAAGACTTTAAATTATCGCAACAAACAGAAGATAAGGACTTACTCGAAAGTATACACCGACGTGACCCTCCTCGATTCGATGTAGCGAAAAATTAAATACTACAGCCAAGCAGACTAGCAAACATAATCCAATGATATTTTGATCAGACATTTTATCACCTGTAATTTAATAAGTTTGGATACTCATTTTTTCTACTCTATAGTTTCTTGTGGTAACTTCCAATCATGTATATACTAATCGGTGCTTAAAACGAAAGCAGGTTATGTTGACGGACCATAATAAAGTATAATATTTTTACCTGGAATCAATGATTGCGGGTTTAATACTTATTATAAATTGTCGATGAGTATTGGTAATGATTTTTGATTATTTTCCAAAAAATATCCAACAAACATTACATCCACCGATTACCTCTGTGAATTTTATCTGGTCGCCATGTTCCACCCTAGTTACTGCTCGTTCATTGCGTCTGAGGCCTGAGCTCTGAGTCAATGGCTCTGATCAGTTCTGACTTCTGCTAGATTCGAATATTCGAACTAACGCATGGCGGTGCAGGAGTGGTGTGAAGCGGATAAGATTTTTCCGTTAATCGAATGAGATGAGACTAATTATTCTATCGTGTGTTTACTCTATGTGACAAATCATGTGGCAAGAAACTGTTGAATTCTGATTTTTTTTTCCAATTGATAACCGATTGAATATAGATTTACGCCTACAAATTGCAGACAATTCAACATATTATTTTGCCTCATTTTTGATAGCGAAAATTTTCTCTGCGTGATATTGACGAGAAAAAGGTATGATTCTAGCCAATATACTAGCAACTTGAGACCCATCCCTCGTCGCCCACCTCCTATTTGTTGAAATGTGTCACATTTCGATTATTATCCGAGCCCAGGCATAAAAAACGCAAAAAAGACCAAGCTGCGCAAATTCAAATTCAATTCCGAACACATACGTTCAAAAAATGCTCGTTTCGTACGACAATAGAGTCTTAAAAACCGATTTACATTATTCGAATGTAGAATCGGTTTTTGAGACTCTATTTTCGCACAAAACGAACATTTTTTTGGACGTATGTGTGCATTTGCGTATCGTTGGCCTATTTTGCGTTTTCGACGCCTGGGCCCGGATAATAATCGACATGTGTCTTTTCCGCACAAAAGGAGGTGGGCGACTAGGGATTGCCCTTAAGTTCACAGTTTTTAATAATAAACTGTCAACTTGTATTTTACTTTCTATCCATCTTATTCGTGCTAAGTGCATATAGTATAAAAAATCATCAGCTGCGCAATATTAACTTGGCGTGAAGCGGCAGAAGGTACAAAAGCGTCACCCGATTCAACAGACGTCACACTTTTATTATTGTATACATTGTTTTTAGATTCTGAAAAACTCGAAGATTGTAGGAGTTATTCAATGTAGCAGAACACAAAACGTATAGGTGCTGATAACTCTTTTCTTCTCCATTTTCAGATAGGAAACAACAAAAATTAACAATGAATTTCGCGCGCTTGGACCCGGCTCTTTCCACGTTTCCTCACGGTATAGCTCAATATACCTATGGCATATGTTACCGGGGTGCCACAGTTAATATTGCAGTAGTGATGTAGGTCATGGGGGGACCTTTTATATTCACATGAGGTTGAATCAAAAAGCCGCAAAGATTTCTTTCTGTGTAGTTTTTGAACTATTTGCAACGGTTTTCGATACACTATAGAGTAGTAAATAAGAAAAAGTTGTCACCCTCTTATTATGAATGAACCAAACTTAGGTAATGAGCCTTTTGGCAAATGCCCCAATAATCCCCATTGAAGGAAAATATATACCGGGAGTATTCGTGGAAACGCTTCATAGGACGCCTGCATACGGGCAACTCAAACAGCAAGCGATTAGGTTTTGTTCCCGCGTAGCCAATGGGCACGCAGTACGCGAAATAAAAACTAATCGCTTGACTTCCGAGTTGCCTGTATGCAGGCGTTTCCACTTCCTCGTGAAGCGTTTCCATGAATACTCCCGTTATATACCCCACACATAGAATAAGTTACAGGCAATTGTTTATTCAATAAAACTTTTATTACAGTAGAGATCATAGTTTAATCAGAATTCATTATACAGGGTGTCCCATCCTAAACAGTGCATTAGAATATCTCGGAAATGAGGACTGCTATCGAAAAATGATTCGGATGAGAATATCATAGTTTTGAGGGGGACACATGATGGTGATATCACTTTGGTTGTGAGTAGTTCTGCTTGTGAGAAATTAGCACAAACGTAGTTTTCTTAAATGGCAACCGATTTTTTACCCGGAACAAATGTTGTACCTCTCGGTAAGACGAATTCAGCCATACGTGATAAAAGTGCCTGTCGTTTACGAATCGCGAGTTATGACTGTTCGGAACTCGGAAACTTGTCATAACCTGCTACGGTCATGACAGGTACTTCTTCAAGCGCAATCATTCGGGGTAAAGTCACGGTTGTTTCAGGAGTTTATCAAATGTTCAAACACATTTTCCTCTGTCTGGAGGCAGAGTTGCAGCCGACGTTGGAAATACTGGAGTGTGGAGAGCAGAGTATTGTGCTGGATGTGACGACAGGCGTTTATTATCTTCAGTTCCATGTCTTCCCATGTCATCGGCGGCCAAACATACAGAATGTAAAATGAAAAAAAAAATGAATGCGATTGAAAAACTACACCTACTGATGACAAATTTCGGAGTTTCGAAGAGGTATAACTTGCGATCTGTAAACGATAGGCACTCTCATCACGAATGGCTGAATTCGTCTTATCGTGAGGTACAATATTCGTCTCGGGAAAAACATCGGTTGCCATTTAAGAAAACTACGTTCGTGCTAATTTCTCACAAGCAGTACCACTCACAACCAAGCTGATATCATCATCATGTGTCCCCCTCATTCCCGAGATATTCTAATGCACTGTTTAAGATGGGACACCCTGTATATACATATAGGGAATGCCAAGTGGATGCTAAATAACAGTTTGTTTTTTTTTTTTTTCTTTCATACACATATAATTCCAACTCTCTTATTCAAATCTAAATGTATTGATTATCAAAGCCGTAACCCCATCGTTGATCAATATTCAAGATAGATGAGTCCAAACGTTGTCGACGTGAGGATCGCGAATGACGTCAGCTGGAGGCGGTTGAGCATTTCGTACTAGGGGTATGTAAGCTTCGGCAATGGCTTCACGCGGAAAACTCTACATCGCGAAATATAAATAGTGTTTATATACCAGGAGATGCGATTAGATCGGCAAATATTTGGTCGCATTTTTATCTTTGAACCTCGTTATAAAATAATTAGCTGTGATTGAAATAAGCTATACTGTGATCTCAGGCTCGAACAGGTGTAGTCTGAGCTACGGATGCAGTAATATAGAAGCATAATCTTATACGGAATTTTCACTAAATTCGTTTAGTTGCAAGTGATATGACTCGGAAGACAATAATATTTCAACTGCTGATATTTGATTACTCTAATTACCTGCGGTAGGGTTTGCCTGGTGTTGATGGGCTTTGGACTGCCAGGCTCGCGGTGCGGATGCTGGAAATAGAGTTAAGTTGATTCCCTACCCAATTCCACCTGACTTGAAAACATTGGGCAGAACGCGTGCAGAAGGTGCTATTAAACGGAATATCTCTGCCTGGGCACCGAAATCAAAAGAACAAAATCTGTCGCGCAATTCTATGCATTAAAACGCGTTTACATGCATTAAAACGCGTTTTACATGGATATCTTCTCTAATTTCGCGTAAAACGAACATGTTTTGGGCCGTACGTGTTCGGAATCGCACATAGAATTGCGCGACGGATTTTTTTTTTTTTTTATTTCGGTGCCCAGGCAGAGATATTCCGTTTAGTAGCACCTTCTGCACGCGTTCTGCCCAATGTTTTCAGGTCAGGTGGAATTGGGTAGGGAATCACTTTAAGGATCTGACACCTGAAAGTCTGCGAGAAATACTGATTTGGGCTGCTCGATAAAATGTCTAGACTGAAAAATCGGTAAGAATTGATATTGTAATTCAAGTAAAGATATGTTAGCTGGATATTTTATCGTCATTCTTGACGAACCAATAACGGAATAAGCGACTCTGGTTCAAATTATTAAAATTTTACAGGATCGTTTTTTTTTTCAAGCATTGAGAAACTTCCGAAATGACTAACCGAAGAAAAATAGTTAGTGAAATAGTTTTTGCTGTTTATCGCGCACTGGGATATTCATCCTAATTACTGAGTTCAGACAAGCGCACTCGCAAGTACGCGGTGCGGTTCACGACGAAGCAAATAGAAATGTGTGCCCAGTATTCCGCATGATTTATATAAAATTGCAAGGATAGTCAATAATTTTCTAGACCCGAAGAAGCGTGATTTTTCAAATATCTAATAGTAAAATTATTCTAATTACGAGATGTGGGGCTAGCTTGGTGTGGATGGGGTCCGGGTGAGGCCAACGCTGGAAAAGAAAACGAATCGTATCAAGTCTTAGAATCTTGGAACAATTTATGTGCACAAAACAGCTCTCATCCCATACGGAAAATAATTAGAACTCTATTCTGGTACCATTCTATGGTTATCTCGACAATCAATGTAGTTACAGAAATTCTAATAATTCGTATTCATGTATCGGTTCTTCTCCTTTACCGACCTATTCTCCTTACCCGATGTGGGATTCGAATGGGATGATTGGATCCCTGTAGGACAGGTTTTCGACGAAGCCGCTAGAACATGAAATTAATTAATCTTACGCGTTCAGCCCAATGTTTCCAGGTCAGGTGGAATTGGGTAGGAAGTCACCTTAACGCAAGATTCGATTGAAAAATTTCGTAGAACGAAGAGATTGATTCTAGATTAGGATCGGAGATATCAATTATAAAGTGACGTAAACCAGATTGCAGAAATAAATTCAAATATCTACCATTAATCCCGGGTAATCTTCTGGCTTGGCGTCGATAGAATTTGGGGGGCTGGGTTTTGCTACGACGGTCACTACCGCAATCGCAGCTATAGTTAGGAATATGACAAACTTCATCCTTCAGGAAAGGTATACTGCAAAAAAATTGGAATGATGGATGAAATTCGTAAAATTATTCGTTCATGCACTACCTCGTAATTCTACAAATTGAATTCATTTCGCGAATAACGATAACGTTATATCTACAAAATTTAAGGGGGGGGGGGGTATACTCGATTTGTTACCGGCCTGTCTTTTTTCGCGAACATCTCCGAAACGGAGCCATGAATCGAATTGTCCTTTCGGCAGCCGATGTTTGACGAGTAATGAGTTAGAACTGGTACGTTTTATCGGATGAAATCGGGATTTTTTTTTTGATCGAAAAGTGTGGGCGTGCCATTTATTTCGACTTATATCACAGCCTACGCATCGAAAATGCAAAATCGGCCTCTGTGGCCCGATTTTATAGGGAATTCCGAAGACAACCATCCAAAAACATCTTTGTTTTCGACAACGATGAAGGGGCAAAACGTATTCCACGATTTTGTGGTAATTTCCGCGATTGTCCACGGCTGGGATCGGCAATGGCCGCTAATGTGATGACGTTAGTTCCCGGAACGCCTGTGAGATGTCGCCAGGCGCGCCAATTTAGCATCTTTTTACACCACCGCTGTTTACGTTAGTACACCTGGTACCACGTGACTCGAGCTGCGTTCCGATCATCTATGACTGAGAATCTGAAAATGCGCACGTAGCGACATCTCACGGGCGCTCTGGGAACTAACGTCGTCACATTAGTGGCCATTACCGATCCCAGCCGTGGACAATCGTACCTATGTAAAGTTAGCCGGTAACTTAATTATTTTTCAATTTTTATATACGACACAATTGCTCCTTAATTGCTCATAATTGCTCCGCAAATTTCGTTTATTGCTCCAGTCCAGTTTTTGAGAAAAAAAAAAAAAACAAAATGGGGATCTTCCATAGTAAAATGCCGGCCAAATTCAAATCTAGGTTTCGACCAAACGGATGGAGATACGACGTTCTACATGGGACTGAAAAATTGCTCTCCTGATGCTCTTAATTGCTCCACCTTCAATTTTATTTGATCCCTCTTCGTTTTCATGAAATAAAATAATTAACGTAAGTGAGGCAGTGGGGATTTTTTACGGTAGAATAGCGGCCAAATTCAATTCTATATTTTAATTGAACGGATTAAAATACAATGTTCTTTGAGAGACTGAAAAATTGATCCTCATCTGTACTTAATTGCTCCAGCCTTACTCTCAATTGCTCCCTCTCAGTTTCCAGGTGAATTGAATAATTAGTGCAAGTTCGACCAACATAACCTCCATATCGGATGACAGCTCATTTCGAATTTCGCTGAGATATCGATTAAGTTGACGATGAACGCTGAAAAAATCATGAAACAATTGCTTCTTGTCTGCTTTCAATTGCTCTACCCTTACTTTTAATTGCTCCCTTTTAGTTTTTGGATGACGTCATCCTATAGGGAGGTTGTGTTGGTCGAACTCGCACTAATTATATAATTTTCACAAAAACTAAGATGGAGCAATTAAAAGTAAGGGTAGAGCAATTGAAAGCAGACAAGGAGCAATTGTTTCATGATTTTTCCAGCGTTCATCGTCAACTTAATCGATATCTCAGCGAAATTCGAAATGAGCTGTCATCCGATATGGAGGTTATGTTGGTCGGACTTGCACTAATTATTCAATTCACCTAAAAACCAAGAGGTAGCAGTTAAGAGTAAGGCTGGAGCAATTAAGTGCAGATGAGGATCAATTTTTCAGTCTTTCAAAGAACATTGTATTTCAATCCGTTCAATTAAAATGTACATTTAAATTTGGCCGCCATTCTTCCGTAAAAAATCCCCATTGCCTCACTTACGTTAATTATTTTATTTCATGAAAACGAAGAGGGATCAAATAAAATTAAAGGTGGAGCAATGAAGAGCATCAGCAATTTTTCAGTCCCATGTAGAACATCGTATCTCCATCCGTTCGGTAGAAACCTAGATTTGAATTTGGCCAGCATTTTACTATGAAAGATCCCCATTTTGTTTTTTTTTTTTTCTCAAAAACTGGACTGGAGCAATAAACGAAATTTGCGGAGCAATTAAGGGGTGCACTTCCGAAAACCCCCCACCTCCGATCGATTTGAAACTTTGCACAGACCTTCCTTTTGATATTCTAAGACAACCCCTGAAAGGATTTTTGGCGCCTGCCAATACTTTCCGAGAAATTAAATTTTGAATATTAGGATACACATACGAAATACCCACCCGGTGGCTGTGGCTCTCGAAAGGTTAGAATGGGTTGGGCCACCCTACTGATCCCACACACACACACACACACATGCGCAATACCCACCCAGTGGCTGTGGCTTTCGAAAGGTTAGAATGGGTTAGGCCACCGGTTTTGCGGAAGTATATCCAAAAAGACAGGCCGCTAACAAATCGAATGTACCCCCCACCCCCCCCCCCCCCCCCCCCACCCCCCCCAAGTCGCTTTGGTATAGTCGTGTGGGAACTCGACGCGGGCGACTTTTACCGTGTGACTATGTTACTACAAAGTACTGGATCCGTGAGATTTAGATATTTGGATGATAACTGAATCTGTAAGAATTTTTCCAGAATGATAAAAAAACCGAAATACTAGGCCGTTCTCTGCTGAAATGAAGCACGAATCCCCGAAGTTTCATTCCGATTGGTTGTATGGTTTGGGAGAAATTACGAACCGCGTTTTCGAGGTGATCAGAGTGTATACTTATAACAAAGCCCCGTAACGTATTATGAAAAGTTGAAAAGGGTTTTCCAAAGTGGAATTGCATATTAGAAAATAACCAAGTAGTGTGTCTTGAACATGTCATAACACATACCGTGGTGTATCAATAATTAATTTTCCCACTTATGGATAAGTAAGCACGATCATTGTTTGCCCCTACCTTATTACCTTGCGTTCTGACCCCAGTAGCAACTGATACCTACTTGACAGCCCGCACTGCTTTTATACTGCTATATCAGTATACGAGTGATGCAAATCACAGCTTTCTCGGTATCGGCTCGGGGAGTTACCCTCAAGTCATTATAAACATTCGTCACAGACAATTTTCAGTTGCACGTATTATCTTGGATTGCAAGATATAGCTACCGACCTGAGAGTTACTTTCTCTATACTACAATATCATTACATTATTGTGTATCCACTAATTTTTTTCAAATTCGAACCGTACAAAGATGGCTATTAAAAAAATGTACGGTTGCCATGAGAATTTTATGTAACAGTACGACATCTGTAGCTATATTATACAGGCATATTATGATCTGATACAATTATTGCTCATAGAATAGAATTCAGTGGCTTAAAGTAGTGCAAATAGAGAATCAGGTAAGTACTGCATACATTCGCTATCGAGAATCACCTCCTGCGCATGAGCATTGTGCCAGTAAAAATAAAATGGGATTAAGATAACCGTATGGGGTAGTCAAACTTAAATTTGGGTGGTTTGCCCACGTACTTTTTCGAATATTGCATCAAATTTACTGACCATGGTAATCACTACATTTTCCTCCCCTTCTATTTTTTCTTCTTCGTCTGTTTTTCGCTGTCTCAAAACCACGATACACTTCAATAAATCTACTAAAACCATATGAACTTCAAACTTGAAATACGTATAATCTTTATCTATGATTGATAAGATACACAATAACAAAGCTTGATCATTATGTTTGCTGACGTATATTGATGTTCATTTTATACATTGCACAAATTAATAAGGTACTTCCGCAATCGAGGTGTGACTCACCAACTTTGATATACCTTGGTGCACATACCTATTGATGAAGTGAGGTCTTTTCGTTGAGAAAAAATCGGCAATATTCGGCGATGGCTGAAATTTTTAGTACAACTGCAGCACTCATTAGTACAACCTCAGGTAACTAAGACAAGAAGCCAAACATTAATTCCGAAACTTACAATTGGTATTCAAGTTACTGAAATTATCATTTAGTCAGGGAATATACGGTGAATTAGGTGAAACACCTCGACGAAAATCGACTGCAGCCAACTCTAGAGAAGCTGAGATGAATTAAAAGGGAGTGTTTTTGTTCGTCAAAGACTCTAGCTTACAGTGGGTACACGTAAACAATCTTATCAATAAATACCGAGAGAAAATCTGGAAAGTATACAGTGACTGCGCACGCGCCAAATTAATTTAATTTCATTGGTCGGTAGGATCGTCCCGCGGAGGTATTTCAACCTGTGAGGCATGGGTGCCAACTTGAAGAAAATTAAGCGAGATCTGCTGTCGAACTCTCGCGCGTAAAGTAGTCAATCGAGGTTATGTTGCTTTTTATTTTAATTCGACGATAATTAGCGAAAAAAAAAAAAATAGCACGGACGAGCAGTTTTTAATAACGTAGTCCATATCGGAAGATTATTCAGTGGGTGCAATAAAAGATTTAATGTGAAAACAACAATTAATCGCTACTACAAGAATTATCTTACTAAAAAATTATGGTATGGGGCGCACCCGTAAACCGTTTTTGACTGGAATAATGATTTCAGAACTCGCTTCCGGCTCGCCTTCGGCTCGCCTTTAGCTTGTACTGAACCGAAAAACACTGGTTTACGGGCATGCCACATGATATACTATTATCACATAGGTGTAATGGATTATTTCGGCAGAGTCTGTATAGTTAGTCTCAATGAATTCTTTTTGATTAGGTTTAATTGTGAAAAATGAAATTGTTAGGGAAGTTGACAGAAAAGAAATGTTTGATTGTGTTATTTTTTGTTGGAGATTTCTCAAACAGAATTCATTACAAATGCATCAATAATTGGCTATGTTACGATGATGTCAGTCCCATCATTTCATTGATTTTTAAAAACATGAATGGGTTTTGACAATTTTCAAAGCAGATGACCCAGAATATTATACGAACTTGTATCACAAGATATAAGGACAATTTTTACCTCATGACTGTAATTGAGGGGCCGGATGCACTAAGGGAATATAACTTTTTTTGACTCCGCAGCGTTGGCCAGTGAGCAGAATTTTGAATTTTCGAACATGCATTTCCGTAGAAAATTTAATTCAGCATCTTTTCTTCCTCTTTAAACAAGTTGTAGCTTCCGTCGTTTCCGAAATGTCTACGAAGAACGTATTTTTGTGAGGTAAAAACTTACGGCCTTTTTTCACTTTAACTCGCGCTAGATTACCCAATTTTTTGAATTTTTGAACTGAGTTTGCAAGAATCATACATATATATTTGTTGGATATAAGATTAGAAAAAAAACTCAAATATATTAATATAACGTTCCTAATTGTATTTAAGGTTTTATAAAATTTGCTGATTTGAAATCGTAATTAGAATTATAAATAGAATAGTAAAATGCTGGTTTTGTAAAGTCTACCGATTATATTTATTGCCACATAAATAATCATTCTACGATTTTTACAAAAATGTCAGGTTATTCTTTAAGAATCGGGCGAGTCCCCCAGTACCGGCCACAATATTGTCCTCTAGTACCGGCCATTGTTTAAGTTCATTTTTGAATACAGTAAAACCTCCGGCACTGTCGCTAGTCGGAACCGACAGCCCCCGGCACTGTTGCGTATTGGCCCACTTTTTCCCGACCAATCGAAACCAAGTACAGGGCCGTAGAATTAACCTGATAGCACCCGAGGTTTCGTAACATACACGGGCGACGCTAAGGCGTCACGGTAGTCAGTAGATGCGGTACTGCTACAGGGGCATGATGGGGATACCTAAGCGACAGTGCCGGAGGTTTCACTGTAGCTTAATTTGCTTACAGTTACACAAAAATGTCAGACGTTGAAAATGATGGTGAGATGAAGAAAAAAAGGGCACCTGGGATCCTGCGAACATGCATAAAGCCGTAGAAATGGTACTAAGTAATGAAATGAGCGTACGCCAAGCCGCAGATCGCTATCAGGTACTACGAACTACATTGAATGACAGAGTTATTGCTATTAAAAATAATAAAGAGATGTCCATTGAGCCAGTTATGGGTCGTTTTCACAGTACCTTTTCACCTGAGCACGAAAAAATATTGGCAGAACATGTTAAAGACTTGGCAAATAGGCTAATGCCTTTAAGCAGACAAGAATTTCTATGTTTTGCTTTTCAGCTTGTCGAAAAGTTGAAATTACCTCACCAGTTCAATAGAGAGAAAAAATTCTGCAGGGGAAAACTACAATTATTCTTTTATGAAACGGCATAGTGACTTATCATTGCGGACTTCTGAAAAAAAGCTGTCACTGACCAATCCACTGAAAATTCCAAACCTGCAGTTACAAAACTGGTTCCTGTAGTCAGTCGGAATGTACAGAAATTTCGCCTAGTTCTATTCTTGAATATGTCCGAGTTGGCAATTTTTTTACAGCTTCATTGGATACCCAGGAACATATTCTGAAAAATTCGGTGTATGAGAGGTGCGGGTTTGAGAGATAAAAAATTATTAACAATTGAAAGTGCCTGATTTTGACGCAATCTTTTTATTTATCGAGTTTAGAGAAAAAAGTCTCAGACAAAAGTTGTAGATCTCATTATTCTTTACAAAATTGTTATCATAAAAAAATCACGGAGCGTTGATGGTTTGGCTGTAAATCGCAACGGAAGACTAAGCATTCCTAAAACTCGGTTCTTTTGTTTATTGCACGCAGGTCAGTGAATTATCAATGCACACTATTGGAACTTATCGTCAATGTAGAACCATCTTTTCTTAAGAGAAGTGCGTCAAGTTTTCCCGGCTATGTCATAGAGTTTAGCAACAATGAATTTTTGCCTGAAATCCGCCCTTCCCCTACAGTTTCTAGCTGAATGACCCGGGAGAGTCCAGCAAAAAATGTAGTGGTACTTTTTACTACCTTCTTTCGGGATCCGGTGAGAAATTATTTTTTTTCCTGCAATAAAGGCCGTTAAAAAGGAAATAAAATTTTTGCTTATAAACAAATGGTAATAACTTCGTCAATTTTCAAGTTACCGGAAACATTCTTCAAGGATCTGGTAGGTCTTGTTGAGACGCTTTTTTTGGAGAAAAAAACATCTCTTGATCTCTACTAGAACCGGAGATACAGAGAGATTTACCTATTAATTCATAATTGTCGATCTAATTAACATTTTGAGATGATTCAAGTTCGTGCGTATTCTGGAGACATTCGAGTATGATATGCAATTTGTCTCATATTTCCCGAATCATTCATTACATTGCAACGACTGGTTCAATATAGCGGCGCCGATGACATCGCACCGTCCGCCGAGTGAGTCCCGCCGGGCCGCGCGGTGGGGAGCGACTCGGCCAATCGCGTTCGACGTCGCGCCGCTTGGTTAACAATTGGAATATCTCCCTTGATAATTGTCGTAGAAACTTCAATTTTTTTTTTAATTCGGGCTACTTTGTCCTCTGTGCCTTGATTCTCAAGAAAAGGATTGGATACAATGTGGAAACTGCAAGACTTGGGTCCACGAAGCCTGTGCGAATATATCAGAGCTATCAAATCAGTATATTTGCGATTATTGCATGGAATAAATGGTCATATATTTGCTGGCCGGTACTGGAGGATAATTCTTTAAAGACTGATTTTTCCTAGTCTTCAAATTGCAATATTGAAGTTAATTATTTCCAAACATACCGGGAGTTTAGTATTTTTATTTAGAGCACAAGAGTTCCTTCACACATACCAGGAGGTATTAAACATGTAACCTAAGGTACTTCGATTTGCTTGTTGATAAACCTTAAGACGACGGTACTGGGGGACTCTCCCCTATACATATAAATTAAAATCTTTGCTCTACCGTGCGATTATGTGGAAATTACAGGCTCCAAGCGCGCAGGCGCTGATTTATTCGAATATTACGAGGGACGCCAATTTCAGACGTGCCACGAATATCCCTAGAGTCCGTCTGCTATTTGTTTCCGATTGTTGTCAAATATAAATGGCGTCAGACCGTGGCAGGAATAGGTTATGTTTGTGTGAATCTAGCAGACGACAGAACTAGGGATGTTACTGAAAAGTTGGTAGAGTTGCTAGCGCGATTCTGCCGGCCAATGATATTCGAATAAATCAGCACCTGCGCGCTTGGAACCTGTAATTTCCACATAATCGCCCGGTATAATAAAAGAAAAAAAAAATAAATAATCTATGATTTTGTATATCCATCCGAGTTTCGGAGTTTCGATTACTTTTCATCTTCGGCGAACTGCGAGTTCTCGCATTCATTCGATTAGAGCAAGATTTGCCGGAAAACTTATTTGTACCTTAATGAACAACTTTCTCACTGGAAGCTCTCGGTCACTCGAAATTCGTTCGACTTCCGAAGCGTTTGAAGATATCCGTAACTGATTCTCGCAACGCCTCATAAAATAATTAATAACTTTCTTGTTAACGACAACACTAACCTTTTTCTTCTTTAGTCAATCTTGAAACACTATAATATATGATTCCTGCAAATTTAGTTCAAAAATTCCAAAAATTGGGTTATCTTCTAGAAAGAAACTTCTAGAGTAAAGTAAGGGGATAAAAGTTTATCCCTTACGCCATTTCTATATTTTAGCGTGATACGAACATGTTTTGGGACCTACGTGTTCGAAATCGCCAATAGATTTGCGCTACGAAGCCCTTTTTCTCGTTTTCGGTGCCTGGTTATAGAGATATTCCGTTTAATAGCAATGTTCAGCCCAATGTCTTTAGAACAGGTCGAATTGGGTAGGGAACCACCTTAACAATCGACGCTTACAACTATAATTACAGGAATACACACTACGGCCCTAGTCAGAGGACTACTCTTCTTGGTTTCACAAAATTATATCAAGATTGGCAAAAAGTGGGTATTGGCATGCTCTGACAGTCACTTGTATCAGTTACCGATGTTGCACATCCACGAAAATATCTTGTATAATTTTGCAAAATATCTACACTTTTGTCGGGCCTTTGTTAAATTTCTTCTTGGCTGTTCGTGATCGACCTAACTTCTCGTTATTGAATCAATATAGTAGAAAGGACCATTCTCCACGTGAGCTGCAGAAAACGAAGCATGTAATGGTTTCCAGGTGAACGTTCACTTCGTGAGTTATGATGAGACTTCTAAAACACATCATTTTTGCAATCTATCAAGCAAGAATTTATCCCCTCAGCCTCTTGCGACACGAGTGAATAAATAATAATTTCACTAAATCTAGAAGCACTTTATTGCACATCTGCCGTTACTCTCAGTAAGAGTCTTGAACTATTCAAAAGCTTCAGTAGAGGGTTTAATGTAACGCAACAACACTTCTTCCAAGTTTTGAGGTTAAGCGGAATTGTATATCGGTAAACATTCAATGGGGTGATTATCGATAGATAAACATCATCACAAACGCATTGGATTTTGCGATTTATATGGAATATCAGAACACGAAACCCCCTACACTCTTGTTTTCAGAAAATACATACTCCCGAAGTTTCGAATGAACATATGGAGACAAAATCGTACGGGTAAAGTAAAGTATCCATCACGTGGCTAAGCAACTGTAATCGCGTGATGTACACTTTGCCGAAGTTCTTGTTATCACGATAACCTGAAATTAATCATACGAAACTAAATAATTATTCAGTCATGGTTGGGAAATCAGAATTGTATTTCTAGATACACACTACACATTGCCTTCATCTGGACGCAATGACGTATTACACATATCTATTTACTTCCATTAGGATTTCGATCATTTACAATTACTTTGCTGTTGCTTGGCAATATTTATGTTTTTTTTTTATGTGCCTCTTCGATTTTTCCATCTCGGTAGGTAAGGCCTTAACATCGGCAATATTTTGACGTAAAAGTTTCAATTCCTGCAGGGCGCGCTTCGCCAATCGACCTTCGGGTGTTGCAGCTGGTTCCAAGAGGAGATTAGACAATGCTTTTTGTAATAATCCTTCAGCATTCTCCAATTGCAAAGCTAATTCCAACGATGATATTTCACGAGCGTTATAGCTTTTATTTGCTAGCAGTGCAGTTGGCAAATGCATTTCGTATAAAGTTATGCCTGAAATATCACGTACTTCCATTACACCTCTTGCATAAGTTATAATAAGGTAATCGGCATAAATTAAACAATTTGGCTGCAGAAGTAGGAAAGTCTTAGCCCGTTAAACCAGTAACATCGTACAACACCTGCAGATACTACATTTTTATACGAGATTTACCAAGAAAACCGAACAAAGCGTGTTGTGGACGAGGTGTCGTGGACAAAAAAGTACGTTATCGACGAATCAGAAGCAGGAGACGAAAAAGTGTCATATGGAGAAGTGCACTCAGATTTTGTACGCACCGAGGATCATTGACGAAATTACATTTTCTCGCCAATTTCTGGGCAAGTTCGGAAAACAATCAAGTCGACGGAATCGGAGATTTAGAGAGGAGAGATGAGAAATAATCTTGACGAACGGGAGGCTCGATTAATAATCTCATTCGGAATTGGGTAATAAGTTTTATCGTGAGCCAAGTTCCATACAAATGAAGTGATATGTTTCGAATAAGAAAAAAAAAAAAAAAAACCTGAAAACCTAAAACACAAAACCTAAGGTCAACGATTAAATATAGAACTTGCTTATTTTAATTAGTTTCCAGAGGATATCGAGGCTTATGGTTTCCGGGAGAAAGTAGCCAGCCCCGTGCCTTTTGTCTTATTCTTCTTTATATTTTTACTAGAATTGTTTCTCATTTATGTCTTCAATTAGTTCCCCCTTACAATGCCATCCCACTGAGGAGTAAACATGGCAAAACGGCTCATGTCAGACGGCCCGGGTCCAAGAAAGGCTGCCGAAATGGATGCACCATAAACTTTCAATATATTTTTCTTCGGGACACAAAAAAAAGCAACGTGCCATAGTTTTCTTTTTTTCTTTTTCACAACACATACATGGAAACTTTCACTTTCTCGGCGTGTAAACAGTGGACAAAATGATTCTTTTCTGAGGAGTGTGGCAAAACGTTGTCACACTACTTTTTCACGCTATCGTTTTGAAAGAGCCGTTTGTATGCAGAAGCTATAGAATTAAATGGAGATGGCTCTTTCAAAACTTGGCTCTTTCATACCACTTTTCCCTCACTAAGTTTGACCACCCATTACCCTGATTTGTTGTAGTGGTATTTGCATGGAAATTAAACAAGGAGAAACGCTGCAAATTACAATGCGAACAGAACGTCCTAACTGAAAACCTTACCTTTTAGGCGGGAAATTCCTGGCTCAGTGATATCGAGCACAACTAAAACTTCTTTACAGAGGTTTAGCATTCGGTCAAGGATTTTTTTCTGTGGCTGAACAGTGGACATCTCTCTTCTGTAGACAGCCAGTAGTTTTTGCTTCAATTCCAATACGAGATAGTGATTTGTATGAATGGTAAGTAATAGTTTTTGTACCAGAGATTCGAGTGCCTGAAATCGTGATAAAATAACTTATATTTTTCTGCCTGAAAATTTCTTGATAATGTGAACATCGCAAGACTTTGTTTGAAACTCCAACTGGAAGGACTCCAACCAAAGTTCGTTAACTACATACTAGTGACCATGGGGACCAATTGTTTGTAATAGATAAGCAAAAATTAGGATTTGTTAATCGAAGGCATCACATGTTTTTATGAAGTCAGCTCTGGAGGTGTAATTCGAAAAGTGAGTACGCAACGGTGCTAGTTTACCTCTTAAACACCCTTAATGAAGGCATAATCACACGATTCCCAAAAATTCAAAAAATCATAATATTTGGCTTCGATGGTTTCTCGATCAGTAAGTATAACTAACAAAACAAAATGGGACTAGAAGATTTCAGTACTTTATTGAAAAGAAGCTCAGAATTTTTTATAGTGAAATGTTAATTGAGCAGTTTAACCTTTGCATTAGAATCTTCAGAGCCGTCAATAAGGGAACGTGTTAAATCCAATGTTGTCTTGACCAATTTTCCGCTCATTAGTGATTTGCAGCGATCGCATTGCCATTTTGTTTCAAGAGCGTAGGGAGTTATGGTCAAAGGATTTTGCATTGCTACGTATCCTCGCCGACATCGAGGACAAATCAATGAACTTAAATGAGATCCCAGCTCATAAGGATCGCTGCATAACGCGCATTTGCATTCAAAGTATTTACCTTCTCGAAGATTCTCACGCCGCTCGGCCGTACCCTGAAAATAATTGGATCAGGTTTACCATACGGACTGTATATTTAAATAATGTCCTCATCTATTTAGTATTAGGGATTTTTTTTTTTCCCCTTCAGTTATTCGGAAATATTAGGGATTACGGGAATATCAATATCCCCACTGTTTAAAAGGTATTATCTCTGTATAAGTTGCCACAAGACTGCAGAGGTCGCTCGCAGGCGTCGAATAATTCCTACTTTCATGGGAACAGCCACTCGTTGCGCTAGAAAATCCCTAGGGTAATCTGGCACGTGATCAGCAGTCAGACGCGTACCGACCCTAGGGAGAATTCCGTGTGTTCGATCCCCTGTAAAAACTTAAGTGAGTCGGCATTGGCGCAAATTGACCGTGCTGTTTCACCTGATTCTCACGGCATATGTATACTTGATGACGTCAGAAGCGAGAAATTTTGATCGAAAAATTGAGTCTAAACGGGGACACAAAGTTTTCGGTAATGATTTTTGGATCACATTTAGATTTAAACTGTAGGGCGCGTGGTTAGTGATCCTCTACGCGGCCCGTGAAGAAACACTCGTTCCGGGAAAACTTATTTCACTCATCTACGTTCCGGAAACGAGGTTCAATTTTTCGATGCAAGGAGTATTTGGCGCCGCAGTATGACCATCGAAAACATCTAAGCTTATGGCAGTTCCGTTTTTAGTAGGAATTTTCCCGACTACTATCGGTGGTAAATAAAAGTCCATGATCATTTGAAAACGTACCAGAAACAAAGCGGTGTAATTGAAAGAGATAATGCTGCCTTTTTCGATAGGTATGCTTGCATAAATTGTGAGTTCGTGCTTCTCATCTATCGTAAGATGAGTATTACCCCGGCAATCATGAGCCATCAGTGCCGCACCGGTGTAAATCCCTCTCAAAAGGTGATTCACTGAATCATCCGAAGACCTCAACTCAAAGCTGTTAACGTCCAAAATTCCACAAAGGCGCTGCATCAGATTCGAAGTCTCATCGTCATTTGGTATCAACCGAAGCTTCTGCAAAATCTGGGAAATAAACCGAACTATGTATCGGAAAAGTTGGAAGAGTAGCAAAGCCGCGATTCCACTGCGTGAATCGTAAGTAAGTAAACTGTCAATATTACTAATGGATACTGCAATACACGCCGTTCTCATTTAGTTGTCATTCTTGCCATACTTACTTTCACAACATTCTCATTTCTCTCTTCCCAGACTGGGGTGTTCCGTCTTTTTTCCATGTGATCTTCCATCTCGTCGATAGTTTTCCATACTTCCGGCTGAAATTTTTTCAACAGCCAGAGCCGTAGAGGTAGTAATATGGCTGCAGGATGTTCCGAAATGTCAAGTATACACGATTGATTCACTTGAAAAAGTTCGCACTCTGTGTTCTCGTGGTATCCTGAAACGGACTATAGGGATTTAAGATTATTATTATACTTCGAGATTCAGAATACAATTGTGTTCGTACATTCGAGCGCGATCAGCCATATACCCAGAGTAAAAGTCTTTCTCGTTCAACAAAATCGTTTTATACACGCTTTCACACACGCTCCCACGCGACTACCGAAACCCCTCAAGCTGTTTTCGAAATTGGTTGGTAGTATATATTAGGCTTAGTATATATATATATACCAATAAAAACTTCACGAACTACGACCATCCAACAAATTGTCGATTCAGGATGTATATGGTATTCGGAAGCGCACTGTGTATCGACCCATTTGCTCCCTATACATGTACAAAATAAAAGTGGTCGCGTTCTGCGTGCACAACTGTTACGGCAATGCCAGTAGGCGTAACGTATTCCCCAATTTTTGTGTAATCTTCATAGTCATTGCAGTGATGCGTCGTAAGCTTTGATGATATTCGGAATAAGTGACACGATTAGACTTGACGATACATTAAAAGTAATTTTTCTTCAATTTTGGTGAATTTCGCGTACTAGATCGAACCTATTCCTCACGAACCGTGGGATAAGTCAATTTTATATCACATTTTCGCAGTTATTCGCAAAATTAAATCGTGGTTGATGAAGGCTGACTACAGTATATGCTCTCATTCTATTGTAATAGCTTGCCCGATGCGCGTGATTTTTTATACATTAACTAAAGCACAACTTTTCTTTACCAAAATTTCACTGCACTCGACTCTGAACATATTGTAGATAATTACAAATTTTCAACAGAGTTCATCATATTTGAACAATTCAAATTTATTATTCCACGAACTGGTTCAGCATTCAGCAACTTTTGCAGCAAGTTATAGCTCTGAAGACACCTGATTGTTTCAATTTTAATATTCTGAATTCTGAGCATTGACTTGTAAATAGCACAGTTTATACTTATATCAAAGGTAACAATCATTGCGGTTGTAATTATTTTTGCGCAGTTTCTGAATTTACAAAAATATGATTCACCCATTACATGACAATACAGAGGATTTCATGTCTGAATCGCTGATCGTTTGCTCACCTCACAGCTTGGCTGACACAACGGTGCCACGTTGCATTTCATACACCGGGTATTTTTTACTTTTCCGATCAAGACTAGAGGCTTGAGACAATTAAAGCAAAAAGAACCATCAAAGAATGCGACTGGGCCGACTACTAAAGGTTTATCACGATGGATTACTTCTCCGGCAACCAAATCCTTGGCAGCTACTAAATATCTGAAATCGATCCTTGCATAACATTTGCTACATGCAGAGCTTTGTAACTATTCACGAAAAAATGCCAATGCACGATTACCTTCCGAACTGTGGAGATTTCACAATTTCATATTTTAACCGAGTGCCCGCAGGTGTAGGGTCCTGTCTTCCTTTTTTTTCGAGCATTTTGTTAGCCACGTAAATGATGACCTGCACCTTAATTATCGCTATGACTATAAGAGGCTAGTTCTGGTACCTAAAAATAAGAATCTGGTAACCATATCAACTAAATTAATTATGGCTATGTGCTTAACTCTAACGTTGGTAAAGCAATTTCAACCAATGTTTCCTTATGTATTTAAGAGTGATCAGTCACATACCCAACTATGACACACTCACTGTTGGTGTATGTCAAAGTATCAATAGCAGCTCAAATTGAGAGTCAACGGATGGTCGATGCAAATTTATGACTCCACTGAGATCGACTTTACCTAAACGTAAACGAAAGCGTCACTTTGTGGATATAAACTACGGAACTTTATAAAAAAAAAAAGAAGTATATCTTCCTAATATCTGAAAATATCTGGCAAATTTTTCACTCGCTTACAGATTGTTCCAGGATAAAATTCACGAACAATCTTTAATTGGCGATTAAAGTGCACGTAATTTCTAAACAATAGAAGTTAGCTGTGGTGTGAAACACTATGAAATATCCAAGACGACTTCTAATCCAAAATTAGAACCTTTGAGATAGAAGCTATTATAGCTAATTACGGCAAGCGGCACGGCTTTCAAAGTTATATGCGGCTCGACTTCGCGCGTGCACCGAGGTAAACTGAATCATATATAAGGTGCCGGTATTTCGCGCCGAGGTCATCCGTACAGAGGTTTATTTACGGAGAGCTATATACTATGTATGCTTATAAGTTACAACGTCTAAGTTGCATCTACTACCGAAAGTCAAATTATAGAAAAGGACGGAGAGAACGAGAGAGAAAGTGAGAGTAAGAGTAAGAGTAAGCTTTATTTGGCGCTCTGGGACAGGCCCTCTCAAGCGCATTACCGATACAGCAGAAAGAAAATCATACAGGTAATTAAATAGTAATAGTAGCAGTAATAATTACCATACGTATAAAGAAAAGAAAAAGAGTAAAATTAGATAAGATAATATAAAAAGTTAGATAAAAGAATATAAGTGAGAACGGGAATTTAGTCTGCAGACAAGTTCAAAGGAGTACCCCCATTTGGTGACGTGGCTATACGGAAACCGTCAGAAAAAAACCTATGCCGGGTACAGCAAAAAAGAACAAGAAAAGTAAAGGACCTCAGCTCGCTTCTGAGCATGCGCCAATATATGCCAGTTCGAAGAGATGGGTAAAGAGTTTGGCTTTGAATGAATTGAGACTCTTCATGTTACGAAATTCCGTGGGCAGTGAATTCCAGAATTGTGGTGCTGCTGATCGAAAGGACTTCTTTAACATTTCGGTTCTACAGATTGGCACAATAAGATGGTCAGGTTGTGCTCTTGTGTCACGTGATAACGTCCGATCCTTGAAGACAAAATACTGCGATAGGTAGTGAGGTGTTTCAGTCCTGAGTATGTTGTAAATCATACACCCGAGGAAATATTTGCGTCTATCGTTGATCTTGAGCCATCCAAGCTTTTTGTAGTAAGGTGTAATATGTTCTTCCCTTCTCAGATCACCAGGTTGAAGTTCGTAACGTTATTTCAACAAAATATTCGCTAAAAAATTCTCAAATTCAAGGCTCGAACGTTTCAAATGGATCAAGAACGGTGCATAATTCCTCAAATTGTGTGAAACATGTTTATCTCGCATATTATACAGTTCTAACAACATTTGAATCACGAAATATTGCATTTCTTCAACGAATATTGTGTTACGTTAACGTTACGAACTTCAACCTCATCTCAGATCGAAGATGAATCTAACACATGCGTTTAGGGCTCTTCCCAGGAGAAGATTTAGCTCGCCCGTCAGGCCCAGGTAAATGAGGCAACAGTAGTCAATATGTGGGAACACTAGTGTGGTTATGAGAAGAACCCTGAGTTCTTTGGGGATGTTTCTTCTATTTATCCGCAGCTGATGAAGTGTGCCGAAGATCTTTCTGACTGTGGAGTCAGTGTGTTGATGCCACTGTAGTTTGTTCGTTATAGTGATCCCAAGACACTTTTTGTGCGTCGAATATTGAAGGGGCTGCCCATGAACAGTGACTGGAGCTAGGCTGATAAGGTTGATAGTATTTATATGCCTAGTTGTTCCAATGACCATGACCTTTGTCTTATTTGCATTGAGTAGTAGCCCTTCCTCAAGCGCCAATGCGTAGAATGATGCTACATCTTCGTTGACCTGTCGTATACCACTTTCGAGTTCCGATGGTGCACAATGTAGATAGAAGACAGTGTCGTTCGCGAAGATACTATGATTACAGTGCTGTATCCTTTTCCTGAGATCTGAAACATAAATTGAGAAAAGGAGGGGTCCAAGTACCGAACCCTGAGGAACTCCATTCTCGACCTGAAGCCAATCAGAAATATTCTCCCGTCCGTCCCAGACTATGCCTGTTTTCTGCCAATGAGGCGAGAGTATAGCCATCTGAGGGCCGAGTTCGAGAAATTTAGCTCCCTGAGTAGCGAGAGTAGCACGTCATGTCGAACCCTGTCGAAAGCTTTCGAGAAATCGAAGAAGACCGCCACAGTTACCATTCTGAGATCTGCAGCCTTGCGAATATCATCCGTCAGCTGGAGTAGCGCGGTGTGCGTGCTGAAACCCTTTCGATACGCTGATTGAAAGGGATCATGAAGGCCATTTTTTTCGAGGAATTCCTCGATTTGCTCTGTCATAATTCTTTCTGAAGCTTTAGACAGTGAAGGAAGTATAGAAATTGGTCGGTAATCTCTGCATGAGGTAGGCGTCTTAACTTTGGGTAAGGGAGTGACGAGCGAGTATTTCCAGTTTTCCGGGAAGATGCCCTGCATTAAGGAGAAGGTAAAGAGATGATGAATTTGTGTCCTTAGACTTGGAAGAGCCAGTTTAATGACACTTATGGCTATACCGTCAACGCCTGTAGCATTCGACCGAGAGTGATTTAGCGCCTTGTCAAGTACCCTAACAGAGATGTCTTTGAAATAGAACTTACTATCGTCATATTCGATTTATCCCAGACATTTTCAAAAAATGTGCATTCAGCTCAGATAGAGGGAGGTCTATTAAGGTGTTAGTCCTTTCTGTGGGAATCAGCCCAAATTTCCGAAGCTCAGACCAGATGGCTCTAACGTCTCCAGCTGACCTAGAAGCGTCGATATAGTGACGTGATTCTGCATCCTTGACCATATTTTGTGCTTCGTTTCGTAATTTTCGGAATTTGAAGTGGAGCGAAGGGTTTCCACGATTTTTCTTCCAGGCCCTACGTACCCTGTCGCGCTTCGCCATCGCTTCCCTTATATCGGAAGGGAGCCAAGGTGCCGGTGAGTTTTTAACGCTAACCTGACGAATAGGAGCATGTCGCTCCAGACAATCAGTCACAAGACTATTGAAGATTTCAACGTTGGACTCGAGTCAGGGAACCTCGAAGAACTCACTCGAATCCGCCTCTTCCAGATCTCTGTGGAACAATTCAAGGCTAATCTTCTGAAATGAACGACAAGAGAATGTGCGGGGAGCCTGTCTTACTACCTTCAGATCGTAGGTTATGTATATTAGGTCATGCGCCGAGAGGAAGGGGACTTCATGTTGTCCGTGATCTGTTACCTTATCAAGATCGTTATTATTGGAGGTAGGAGGGGAGTCCAAGTAACCCCCTGGAGGAAGGGGGGGGGAGTGGGTGGGCAGGTGGCCCCCCCTCCCTCCAGCCCCTCTCCTACCTCCAATAATAACAGTTTATCACCACTGCTATTAACTTTCAGTCAACTACTTATCAAGATCGTTTACGATACAAAGATCAATCAGTGTAGAAAAGTTCAGGAGGTGATGCGTCGGTTCAGAAGGAACCAGATGTAAGTTTGAGCTGCCTATGAACCGCCTCAGGTGATTGCTATCGTGGTTTACATTCAATAGGTCTGTGTTGAAATCTCTGCAGATGATTTGATTTTTAAACATTGGGTATAGTTTAAGGAATGCATTTTTGAAAAGGTCGAGGAAACCTAAGTGAGGTGGTCGATACACCGTTGCTCGGAGGTCTTTAGAATCATAGCTTGGTGAGAATTCGGCTATCACATATTCAGGTTTACCCTGATAGGAACCTCTAGAATCACCCAGCACCCGTACTTGAAAATTTTCGCGGATGTAGAAGCCTACACCTCCGTCGGGTTTCCCTAGCCTATCACAGCGAAAAACCTTGTATCCATGAAGTGCTATGAAATCGTCAGATGTGGGTGGTTTTAGCCACGTCTCAGACATACAGATGACATCGTAGTCTGCAGCTTCAAAGAACATACGAAATTCGTCAATGTGACCGACGAGCGACTGACAGTTTACATGGCACAGCCTTAGGGCGCCGCACGAGTATCTACTCGAATTATCCACAGTTTGTCATTCTGTCTTTATCTAGTATGCGCCTCTTAAGGATCGGACATTTCGTGCCGTCTAACGCGGTATGCGCGGAGTCTGTACCGGCGGACTTGCAGTTTCGGCAGCAAGAAGGTTTTATCCCTATTCCTACACTCACGCATCTCGTGTTCACCCGAGCAATGCCCACAGCAGGCAGCCGATCTGCAGTCGCGCGCTTAGTGTCCATATCCGAGACATTTGTAGCATTGCGCTACTTTAACGTGGTCGTCAAATCTACACGCCGAGAGACCGATATAAATCCTCTGCTCGTCTTTAATCGTAGCCCGAGTTTTGGGAGATACCTCAAGGACACAGTTTGTGTAAGCCTTACCATCTCGCGGAGGAAATACGTATACTATACAATATCTTTGATTTCATTTTTTATTACATTTTTGTTCATGATTGAAACCCCACAAATATAGATTTGATAAAATTAAATTTAGGGTTGGCTTTCCGAAGGGCTGCCAGATAAGGGCCAGATTATTTTCATTATTCAGGCCCTATTCGGGCGAGCGTGACGTTTCTAGGCGGGTCCCGCTCAGTTCGCCAGATTAGCGCCCCCATTGAGAATCGTAATTCTAGCCAGAGCCAGTTCAAGCCCCCAACTCAATTTCCACACAGGTTTGTCGCACAAGACATCGAAGCTCTGAGCTGAGCCAGGAAGCCGGCAATCGCTTCACTGCCACCTCGCGTAGTGGTACCGCGTGCTGTAATAAGTCGTCCACAAGACAGATGAAGACTGTAAGCTGATGGTCAATAGTGGGCTGGCTGACCAGCAAGGACACGTCAAAAGCCGACACGACCTCAAGAGCAGCATCCGGATCAGCCTCATCCCACGGATGATAGCGCACGATCTTCGGTGGGCAACGAGGGACAAAATACTTTATAGACACGTATATAAGATCGTGGCCCGAGAGGAAAGGCTGTGCAGACTGGCCCCAGGCAGCTAATGACGTCAAGTCACTAACGGCACAAATATCTAGCCACGAATGGGATGTTGTAGAGAGAGAGAGAGAGATAGTGATAGTGATAGTGATAGTGATAGTGATAGTGATAGTGATAGTGATAGTTTATTAATGCCCTGGTAGAACCATAGAGCAAATTTCAGTACAATGCTAGTAACAATACATAATATATAAAATATAGAAACTTTAACCTTGTATGAATGTATTAGTTAACTTAACTCAGTATAAATAAGATAATCTTAATGTAATTACATAATATTGAGGAGAACCAAGAAATGAGGCATATAGACCTAAAGCTTTCCCTCAATCAGGTAAAACATTACACAAACACCTAACACTCAACAATAGCTGACTGGCGGAAACAACCCACACCACCGCGGAGATGCCGACATCCCTTCCGACGAAGTAGGCTAGCTAGCCAGTTCGGACTCTCGCAAATAAGCGAACAACCTGCTTTTGAAAACCCCAAGTGAAGGGGAAGACTTGATAGACGGTGGCAGGGAGTGCCAGAAATACATGGCAGAGAGCTGGAATGTGTTATGATAAGTTGCAGTCCTGTGAATCGGAATGTGAAACGTGGCACGACGCGTAGACAGCCGCTGATCCTCGGCAGGCCGAGCAAAAAGCTCAAGAATATATGACGGAGCGACACCACGGAGAATTTCAAAAACGGTAATCCCCAGGAAATACAGTCGCCTATTACGGACCGATAGCCATCCTACCCGAAGCCTGAAAGGGGTAATATGTTCGTCCCTTCTCAAGTTGAATACAAATCTGACTCCAGAATTGATCAATCTCTGGAGCTTCAAGTTAAGCTCATCGGTTAAATCATTGTACACTGAACAGGAATAATCTAGAATAGGAAATAAGAGAGAGAGAGAGAGAGAGAGAGAGAGAGAGAGAGAGAGAGAGATTGATTGATTGATTGATTGATTGATTAGTTTATGTATGCCCTGGATAATCCATGGGGCAAAATTAGAATTACAATATGATGCAAGGGTAAAATTAGAAATTATAATATGATGCAAGGGTAAAATTAGAAATTACAATATAATACAAAGAAAACTAGTAAATCTAAGGGAGTACAGAATTAGAATTAAAAATAATACCAGGTAAATTAGGATAACAAAATAATAAAAAGGTAAAAACTAGTGAATCTAAAGAAAAGAACGCATGCAGGTACAGAAGAAAGGTGAAAATAAGAAAAATAATCCTGTAAGACCGGAAAGGCAGTAAAGAGGTGGGACGCAGCAGCAATTAGCTAGGTGCACCCCGTATCCAACTCAAAGAGGTGATTGAAAAGCTTAGGCTTAAACGACCTTAAATAACTCGCAGAAATCACACTTTCGGGAAGAGAGTGCCAGAAATAAACGGCTGCAAGGGAGAACGAATCTTGAAAAGTTACCGTTCGATGCTGAGGCACCCTGAACACAGCAGAGTTCATTAGGCGAGTCGGGCGACTGTCAAGCGGTACAAAAAGAACAAACAGTTCTGACAGGTAAGCTGGTAAGGTCCCCTGGAGGAGGTTGAAAACCGTGATTCCCAGAAAGTGAAGACGCCTAGAACGAACAGTCAACCAGCGTAACTGCCTGCGGTAGGGCGTGATGTGCTCGTCCCGTCGCAAACCATATACAAATCTGATCGCGGTATTCAGCAAACGCTGCAATATGGTGTTGAGCTCACCAGAATGGTCATTGTATTCGAGGAAATCGCGCGACAGAGCATTCCGGTGATGCTTCAGCCTAAATAACGAAAAATTGACTTTATTAGACACAGCAAGGACGTGACCGCGCCACAAGAGATTGGCACGCATTGTCACCCCAAGATTGCGCACGTATGGAAGTACAGTACCGTTAACAACAATAGGGGGGAGGCTAGCTAAGTCCAAGCGGTTAATGTATACGCCACTACCTGAAATACGTATCTTGGGTTTGGCAAGGTTAAGCTTAAGGCCATTCACCTCAGCATAATTGGCAATCATGCTCACATCATGTGTGAGCTTCGCAATGCCGTCAGCAAGCTCAGATGGTGGACAAGTGAGGTATATCTGAGTATCATCCGCAAATATCAGATGACGCGCGTACCTCAGATCTACGCCTATGTCGTTGATAAACAACAAAAAAAGCAGGGGACCCAGAACTGACCCCTGGGGGACGCCCGCACTCGTGTGCAGCCAAGACGAGCAAGTGCCGCGATCATCTACTACCGCTCAGGCTACATTCCTTATACAGGAGATAAGCCGAAGGTTTAAAAAAAAAAAATCTACTACCGCTTGTGACCTACCCGAAAGGTAAGAGTGGACCCACCGTATAGAGCATTCTCAGAAAAACCTAACTTCGCGAGCTTGACCAGAAGCAGGTGGTGATTCACCGTGTAAAACGCCTTACTGAAATCAAATAGAACCAGAATCGTAAGGCATCTATCATCAACACCACGTCTAATGTCGTGGGATAATCTAAGTAATGCAGTTTGTGTGCTAAATCCGATCCTATATAAGAGAGAGAGAGAGGGAGGGAGAAAGAGATAGATATAGATAGATAGATAGATAGATAGATAGATAGATAGATAGATAGATAGATAGATAGATAGATAGATAGATAGATAGATAGATAGATAGATAGATAGATAGATAGATAGATAGATAGATAGATAGATAGATAGATAGATAGATAGATAGATAGATAGATAGATAGATAGATAGATAGATAGATAGATAGATAGATAGATAGATAGATAGATAGATAGATAGATAGATAGATAGATAGATAGATAGATAGATAGATAGATAGATAGATAGATAGATAGATAGATAGATAGATAGATAGATAGATAGATAGATAGATAGATAGATAGATAGATAGATAGATAGATAGATAGATAGATAGATAGATAGATAGATAGATAGATAGATAGATAGATAGATAGATAGATAGATAGATAGATAGATAGATAGATAGATAGATAGATAGATAGATAGATAGATAGATAGATAGATAGATAGATAGATAGATAGATAGATAGATAGATAGATAGATAGATAGATAGATAGATAGATAGATAGATAGATAGATAGATAGATAGATAGATAGATAGATAGATAGATAGATAGATAGATAGATAGATAGATAGATAGATAGATAGATAGATAGATAGATAGATAGATAGATAGATAGATAGATAGATAGATAGATAGATAGATAGATAGATAGATAGATAGATAGATAGGTTTTTATTCGACCTTGGAACAATGTTCCCTGAGGCTGTAGGGCAAGTACAGACACACGTGGCACTAAAATCAATATCATGATGATAACAATAAGATCAAGTGCACAGTGAAAACACAATAAAATATGATAACTGAAAGATAATCTCGAATAGAAATACAGTAAGTGAATGATAAATAGCATAAGCACTCGCAACACATTGAATCAGTACTTAGGAAATACATAAGCCTCAACCGAAACCAACCGACAATAATAAGCACCAATGTGTAAAATAAACACATAATACGATAGGATACAATAAATAAAATAAAAATAAGATAAAAATAAAAAAATAACAATAAAAGTAGTATACAAATAAAATTAAAAATAGAAATAAAAAAAGAAAATTAAGTAGAATAGGCGCAAGTAAACTAAAATCAGAATATTGATGAATAAACAAGAAGTGGAAGTAAAATAGGAGCCAAAGAACTAAAGTCGAAATATCAATACAATGAGTAATAGATAATGAAACGGAGACACATGCAGTGTGCGACCGACATCCAATCTACACTACAATACAATGTACCGAAACTATATAAGTGAGATTAGAATAAGATAATAAGATAAAATAAAATAAAAAAATAAATAAATGAATAAAATAGAGAGAAAGAGAGAGAGAGCGAGCGAGAGAGAGCGAAAGAGAGCAGAATAGTATATTATGATACTAGTGCGGAAGGTTGGTAATTCCCGATGAGTGTGAGGTTTGCAGCACGAGCCGAAGACGAGTATCATATACTACTGCATACTGCATACTGCACGTGTATCATATACTATTTTTTGTACCACTGTATGGAAGTTCATACTTTGTGTACACTCTGCATTGATAAATCGACAAAGTGTACGGGAATCAACATTCCCGAAGGGATGAATCGTGCGGGAATGTTGATTCCCGCACACTTTGTAAGATTATCAGGAATCTGCTATTTTAGGTACAATTTTTGGTACACAAAGTACGAACTTTCCATACAGTGTTACAAAAAGTAGTTTACACCTGAGTTGCATACAATATTTTCTCTCAATCACCATGATCGTTTAACAAAATCATTGACCGCCGACTCACCATCAGCACTCGGGAAAAAGTTTGTTTCGTCTGAATAAATTTTATGCGACCCGTTGTTTGGAAGTTCACTTTTTGAGCATTGGATTTAGGCCGCAAAGTGACCAATTTCAGGTCACTAAAATATAGTCAAATATTATAGGACAGGAGCCTATGATGAAATATTATCGAACAGTATGAATATGTTTCATTGATATAAACATAGTCAGGTGACTTTTGACTACGTTCACACATTACAAAACAAAATGTCTGAAAATGTCAAATGTTTGAGTCAAAATGTTTTGATACAGGAAAACGCAATAATACTAGTCATTTTAGAAACTAGAGGAAGTATGACACTTTAAGCGTGCGATTTTCCAAAAAGTTAACCTTCAAACAACCGGATCGCATAAAATATTGTATGCGCCAAGTCCGAGAACTGTCCAATCCGGTATGGGTAATTTCCAAAATTCGCCTCTGAGTGTACTGTGTCACGGGAGAACCCGTATGGATTATCGCCTTCGCTGCGCTCGGGCAATAAATCCCCACTCGTTCTCCTGTGACACAGCACACTTGATCGGCTCATATTAGAAATAACCCATACCGAAAAGTGATACCTTTCGGACTTGATACATAAATAGCTATTTCATAACACGGGCATGAAATGAGCCTTCTTTCATGCTTGTCGGGCGTGAAGGAAATCACGTGTTTCGACCGTGAGTCCCAAATATCCACTCAGCGGGAGGAAAAGAACTTTTCCTCCCGCCCCAGCGCCATTCCGAATTCGATCGACGCGCATCAAAGAAGGCCCATTTCGTGCCCTTATTATAAAAAATACAGTGTGCAACTAGGGGGGATAGCCATTCCCCCCCCCCCCCCCCCAGTTGCACAACATACTATTGTTTAAATCCCACAAATTCTTGCATTACCACACAGTCAAATGTTTTTGTCATTCAAGGTAATTCTTTGTTCATTTTTTTCATTCGGTGCAAATAATAATAATATATTACGTACCTAGGGAGGGGAAATAGGCTACGCCAAACTGCGTGTGAGATTGACTTGATTGGCAAATACGTAGTTTGGGATGACCTTTTTCACTCCCGTGTGACGTATACTATTTTTCCCCACCGACTGGCATCGGAAAGTACGACTTCCCGCTCACGCGAGGGGCCGAATGTCGTACTTTCCGTGCAGGTGTGGTCAAAATATTTATTTGAACTAATACATAGTTTTCGTAACACGTGCACCGAAAGTGGGGGGTTTTCGTCCTCATTCGAGAGCGGTAAATAAGTCTTGGATGCAATTCGTTAATTTTTCTAGGTCCTAGGACAAAAATACTGGTCATAAATGAAAATATTTGGCCTCTAAGTCCGAACGTCGCCACCATGCAGCGACGTCGGTTTTGGTCAATTTTGGTCGATCAGCTATCCAGTTAGAACATATATCAGTGGGTTGATTGAATCCTGACCCAAAGGCTCATTTTCCGCTTCCAAATGAGGACAAACTTCACTTTCCGTGCACTTGTTACGATAAATATGGCATTAAACACGGACAGATCGACAGTAATTATTGACTAGGGTGAAATTGGCTGCACGAGACGAAGGCGACGGCGAAGCCCGAGCCACAGTCCACCCTGGTCAGAAATCACTGTCGTTCGGTCCTTGCAGCATAATATACTATTATCGGATGAATCGGCCCGATTGATTAACCGTAGAACGGTACACCTCCGTCATTAACTGGGGTCTAGCGGACCCCAGTCGACTTTAAGCGCATGCCATTTCCGTTGTGATCAATGTTTTCTAATGAGGTTTGCGGCATTTTGAACTTTGAACAGTTCTAAATCTACCGTCGAAGGTTTTTTTCAAAATTCACTTCACCATGTTTTTTTTTTTCTTCCTTAGGCCGCAACCCGATATTTGACCGACATCAAACCTTTCTACGTTGCTGAAATTTTGGCTGGGGTTCATTGGACTCCAGTATACCGCTCTAGGGCAAAAAAAAAAAAAATACCGTTCGAAGTAAAGAAATTATTTGGTTCATTCAAAGATATAGTGTTCAATAACATAATAAGAGATTAAATCAAGACATTGACTTCATTGAATCAACAAAATATATCTCTCTGATACAAACTTGCAGGACTGGTAATACTATTTCGGAATGTACCCATTTTTACCGAATTGTTACCCTATGAGATTTACCAAAAGCGAGAGAAAGAAAGCAAATATGTACAAGTGGGAGAGGGAGAGGAAGAATATAGGACAATGAATAAAGGTGGAGAAAAAGGTAAGCAATGACTAGTAGTGTTTGGAAAAATTGATTGGCGAAAGTGAAGCGGCTGTATCGAACCTATTCGTCCCTAATCATCGAATAAATCGATCTTATATCATTTTTGATCATCATTTCCGAGTGTTTGCGACTTTTTGTTTTTTTTTTTTCGGTCGGTAAAGGTAGGACTAGGACATGCTCTCAAGCGAGGCAGTCTTATCGGGACCTGGCTTATTGTGGAAAATTGGCCGGTGTCCGGTTCAAATCAGGCCGCCTTGGTTAATAATACTCAATAATGACTTACTTAATAATAAGGGCAGCTCACCCGGGCCGTATTTGGGCCTGATCGGGGCCCTTATGATAAATTTTGAATCAGATAGCCTGATCAGGACCTGAGGTGATACGAGCCTTTTTCACAATAAGGCAAAATAAGGCAATTTTCACACGGAATACGTCTGAAAACATGTTCGTTACATGCGAAAATAGAGTCCACAGATGGTTTTTCCGTTAACCTCCCGGCGCGAGGTAACCCGGCGCAAGAATGTGCTGCTCTCTGGTGGACGACTCTCATAATCATGGCCGCCGAGGATATCGACGTTTGAATTACGTAAAAACCATCTGTAGACTCTATTTTTGCACGAAACGAGCATGTTTCTGAATGTATGTGTTCGGAATTGAATTTGAATTGGTGTGGCGTCGGCCGTTTTTGCGTTTTCGACGCCTGGGCTCTGATAATAATCGAAATGTTTCGTCCCCCACCACTTTTTCGTCAAAAAAGAGGTAGGCGACTAGGGATGGGCCTTAAACTGGGTCGTTGAATTTTACTTGTCATCATTTATTCGTCCATGAAAAATCAATAATTACATTAAGTGAATGAATATTATTTTTCTATACCATCATCACGAATAATCATGTAACCTGACCTAATTTTTAAACAAATTCTTGTAATTCATTGGAATTCTATTTTGATAGTGTAATATGTGTCTTGTTTGAAGTGCTATAGGCTGATTTCAATGAAAATCGTCCAGGGCTTTCAGGGTGAAAATCTGGGGTTTTCAAAGGAGTTGGCATTCGTGATCGAGATCATATATCGAGGACAATGAAATCGAAACATATGCACTTTGAGAAAAATGCGCTCGAGTAGATGGATTGTTTGTTACATTACAATTCATAACTTCACGAGAAATGAACTGATTATAGAACAAACTCAAAGTTTTATGAAAGCGTACAAAAGTTTGCAGATTTAGAAAAGAAAATCGATAAAATTGGTTCAACGGTTAAGAAGCTACAACAATTTGAAAAAAATTACAAAAATAAAATCTTCAAAAAATGACTTATTTTACTATGAAAATTGAAATTCATGCACAACGTGCGGGCAATTTTTTTTTAGACAAATTCCGAAACACGTATTCCCCTAAATTATGCAAAGAATGAGACGAATGTATTACGGAACGATTCTGTGATATTCACCCAGAAAGCCCTGGACGATTTCAACGGAATCAGCCTATAGGTAGACTGCATAGAGGCTATATCTGTGGGACCTTGAGTTGTACTTTGATCGGCTCATTTGCCTTAGAAATATGATATACCGTGTATTATATCATCATCATACCTGTGATAGAGTGAAACTTAATGTAACAGGACTAGTGGTAAGATAAAGCACAAAAACCAATAAATGTGTACACACCTCAATTAAGACTTCCGCTATCTTCACAACGACAGATAATAAACACCCAACAAATTAAATTCCCACTAATCATAATATGAAAAATCGAAAAGTTT
Organism: Tenthredo scrophulariae; assembly: GCA_963978835.1. NCBI lineage: Eukaryota > Metazoa > Arthropoda > Insecta > Hymenoptera > Tenthredinidae > Tenthredo > Tenthredo scrophulariae. The sequence continues at coordinate 5,928,209 of OZ022234.1, forward strand.
CAAAGATAGTACAATTTACCCGAATTTCACCTATAAGCAGTACCTTTGCCATGGGATAATATTGACGAGCGGGTCACTTAAGAACGCGTTAATGACTGTTAAGCCTTAAAAAAGGAGTTAAAATGACTATAGTTATTGATGTAACTACTGCAAGTGTTGGTATTTTGTTTAGTTTTTGAGTCAATTTTACAAATTTTCAATGGAAGCTTCCAATTGCAACAAAGACTGAGTTGCTACTTGACTAATCTGTCCTTCGATGGTGTCTGGAAGTTCTAGGCTCAGAATGGTGGCCGCCTCCTTCAGAATCGCGGATGCTTCAATCATCTTACTTTTAAGACTAGCTTCGTCAATCGCCCCTGTGTGAAACAAGTTCTTCGCAATGAACAGCAGAGGTGCGTGAAGTTCATAAAGCGTCATTCCTTCAAAGCAATAAAGTGTGATCCGTGATTACACTTACATAGGAATATAACTTAGTTTACAGCGTGCACCTGACTTTTTGACAATTATTAAATAGCGTAAATGGAAGTCATGAAATGAGATTCGAATCTAGAATAAGCTTGCTATGGAAATCATTTTTGTGCGAAAAATTTGTTGCTTTCATTCACCTCTAAATCGAGAGCTGCCAGCCTCTACAACGTCCAAGACCCGGAGGAGAGACTTGCAAAGATCTACTTTGTGCTCCAGGACAACGTCTGGTAAATCGTCTAGAAGATATCCTTCGCATCGTCCGTAAAGCTGGCTCAGAGAATATCTGTAAGTTGAAGAGAAGGGAAGTAAACTTTTTTGTAGAACAAATTTTCTCGTAGGACCTATAGCCCTTTCAAAATCTCTGGATATGAAGAGAAAATACGACTCCGGCACAGGAGGACAAAAAATTTCAAGAATGTACTTTAAAGTTGCGCTTGCACTTAAATCCGGCCAATTATCAGAAATATCGCCGAGGGCAAAACAACGTGGCTGACTTCGCGGGAATATTCCGTTGAAAAGAAAATTCATTTATTGTGTCCTCGATTCTTTTGGATTTAGATCCATAGAATATTCGGCCTTACTTTTCTCGTTTTCTATGAATCTTCGTATCAGTAAAAATCGTAAATATGATCTTCACATTTAGGTCATGAACATTTTTTCATCGGTTTCTATTCTCTCGTTCATCATCAAGGGCGACCCGAAGCACTCAGAATATGCTTGGAAAGGCATCTTGTTATAGACTTATGTTTCCTCCTTTTTTCAGAACGAATGAAGCAGCTTATTTGAAGAAATTTTATGGACAAGATGATTGAGAAAATATTTTTTCTTCTGTTTTGAAAAACGTTACTTATATACTAATGCACATATTTTTACGTTTCTGCGCATGCTTTTCTCATTCGTTTCAGTTTAAAAATTGATGAAATACCTTCGTAAATTTTCAATTTGCATTTTCCTTTCAATATTGGAAGTGTTCCAAGTCACCCCAAAGTTGATTTGTCTCAACGTCGCCAATTTACATATTTTCTTCTTTTTTTCCGGTAATTAGTATCACTTCTAAACTTAGAGGGGCCTAGCTTATTTGGCGTTCCATGTCACCCCAGTTGACGGTACTTTATAACTTCATGTTGAGATTATTTTTAGCGACAGCTTGCATAGGTACACTTATGTAACACTGCAGGATGCGTAATGGTATGGCTAATATTCTACCTCCTTTTACTGAACTATATACTCTTCAGTTTTCTTGTCATCGTACAATTGCATATTACGTTATAGAAATATGAAAAGACGGTAACTTTCGCTATAATATGCCACGTATAAATTTGTATGCGACCCGTTGTTTAAAAGTTCATTTTTTGAGCATTGGATTTAGGCCGCAAAGTGACCAATTTCAGGTCACTAAAATATAGTCAAATATTATAGGACAGAAGCCTATAATGAAATATTATCGGACAGTATGAATATGTTTCATTAAAATAAACATAGTCAGGTTAGTTTTGACTACGTTCACACATTACAAAACAAAATGCCTGAAAATGTCAAATGTCTTAGTCAAAATGTTTCGATACAGAAAAACACGATAATACCAGTAATTTTAGAAACTAAAGTAAGTATATAACACTTTAAGCGTGCGATTTTCCAAAAAGTGAACCTTCAAACAACGGATCGCATAAAATATTGTATGCGCCAAGTCCGAAAAGTGTCAATTCCGGTATGGGTAATTTCCAAAATTCGCCTCTGAGTGTGCTGTGTCACAGGAAAACTCATGTGGATTATCGCCCTCGCTGCGTTCGGGCAATAAATCCCCACTCGTTCTCCTGTGACGCAGCACACTTGATCGGCTCATATTAGAAATAACCCATACCGAAAAGTGACACTTCTCGGACTTGATACATAAATAGCTATTAAGCTACATGCTGTTCATGGAAAACAAAACACTCAATGCCCGGCTACATTTTTTTCTGTCACAAGAATAATTCCGATCTTCGCTCCTCCAATTTGAACCTATATCCATTCAGTACGTACCTCAACATTGTATTGAAAGCGTGCTGGGGATGCAAAACAGAACGATATTTCTTGAAAATCGATTCCCTAGCTTCGATAGCGGCGCCACCATCAAATTGTGATATTTCTTCGACAGCATCTACTTCTGCTTGAATGATACTCAGAACTCGCCTAACCGCCTGTCCACCCGTGGTGAATGGACAGTGTGTGCATTTCCATGTACTTTCTGGATCTGTAACGATCAGCGTTTATGATCTTCATTCGTTACCGTGCGTGAAATGTTCACTTGGATGATTTCATGTGAATAGATGATCATCTATAGCGTCGTTCGTTTTCAAAAAAAATAAAAAAAAATAGCTTCCACGGAAGGTGTAGCTTATGCGATAAGTTTGAGTATACTATAATATTGCCAAATGATGCTCTGACATATGCCCCCTATAAGAAGAAAGAATGTAGATGCTTGATGAGCAGCGGTATATCTGCATTTTTTAGAACGCGAATTTCACGCTTTGTTAAATTTCAACGTCGATGAAGCAGTTACTAAATATTATCCCACTGGTCTCCGCTTTCGCGAAACGTAGTTTTTCCGATGTAGGAAAGAAGTTATCTCGGTGAGTAGTCGAATCCTTAGGCCTGGCCTAATTAAGGCAAGGCCTCCGCGAGAACTGATTTTTCGTGGAAAAAACGAAAAAAAAAAACACGACAATATTGATGAGCAACTATGTTTATCTCGACATCGTGTCTTTTTCACCATCCTAATGATCGCTTATATAATTGTGTATATTTTATCTCAGATATCCATGTCCTTATGGCAACCCATCATCAGGATTAACTGTGGTTTTGTCACAAATTAAACTTACCAAGCGAATCCAGTGGCACGACTATTCCGTTGTCACATTTGTTGCACTTCAACGATGACATGTGCGTCCCGAGTTCCGTGGGGTCGGAGCATCTTCTACAAGCACAGTCGAAGTGTTTACTCGCGTGGAGATGCTCACGGCGAAGAATCGTTGGTAGTAGGGAGTACGTGTAGCTGCCGTATAACTCACCACCTTTTGGGACTTTTGTCGTTGTTCTAACTCGAATTCTATAATAAAATATCGAGACATCTGTTACTACAATTCCTCACGATTCCAGAATGTGCAGCGACCTTATAATTTCATTCTGATGGATACCATCTGGGCCTCTATAGCGACCCAGCGCCAGTTTCCGAATAAGGGTACATTTTCGCTCATTTTTCGGAGTCTCGTTTTGCATCAACTTTCACTGTATTTTATGAAATTAAAATATCGATATATTATTCTAATATTCCCAACACTCTACTCTCGAACATTACACGATGTGTGATCACTGACAGCTGACTATTTCAATCGGTGTGTCGGAGATATCACGCATCATGTAACGTGGTGGTCTGCCAAGCACCTGTTCGGCCTGTTTTACCTCCCGGGCCGGCTGAACCCGGCGGACGACTCTCATAATCATGGCCGCCGAGGAAATTGACATTCGAATTTCGTAAAAACCATCTCTAGACTCTATTTTCGCACGAAACGAACATTTTTTGGACGTATGTGTTCCGAGCTGAATTTGAATTTGCGCAGTGTATCTTTTTTTTGCGTTTTCGACGCCTGGGCTCGGGTGATAATCGAAATGTGTCTCCCCCCACCCATTTTTTCTACGAGAAGGAGGTGGGCAACTAGGGATGGGCCATTATGCTAAAATTACATACTGTACAAAGTATCGAATACTCGTAATGTCGCTTCCGCTCTGTATATTTTTGACGATAGAACTTAAAACTGAGACAAGTTGAATATGTGCTGTTAAGAATCACCTGTAATCTTCAGGAGAGATGCTGTGACTTGTATTCGAAATACAAGAGTGGTTCATCATAGCCGTGATCGGATACAAACCCCTGGCACTGTATCCAAGTGGAGTCCTGACCTCGTGATTGTTGACATCGAGGATACCGCATGCAGTGTGAATCTCGTCCTCTGAAAATCTGTTGTTCACAACAGTAATTAGAAATGTAGAATTAGACATACGAGGAAAAAAAAATAAGAATTTTCTTTCCTCGAAAATCCCTTCACTACCGCAAAGAGTCAGTGTAAATAATCTTGTTATGTCGGGGTTATAACGCTACTGAGGGTAAGGTTGTGACGAGGTAGACATGAATGAATAACAGATATATTATATATGTAGATCGATTTGATACTTCATTCGTAGTTATAGGTAATGAGACTTGGTGAGAGGTGTGGGTTGGATAGGAAGAGCGTGATAGATGACGATGTGAGAGTAAAGGAAGGTGTTAGGAAAGAAGTAGTTGGAGAGTTGACTTGGAAGCAGAAGTTGGATATAAAGGAGGATGTACGGATAGAAGAAGGAGAGAAGATGTGAAGAGATTGAAGGTTGACTGAAGAGTAAGTTGGCAATTAGAATAGATAGTAATGAGGAAAGGTTGGTTGTAAGCAAGGTGGTAAAGCAAAAGTGCAGATGCAGTTCTGGTGTGATTTTGAGGAGAAGAGTAGGCTCAGGAAGTCAGGTGTTGGGTAGCGTGTGATAGGCGAGGAGCTGTGGGAGAATAGTCGGAAAGGTGAGGAATGGCTATGCCAAAACGTAACAATCCGACCAAAAAGATGGCATTATTTTTTGTCATTTTCATTTCATCAAATATCACAATACGCGGATCTTCAAAATAAGATTGGCAGTCGTTAAATCTTCAATTTAAAATAGAATATTCTTCACAATGATATTAAGAGCATGTCCTAGTCCTACCTTTACCGACCGAAAAAAAAAATAAAAAATTCGCAAAAACTCGGAAACGCTGATCAAAAATGATATATAATGGATTTATTCGATGATTAGGGACGAATAGGTTCGATACAGCACGCTAGATTCGTCGAAATCGCGAAAGATGGATTATTTATGTTTGTCAAGTGTGGCCGTGTCACTTATTTTGGTTAATATCAAGGTCTACGCGTCAATAATGCAAAAAACAGCAACGTATCCCAAGCCTACATGCAATGACGAACATTTTTGTCTGAAAATTTTGCTGTTCACGCAACAATGGGGCCAAGGGATGTAAAGTACAGCGTTAGTAAAATTGCAAATAGTGTAAAATTGTCGATTTCCGCCAGCTGAAACACGGGACGGTCCTCGGCTAACCAAACGCCGGCCAGATGGCTCTACGCATAAATCATCGTGCAGGGCTGTTTCGTTGGCACGCTTGGTCAGTGCCATCTAACGTGAATTCGAAACAAAATTGGGACGGCTTCATGCATGTTTACGGCAACGTGAATCTACACACTGCGGTTGTGGAGGTTATTCAGTTCTTGCCTTTTGTATAAAACATGCCTTCTTACAATTCCTGTATCATTCGATGCCTTATTAGCCCCGGGGCACAATCACGAAGAATGGAATCAATTCGTCAGTCTGTAAATTACCTATTGAGTTTACAGCGAGAACGTAGATATTCGACTATGTTGACGTGGTTTCTTTTCCAGTCAGGCTGTTGCGACCGCTTCATGTTGTGCGCTTCCATATCCTTTATCTCACTCTTCCACCTTTCCGGATATTTTTCGGATGCAATGAGCAACCTGAGAGGGGTAACGCAATCTAGCTGAGGTACTCCGTTTCCGGTGTCACCTTCGGTAGCTGCAATGACGCTAAACTTTTCTCGCGCGGCCGTAAAAACCTGTAGATGAATAATCATTATACCTATTCTATTTCTCTGGTTGATCAATTAATTATGTCTCATCGTGTCGAAAGACTTTGCATTGAATAAAATTTTTGCCATTAACGTTCGCGACTCATCGTCTAATGAACTCGACTCAATTCACTCTGGATATCTGCGGATGCCTACCTGACATTCGTAATCTTTGTGGAGAGGCAAGGCCTCGCAGTCAGAATTGCACACTGGCCATCCGCATTTTGAGCAAAGCGGTCGGTCAGTAGAATCGGGGCCTGCAGGAGGCCAGGGTGAATAGCAGCCAAGGCAGAGAGGGTAGCTGGACGCCTTGGGCCCAACTACGAACGGTGTTTCTGACCATAACTCTTCACCAGGTTCCAAATCACGTGTAGCAACAACGTACCTGTGTTGAACACAATGTTTTTCATCTAACAATAGCTAATATACTGGGCGTAACAGAACTTGATACTGTTCGCAGGTTAGCCCTCAACTGAACTTTGATCAATGTATATTGACTAAAAGATCGAAAAACCAATGATTCGTGTTATTGTATGGAATACGTAGCTAAACTTTAAATACTCTGTACCGACTGAAATATATACCTTCCAACTTCTTCGTTGAGCTGGATTTTGTATGGCTTGCACGCGCCCTGGTGCTTCTGCCAATCTTCGGCTCTATGATCCTCGGAACAGTACCAAACCTTCATACAGCCGGAACATTGGAATTTCGAACAAGCAGCCCCGCAGTTATTGCACGGTCCACCAGAACCCTCTGTGGCCACCTGTCCGTATCATAGACTACTATTATTCTCATGTACCAACATAGATTTAGAATTTCAAATGCGAATCTTGTCATCTTAGTATCATCGAGTCTTGACTGGCTTGTCTTACCATCCAAAATTCATCATTATATGGCGTGATGAAGTCGTTTTTTACGGATCAAAAAAGTCGAAAATTGTATTTCAGAGTTTCGGGTAGGCCTACAGAAGCCCCGCATATATCTCTGAAAGTATAAGAACTCAAAATGGGGGAGATCGAAGCTAAACAGGCACCTACAAGAATTTAAGTGACCCAGTTTTTGTTGCACAATCTTTACTTCGAGGTCATGATTGGGGACAATGAATGATATTCATTTCACTCTAATAAATCTCAATAGACGACAGTCCAGAAGTAAAAATAATTTCGCTTATAAGAAAACGACAGATGGAAGAATCAAGAATGCGTACCCGACCTTAACTCCGAAGGATAGTAGAGGAGTATTGAAGGATACGAACAAGCTATATATCTAAGAAATGCAAGTGCCAAACTCGGATAGGTATATGGAAGTACTTGACCAATCAGAGTAAAAGACGCAAATGGAAAAATTGTCTGTAGCAAGTTTATCGAATTTTCAGGCCACGCAGCCAGATATTCGGAAGTAAAAGTTTCAGTTATCGAAATATTTGGTTGAAGTTGAAGCCGCGCGAAGTAATGCTCCATTTAACAAGAAAAATTGTGGAGTCAGACCCCGTGTGCAGCTTAAAGGATTAGGTTGCATTTTAGGGAGTGTTAATCCAATCATTCTGAATATTCATTGTCGTTTCCAAATAATGTACAATAAGTCATCTGTCAGCAACGAAATAATGCCTAAAAGACAAAAACTCGTCATATCAATGGTCGAACCCATTTCTCAATTCCCTCGATTAGAACCAAAACTCGGAGGAATCTCTTCAACATTGGGCGAAGTTATTAAAAATAAACATAATAGTCCTCGAAATACCAGAAAATGCAAACGTTATCTATGTGTCTTAAATTTATCCCTTGATTTGATCCAGATCACCTTACCCCAGAACTTTTTACCAATTACCTTTTCACGCAAGCAATCCCTGAAGCCCATGAAAAAGTCAAACCACAACTATTCCTACCTTGACCCCAAACTTAAATATCAGTACATCAGCCCCCTCCCATTCTCGACAAATCGATCACTGTTACGATTCATCAATTGCTTTTGTATTTCAATTACCCATTGCTTACCCCTTAATTTGGTAACATGCTAAGGAGGTTGGGGCCCAAAGTGCATATGTTATAGAGAAATCTTTGAAATTTTCATCATCGAAAGATAGATAAATGAAATGCTTACTGTCAAAATTTCAAGCCGATTCATTACACCGTTTTGAGGAATTAATTTTTGAATTTGCTTCTTATGCACGTAGAGGTATGGAGCCGATGAGATTAGTATGAAATCTTTCGTAGTACCTGCGCGGTAAGATAGGTATCATACTAACCGTGTCGGCTCTGCATGCCTCTACGTGTATAAGAAGCAAATTCAAAAATTAATTTCGCGAAAACGGTGTATCGAATCGACTTGAAATTTCTCTATACATGGATTCCGGTCCCCAATCTCCAGAATATCTTCATGGTGGTCAAAATGGATAATGAGGAATCATCTCTACATTATCTTTCCATGGTATTACCCGGTCTTCTCCTGATAAAAGCGCATTCTCCGTTATTATTCGTAGCCCGATATAGATGTCTATTCAAAATGGAGTTCTCTAGATATAACTGCTGGCGCAGAAATGTTATTGGCATAAGAAGCGATATAGAATTTCGTATGGTTTGCGGCATAAACATTAGTTCGTGTCAAATAATCGACTGACTAGACGGTACAAGATATAGGTACATTCGCGTAGCTATAGTAATATGGCGAGCCACATTTCGATACTAACAATAGAAATATAAATGGCATCTAGTGGTTTCAGAATTATCGATTTTCTACGTGAATGCTGCAAGGCAGAAAATCTACACATATGCCTGAACAAAAAAAGAAACTGGTTTTCAGTCAACTTTGTCTTCCAATAAGTCCACAACCATCCGACTGATTTTCTTCCAGTTCGGCCAATCCTCTTATCACTTTAGAGGCCGACCTTTCTCCTACCAAATTTTTATATTTTTCACATATAAATCCGGGGTTTTATATTTTATCACTGAATAAAAAAATCATCTGTTTTATTATTTCAGACGAAAATTGAGGCTACCATGAGCATTATACTGTCCACAGATGACCTATAACTCGGACATTTTTTAATATTATCTTTCATGAAATGTATACAAAATGTTCATCCCAATGTTATACCCGAGCTATAAGAAATAAAGGAAAAAAATGTCGTTGTAAGAAATTGATAAAACAAACAAATATCGAGAAAATTGATGCCGTTTCGAACGCCGCAGTGGTGCAGCCTCTTAACGGAAAGCCACAGAATATTCTGGATATCGGAGTTCAGAATTAAATGTATAGTTAAAAAAGAAACGAATATTTATTTTCCAAAGATTGCAACCTGTGGAATGTTGTACTTAAAGGATTGGTGACACCTAAAAACTGCTATCAATGATCCATTTTTTTTTTTATTTTTCAATAAAATCTCATCAATTCTTTAAAATATAATCAAGATAAGTTAGGAGCCGAATATCTGAGATACAAGCAGCGATTGATCTAGTCTTCGCATCATTGGCTGCAGTGGCATATCTACATATGTGAAGAGACTGACTCCCAAATCCTAACTTTTATTTCATGAACCTATACTTTAATAAGACTGGATTTTTATAATAACATTTTTCCTTTTTCTGACACATCAGTCGTTCAGAAACACCCGATCATAAGGTGTCAACAGGGCGTCGTCGGATATGGACATTGGCGGCGAGTATAATGTTCGCGGGTAGTTTCTTGTGGAAAATTAGAATGGGGAAGTGTGTATGAAACAAGGCCGTGCACGACTTTGATTGATCTTTGGACGCGTGAGTTGCGTGCAACTTCAATTTTCATCGATTGCACTGCAGTCGCAAGATCCGCTAGAAGATCGCATATGAGTATTATTGAAAGCTGATATCAGCGTTTCTGCTGGTTACGTAAAATGTTGTCTCGTCAAAATGAGGATTGATCAACAAATATTGAAGTACACGATATATAGGTATATCTGTATAACATTATATAATCGTCATTTGATTAATAGTACAATTACTGATATGTGACTGATGAGAAGAGTAGAACTCTGCCCAAACAACAATCATCAAGGGGACAAAAACCACTCACGAGTTCAGGTGAGGAAGACATTTACTGTCGATTTACAATGCAGTTTAAACCAAGGAGCAGGAGTGTAGCCAACTCGAGTCAGCTGGAGGTCGAACACTATATTCGTTAACAACACAGTGTGATGACGAGCTCGATACTGTCGATCGAACAACACGTCGTTTTTTTTTTTTATATCTTCGTATTTAAATATACTCAGGCTACCCCTGCCAGTATTCAGCTCTAGAACTTACCATGGCTAATGAACATAGTGACTTCGTAGAGAATCCGTTGCAGTCTAGAAGGCACTGGTAAACTATTTTAGGCAATAGCTGTGTACAGTAATAATCAAAAGCTTAGAACAATAACGATAAGGTAGGCGCGTTTCATAGCACTTACAGTATTATAATAATAGTAAACAAATGAAATACGGAGAAATCAATTAATGATGATTTCGTTAAAAAATTTCGTTTATACGCGTAGGTATGTTATATTTTCCTGCTCGAATCTTACATTCTTTATTCCGTCCTCGATCATTTTTGAACAACACCAAAAACTGCAAAACTCGAAAATGCTCTGTAAAAAATCTCATTACTCGCATAAACTCCGATTATCTTTGAAACTATTCTGAGAAGATGACCGGAAATGGAACGCTTTATGAATATTATTAGAGATTATTCAGAAAATTTGGAGACATTTTCAAACAGTTTGACTGAAATTTTCGAACAAAAATTAATTTGGTAGATTTCTCATAGTTTATGAATCATATATTATAATATTAGAAAATGGTTTTCACTATTTTTCACGAAAACAACTTTTCTAAATATTTTCGCAATAACTTTGTTTTTTTCCTTCTCCCTCTCTCTCTCTTTCTCTTTGCCAAGGTTAATAAAATATATCTATTTATCTATCTACCTGTAAATCCCAGTGAAGCTCTGAAAATTTCTGAAAATTACCTGCAAAAGCTCTAATGATACTCATTGGGTGTTCAAACTTTGAGAATCTGTTGAAATAGATTCAGAAACAATCAGAGTTTATGGGACTTTATACAGAGTTTTTTTTTCTTTCAGTTATTTCTGGATTTCTATACAAATAATTAGTTGTATATTTTCATAAATAATATGTTGTATAAATCATGTAGTCTTGTTTTCCCAATCAATTGTGCATACTAACATACTAATAATGCACAGTTTTTTCGAAGATATAAATTGCTAGAACATCGGGTAGCTCAGTATAACCACAGGTCGTATTGTACTAAATATAGTTATACTCAATGGCTGGAATGTTCCTACAGCTGAAAGATATTTTCTTACCTCTCCATTAATTACCGATAATTAAGATAATTCTGAATATTAAATTAAGGACACCTATCAATGAAATAGTTCAATATCACGAATCCATGATAATATTGTAAATATAAATATGATCGTATGAAAATGCATATTTAAAAATATGTCATTCTAACCCGCCAATGATATACCAGAGTCAAAATACATCCAACACATGTTAATAGTTTAATAGTAAACTGTTCTTTCCTGCAACTGGCATGCGTTGGTAAGTCAATTTTTCTACTAACAAATGATTGTCATCGGCATAAAACTTACCCAGGCAGAATAAAATGATAATTAAAGTATGTAAAAACGTGACTGAAACCGGAACTAAATGTTACCCACGCCTAAGTTCATCCGTCTTCTTCGAGACTATAAAAGGATTTTTATTTTCGAATACCGGCATTTCTTATATCGAATATTAGTTCCGGGCTATCAAATAAATTATATAAATGCATATGTTGGTCATTTTTCGTCAACGATAATCCAACTCCTAGAAAAATATAAAATCATAGTAGTACGGAATGTGACCATGCGCGTGCGCAGTACGAAAATCCCTCCTGCTGGGCCGGCCGTTCTGTTCAGAATACCTCATCGTTGAGTCCGATATTTTTACCACCGGATCCACATTCGAACAAAAATTTGTAAGTATTTACTGTCTATCTCTTTTCCTATGAATTAAGAAGCAGCGACCTCGTTCTTTATCACGATTTGCCAAAGAAAAGGGATCATTAAATCGACAAGTTTCCATTCTAACCGGCTTCAATCGGGGCTACGTCGTCTGCCGTTCGCTGACCTCGACAAGCATCATTTGAAAAGTTGAAGTACGTAGATGGAAATAGTCGATCGTCAATTTTCGTTACGTATTCTAAAACCAAGATCGTCACGTCAACCAGAATCCAATCAAATAGAATTTCGCAATAACCTTGCGCTAGGTTAAGGTTAGGCGGTCAATGGTGTCAGAAATTTGGGAATTACGTCTTATGTAACATTCAGAGCAGGTCAATACTGCGTTGAACCGGTACATCCCTCTACTGCGGTAAAATTTAAGTGATCATATGATAACGGAAAATTGTGATTGTCATTAATATATAATCTGAGCTTATTAAATCTTAAAAGAAACCATTCCGATTCCCCTAAATTAGATTCTCGTTAGAAAATAATTAACACGTTTTGTTCAACACTCGATGATTGTTCATTTCAACCAAACCCTACTTCCATAATACCTTACTGCCTAAATAATTCAATAGTATAGTATCAAAATGTTATAGTTTCATTATTCCGTTCGAATTATTCAACATTCAGGGCAACAATCGCAATAGGATTGCATCAGTTTCCCATGAAAATTACAACTTTTTGTCCTTTTTCATTAAAACATTGATAGGTTGATGGTAATTGTATTCAAAACAACATATGAATGTTGTTTTTTTTCAACAATCAGTGGCAGATTGCCAATTGGTTAGCTATCAGGATTTAATTGCACTCTGGGGGCAAAAATGAAGGGTCGATAAGTCAGTTTATAGAATTGTCGTTTGCTATAGTCGTATTCAAAAGCTTTCGTATTCTACAGTTTTCGTGTTGAGGTGAAAAATGAGAATTTATTTTGGATAACTGCCATTTGTTGGTCTGTGCTGGGTGGCACGCTTGGAAGAAAATCAACTGGCACTTGGACATTTCTTGGTTTGATGAGGCCAACCAAAATTTTAGGATCTACTTCTTCTGGAACTTGGAAATTCATTTCTTTGTACCTCAATATGCATTTAATACGAAGGACCATAAAACCTAGAGGAATACTCCTTCTAGTGCCAAGCGTATGTGACAAAGAAGAATAGATCTCAACTTCAGCGCCTTTAGAATATCCGAATATCAATATTCAGATAATAATATTGCCGACTATTTCCAATGGCAGTCAGGCCACTCGTTAAAGAACGAATGAACCTGTTTCTACCCCGACCCTGTTGAACTAACATATCACTACATGTAATACCGGCGTTAATTGATTGCAAGATAAAAATGATTCAGTGTTATACAACATGTGTTCAGACTCACGCCCAGGCCCATCATTCCACGATATATCTTCATGAATTTCTTTGAATTCATAAGAAGTACAATTCAAGAATACTCGGCACTAAATCATTTTAATATTTCTCTGTTATCGAAATGAAACTCAAAATTCTTGAAAATTTCCAACTTTATTTGAATTCATTTGACATAAATGGCATTGTCAAGTTTTTTATGTATTTTTTTCTTTAAGAAAATGGCTCCTCCAACCTACGGTGACCTGGGCAAGAATGCTCGTGATGTATTTGGCAAAGGTTATCACTTTGGCCTTCTCAAATTAGACGTAAAAACAAAGACAGAGTCTGGCGTTGAGTTTTCAAGCGGCGGAGTTTCCAACCAGGATACCGGCAAGGTTTTTGGTACTCTTGAGACTAAATACAAGGTCAAGGAATACGGTCTGACCTTCACTGAAAAGTGGAACACTGACAATACTCTTGGCACCGACGTCAGCCTTGCGGACAAACTTCTTCAGGGATTAACGCTGGGTTACAGCTGTACTTTCTCGCCTCAGACTGGGTAAACTATTTCACATTATAGACAGAGAGTGTATACGAATAAATATTCTTTAGCTCAAGTACAAATTTTACAAGTAGGATTTTTCTAAGATTCCAGATGAAATATTTTGTTCCCTCTCTCCTATCCAATTGCTAAATGAATAAAACTCTTGAGTGAGTCTTGATACTATGCAGGTGTGATAAGGCTCACTAAATGAGTTTGATATTTTCAGGTAAACAGTTAATTTAGAACCACAAGATAAAATAATTTACTAATCATGTTTTATCATACGTTTACAGTAGCAGGAGCGGCAAGTTCAAGACTTCTTATAAACAAGAGAACGTGTCTGCCAATGCTGACTTTGACTTGAGCCTCTCCAGTGGGCCGCTTGTCCATGCATCTGCAGTTGTTGGATACCAAGGTAGCTGCTCAGCTAGAAATTATTGTCTTTCTTTTTATAACCAGACCTAGTTCAAATTGTATTCAGTTTGTTTTAACTAAAAATCACAATCTTATACTTGAATTTATTGCTTCTTCACAGGCTGGCTGGCTGGTTATCAAGCTAGCTTTGACTCTCAAAGAAGCAAACTTTCCAAGAACAACTTTGCTCTCGGGTTCACGGCGTCTGATTTCGCCGTACATACTGCCGTGTAAGTTACTGATGTTGTAACAACAGTTGTAGCCTCTGGATTATCTATACATGACAAGAACTGAAGAGAACTAAAACAAACATTTTTTATACAAATTTTACTGCCTGGTCGTCAGACTTCGATACTCTATTTTCACGACATTTGTAGTCACTAGGATGCAGTTTTATGTTTCAAGTTTCTACAACGATTTTTAACACCCCCAATGTGAGAACCGAATCTTCTACGCAGAACCCAATCCAGATTGTGAATTAGCACAGAAAAACTACTGGAAGACGATTGGAAGGCGACTTTGAAAACTATTGATTGTCATTTGACGAATTGAAAATTATGTTTGTTAGGAATGACGGTCGTGAGTTCGGAGGATCAATTTACCACAAGGTGAAGCCTGGCCTAGAGGGTGCAATTAATCTGGCCTGGAACTCCAGTGACAATGCAACACAGTTTGGCCTTGGTGCAAAGTACGACCTTGATCGTGACGCCAGCGTAAGAGCTAAGCTCAACTCTCATCTCCAGATTGGTTTGGGATACCAGCAGAAATTACGTGACGGTAATAAAGTATAATAATTGATATTGCTTATTCAAAAAGTACCAGACGACTTTTTCGTATGAAAATGTGACTTAGACTTGTGCTTTTGCTACAAGTCTATTTAACATTGATAATTTTACACGAATGCAGGGTGGCTAGTGTTTTGGAAACCAAACATAAGTCAAGTAACTTGATTGGGTCGAAATATGAAGGTTTGTTTGACGGATATGTGTAATATATAGAATTCTTGTGTACACGACCGTATCATTATATGATATCTGCAGAAGAACTTCCGTTGCTATGTATGCTAATGATTTCAGGAACGGTCGATGAAAGAATCTTTAATTTATAGGACTACATATTAAAATGATGAGATATAGCGTCGTAATATGAGAAATCGTTCTAGTTTACTAATTACAGTCCGCTCTGGTAATAGGGCCACTATCAATAGGACCGCTTCCGCTCATTCTCGCTCGAGCTCTACCCCCCACTAGTGGTTCACCTCGGGTTTCATGTTCGTAGCTGTCAATAGGGCTGCACGCTAGCTCAATGAAATAGCGCATAATTTCGCTGCTTCAGCTTCAATTCACGTCATTGTAATAATAATTGATTTTATTCGAAGAAATAGAATATATTTAGTGATTTTACTGCATCATAATGTGTATTCTTAACACATTTTGTGAGATAAATTATGATGCGTGTGAAGAGCTTTCTTAAAATAACAAAATATATCACAAAAAAAGTTTCAAACCTGAAATAATCTCAATTTTTCGTCAGAAATGCAGATAATCAAAACTTAATAGAAGTATGGATTCGGCCAGTCAATTTAAATAAGATGCTTCTGTTTTATTTATGTAGGACATTTCATACAAAAGCATGCCATTCAATTGAAAATGTATATTTACCGTATCTGATGTATATAAACACGAATAAATTAAAATAATAACCGAATAAATGTCACCCGGTCGCGGTGGCCCTTTTAGTGGAGTGCGAAGTGAATTTCGACGGCGTGAATGCGCGTCAGTAATGGGGGTACCCGAGTTCCAGGAAAAATACTCTGCTAACCGCCCATAGCCGGCCCTATTACCAGAGAGACTGTATTATGTTGTCTTGTTTACAGGTGTGACTCTAACGTTGTCAACAAATATCGACGGCAAGAACTTCGGCTCTGGTGGCCACAAGATTGGTTTTGCACTGGACCTTGAGGCTTAAGACAAGCACGCAACGGCGAACTCTGTTCCATCGGTATCTACTACACCTGTATTTCTCGTGTCGTGTCTTGGTCCAAACCAAAGTACCAGTTTATCAGAAAAACACATACTATTATTATCGTAATGTAGATAGATAGATTTATCCTTTGAAACGGGAGCCCCGCGGTATCATCACGCTCACGTCATTCGTGTATAAATTGATAAAAAATAAAAAATAAATAAAAATAATAAAATTATAATAATCACAAGCAGGATTAACATTTAAGACACAATTATGTCTCCTAGAGTACTTCGGAATTACCCAATTACTGTTACAACTACGTATTATAAATATCAGCATTGTTCAATCTTCGATTGTTGATTTTTCGTTTCAAAGCAAAGCGGATTGAAACCAAAAGGTAGATAGAAACTTACACACACGTATGTATACGTATACGTACAAACGCTGCTTTGATTCGCTACTTTGCTATTTAACGCCAACACACGGTCAAAAAAAGAAGAAAAAAAAAAAAATAGTATACAAATTGTTTCATGGTAGAGACTCTATGCTGTGCATTGATAACAATCCATTTGATTTGGGATCTGAATATTGACTGATAAATCGTCTAATTCAATTCGACACAGACTCAATTTCACAAGGTGGCTGTACATAACTACGTTGGTATTTAATTAAGTAACGAATCTTATTATTAGAAGAAAAGGAAAAAACAGTATCTACAATGATGTTAAAAGACAGCAGCTATAGAAGTATGCCGCAGTATTGATAGTGATCGTCAATAAAATGAATTTATTCAATCTTACCTTTGTTGCTTCAGTTTCTACAATATTATTTCGCACTACGATCAAGTACAAGAGTGCAGTTATTTTTTCCCAATCAATGATACGCTCTAAATAAATTGTCTATTGATGATTCAGTTCTTTCCATAACTTGATTGCCAGTATTTGCGACATGATTTGAAATTATTCGACATTCCATGGACTTTGGGTTGGTTGAATTTACAAAAAAAGATTTGTCATAGGGCACAGATCGTATTATCAATCAAAACTGCTTCAAATTTATAAAGAATATTCTACATTGATGTAATTTCGGGTCAGGCCAATGATATTTGTTGAATTTAATTTTTGGATACGAAAAAGCTGTGAAAAAGCTGATACAATAAGACCAAAGCGCAGCAGTGGTTTGAGAAAAATAATTATTTCCAAGGTGTATACCTACTCGCATCGTCTCACTCACGTTCAAAGTTGATAAGTTTAGAAGATAAAATGAGTCGTTGATAAGTGATTAGGTTTACAATAGTTATTATTTTATTTACAATATTCGAATAGCAAAGGTTTGCTTTCAAGAATTTGTTCGAAGATTCATTGTGGAATAGAAATTTACTGGGCAGTCTAAATTTGAGGGTAATTTTTGTTGTTTCCATAAATCACCGTTGATATTAGGTATTAGCGGCAAGAGTTGGGGGGGAAGGTGACAAATACATTCACCACCAATCGCTACTTCCAAACATACACTTCATCTGATCATAGTCGGCTTCTGCGCCGACAGTTTCACAATTAAATGAGTCCTGTGAAATTTTCCCATTCGCCGAAGCTCTTTTTCCTCCGGACGGCAGCTCCTGACAAGTATTTTGTAGGGGGATTAATTAAATGAACAACGTTTCCAATCAAACTCGAAGCGAAATGAGTTTTCCTCAACGTTTTCTTTCTTTTAATGTCCTCGTAAGCGATGTCTCACAAGTAGCTTTACTCGTAGTTTATATCTTTCTACTTGCACAGCCTCTCCTCTCAACGGCCGACAGTTGTATCAAGATAAATTTAATATTAGTGTACCATCTGGTCCTCCGTAGCATTGGCTATCCACTCTGGTTCAGTCTGGGCTATTTTCTCGATGATTTGATTCACCTGATAACAAAGTGACTGTATCTGTTTATCCCAAGTCGGCAAAATCTCACGTGCTGTAAAAGAATAAACAAAATAAACCATATGCTCGTTTACTTCATTACGGAAAACTCGCAATTCTGAACTACTACTGTCTGACAATGACTAATCTTACTGTGAAATAAAATTCCAGGATATTACAATCATATTTCAAAGAGTAATAGTTTTCGGTATATTTAAAAGATCTCTGTGACTTCTACCACGCAAAATCTGCAAGAAAACTTACTTTCGAAATGTACAATTGAATCAATTTGATCAATATATCCGTTCATTCGACCCTCGGTGATCATCTGACTAGCAATTTTCTCCGCATTAACTGGCGGTATCTCCAGCAGAGCTCCTAATTCCTCAAACGTAATGTTATTGTAAAGTTTGCTAGCGGATAATAGGTTGTGCTCTATAACAGCCCGGTCAAGAATAGTTGAGCCTAAACCGTCTATTGTGCAGGCCTTCTGATGAGGCTGCAGAAGTGCTTCGAATCCTTGAAGTTCGGTACGACGTATGATGCGGTCCAAGTACATCTTTTCAAGAATTGAATAAGCAGGCAGTTGCTGGCAACGTTCATCTTTGAACAGGGTAGCTAGCATGCGACTTCTTTGTTGACCTATAAACGGGGATAACGATTGTATCAAATTTCTATAAAAAATAACGCCTATTGTCAATGTGATGATTATTCGTACACAAAATTCAAATTCAATACGCTTGGCCCCTTCAACTCTACTCCCAAATATGCGATGTTAAAAAGTCACCCTGTATACCCGCTGACAGAAAATACGTACCTGCGGATGCGAGTACAGTGCAAATCAATGCATTTCTAAGGGCAGTCATACGCTCATCTTCGTGTATAATTGATCTGTAGGAGAGCTCGTTGTACCTTTGAGCCGCTTCGATAAATTTTCTTCTATAGTCCAGTACCCTCGCATAACAAACTTTGTAGTAAATTTGAAGTTGCTCATTTTTCGACTCAGCCTAGAGAATTGAAACAATCACACGGTTATTATTTCATGAGTTGTGATGATGAAGTGAAAAATGAGACCGAGTTTATATCACATTGATATTAAGTATGAAAGATCGTCGAGGACAAGCAACTAGTTATCCTATAATCATATTTTTTCTTAACCATCCTAGGGGTCCTGAAATGATTCTAGAATCACCTGTAGAAGTGAAGCTCTGTTGATGAATGCCTCTGCCTGCACCGGGTCGTCATCCTCCAAATAAAGTCGGGCAATTTTCAGATAAGTCTCGAGTTTGTAGTCGACCGTGTATTGCCTAGAATTGATAATTGCATACTTTGCTATATACGGTACGAAACATGCAGAAGTTAATGAATTCTGAAAACCAACTTCTGTCCAGTTTCTAATGGAATGCCAACCAGGACATTAGCGGCCTCTCGCCAATTCTGATTGCGTTCATAAATATCAGCAAGGTGTTGCCTGATACTGGCAACTTGTTCCTCGAACGAAATCACACGCGGTTGAACCTGTGTAAGAAGTATAGAAAATGTCTATGTGAAAAACTTTGGAGAGATGAAAAATATATCCATTTTTTTATATTGCATACATGATGACTTTACAGACTTAAACAGCAGCTAACCTTGTCGAGCGTGTAGTGAGAAACAGCCTTGGAAGTTTCATCTGGTAAAACAAGCAATCGGCTGCTAACTTCAGTCAATACCTGCCTGGATATAACCAGGCTTACATTCTCGTTGACGACTGTAATTAACAACGATTTCAATCTGAATTGTTTTTAACCCAAGGGTACGAAGTAGATATATAGTAAATTGTGTACAAGGCACACGCAAAATAGGCACGAAAAATCGAATTTTGCGCACCACGTTTTGAATGAAATTTATTTCGATATATAGATGTATAAATATTTCTCATAAGAGGATAGAAGATGCGCATACTTGCTTCGATGAAGACTTTTAAAGCGTCAATTAGCTCATCACCCGACGAAGTTAACAAGGTGTCTAAAATCGTGCGGTACCTGCAATAGGTTATCAATTAATATCACGAGTATTTAAAACGGAGAGGGTTTCAGGAACGGGGCATACTTCTCTGCTTGATCTTTGTGCGAACCCCCCGAATGAGCTAAGTTTGTTAGCTGTTGTCGTACAGAAGCTACCGTCACGACCATCTTTTGTGAAATTTTGTTTCAAATTCAACGAGACCGACGAAAATGATATCACAGATCAAGATCAATCAAGATTATTATTCTGTGCTAATACGCGGCAGAAGACAGCTGATGTTGTCATTCTAATGACAGTGTTGCCGCTTGGGATATCGGAGAATTTGAATTTCTAGCCATAGATGTCACTCTGGTATTCAGCTATCCGACTGTTGGTATCACTGAACACTATAATTAATACTGGAACGGACGCAGCCAAGCGAGAAGCGGCAAGAGAGAGATATTTGTGGTTGAAGTTGGTAAGTATGCTCTTGTCGCACTGATAACGACTATCTCGCATGAAAGCGCTGTCGCTATGAGTGCGACAAGAGCGTACCAACTTGAGCGACAACTATCTCTCTCTCACCGCTTCTCGCTTGGCTGCGCTCATTCCAATATTATTTAAAGTGCAGTGCGATTGGTATCTTTTAAACGCTTAACATTCTTGTGCATTCCACACCTATCATTTGATTAAATACGCAAATAAATGAATTTATGAACGAATGTGTGTCAGTATCATTGTTGTTAATTTTTTTTCTTTTTGTTTCGTAATAAACAAATTCCAGAAGACAGTGGTGCCATTTAACGGGGGACAAAAATTCTCCCCGCTAAATCCAATGTTCAATGAGTTTGGGGAGACAATTTGAATCACTTTATTCAGTATCAAAGCGGCTGCTGATTGGATTGGCTTATGAAAAAAAGACTCTGCTCTGACTACTTCAATAAAACACGCCGAGACGTATTTGAAGTATTTAAACCGAAAGTGAACGGTCGGTGCAGGTAGTACGTCCACAACGCGAATCTCGACTTGAATATTTTTGATAATGTTTTACTCGGTGGATCTGCTAACGTTGAGGCGAAACGGCCAATTTTCAAAATGTTGGCTAGCTGCGAATTTGACAACGAGGGTTTTCTGCAGTAAATTTCGCCGACAGACCATCGATGCGATAAGTATCGCGAAAACATCGTAACTATAAAATTATATTTTCTATTCCACTAAATAACTTTCTTTTCCTCGAATCGGAGTCCTTTCATGCGTGTAGTTTCGAATATTTGAAATTCATTAAACCACGATTCATTTTTCTTCTTATCTCACGCATTTTCCTAAAATTAGCGCAATTTAACAAAAGAAAACAAATGAATTGGGCTGTATCACCTATCGATATACCACATACCATTCCATGCATTATAAAGTTTATAATAACAATAGGATCGAGAGAAATATGTAATATATCAAGAATATTTTCGATCACTATCTAAACAAAGCATGGTTTTTGATCATATTTTATTCAGAACATACCGTTAGCTGTACAGTAGGGACTGATTTAGGTATACAAATCCAACAAATACTATAATATATTCCATGTTGATATAATATGCAATGTGTTATGAAAGGAGATGCATTTATTTTAATACCCAACAGTGCGGAGCTGATAGACTATATAACTAATCATAGTCCAGAGCTTAGATTCAGCCTTTATTTATCATCCCAATTGATGTTCGGACTGACAAGGATCTACTATTATCAAACTGATGCATGCCTGCGTAAGTAATTGCTACGAATAATTAATGAACAAATAAAGGAACAAAGGAATAAATAAATAAATAAATGAATGAAGAAATAAATGAATGAATGAACAAATGAACGAATGAACGAACAAATGAATGAATGTAAGAACAAACGATTGAATGAATGAAAAAATGAATGAATGAATAAATAATTGGACGAGTGAATTTGTTCAGGTTGGCGGAACTTGAAAACATAATATATTATTACGTTTCATGTTCTAATTTGAAGATTGAATTCACGCGACCATTAATATATCTGATAGCCGGCGTCCTGCACTCACAAATTTATATCATATTCGTTAATACTTTACTTGATAATAATTCAAATGACTATTATTATATGCTATGAGGTTGATAAATGCTTTTCTAATTATTATACCCTATCACGTTCAGAATATCATACGAAGCTTTGGATCAGTACTAATGCGCAGAGCAGGATAACTGAGGTACCAGATGAAGCCGGAAGAGATCCAAGGTATCATAATACATACGCTATGAATTATGATATGAAAAATTATATGAAACATTATCTTTCAGTACCCTCGTGCAAAATAACGATACAAATTTCTATAAATTATTAAGGAAATTGGTACCTTCCGTAATTGTTCATAAGAAGTTGTAGTTTTATTTATTTATTTATTTTTCTTAGTTCGATTATGACAAAAAAAAAAAAAACCAATTTCCACGAATAACTACAGAAGTCTACAATTTTTCATTGAAACCAATGAATAATATTCGAAATTTCTTAGAAATTTATAGAAATTTTTCCCAGAGATTCCATCAAGTTGTTTAATTTTTTCTACTTAGGTCTCACAATGTTCATTTCACCTGTTTAGGCGGTTCGGTTAATAATCTTTTGGAAAATGCGCAATTCAAATAATAGAAAGTGGAACTTTTGTACTTTTAAATTCTTTGGATAATAGCTCATCCAAGGTGTAACCGAATACAGAATTTGTACAATGTTTTTCAATTATTTATATCGCATTAGTAGTTTATATATTTTTCAGGAGAAAGCGTATCGATTTACCGGTTATCCAAGAGCAAGTGGCGCCTCCGGAACCGTCGACACCAGAATATCCCACAAGAAATCTGGTTGATAATGTAAATAAAATTACTCTTACCGACCCCGACGTCTTTACTCGTGGATATGCATGGATCGTAAGTGGATTTCGGAATATAAGTTGTGATTCATCATTGCATTCTTGAATATTTTCGTATTTATACTAGAAAACTCCAGTTCTTGCAATGCTTTATATTTGTGCTGTATTTTTAGAATGCGTAAGCTCTCTGGCATTTATACGAATTCTTGACAATTCTATGCTTTTCTAATGGATTTATCAAGGGTCGGAGTCTGAAGATATTCAGATATTTTTACACCTCACCCTATGATAATGCATTTTCCTCCGCGAATGAACGAGATAATTGATCCAAACTAGTCTTGAAATAATCCCAAAGCAACCCCGAAGGTGACTAAATAAATTGAATATCTCCAGACTTGACCGTTATCTCAAGGTACGGTATCAGAATATTTTAATACTTCCATACCCCAAGATCTTCAACCAGCACATTTATTTTATAAAACTAATAGTTACATGGAGAACAGATCGCATATTAACGGTTGCAATTTACTGACCCACAATACTCTTTTTCTAAATTATATTGCGAATAGCATTTAGCCATATCCCTGCTGAAGCAGGTCCTCCATTTGGGTTGTACTGGGTGGATATTTTTATGATTGGCTCATCTGATAAGGTTTGGTTCTTTTCACACACAGACGCGAGATGTCGACGACAACAACTTTGGCGCATTAACTGCGGAACAGATGGACCAATTGCTTGATCGCGATGGATTGTCTTTGTTAGTTCGATTCCCACCAATCCTTCCTTGGTTTTGCCACACAACTAATAACTCGTAAACTGGTTCCACTTTTGTATCACTAATGCATGCTCTGCTTCTTCTGCTTCCAACTATCCCTTTTCCAGCCTGGACTGTCTATAATTGCTTGCTGTTTCGAAAAAAAAAACGTATCTCATTTCCAGTTAGTGATCTAATCCAGGAAAACTTAACGTCTGTTACTGTAGAGATTTCATGCTTGGGGCATGATCATTGCAGCTCACGTTAAATTCTCCTTTTATTTCTGCTACTCTTTTCATATATTTTATTAGTTACTTGACATTACAATCACATATCATAGTGCATGGGGGAGCGTAGGATATAAAATATCCAAAGGCATCAGAAAGTAATGTTGACAATTCCTGCAACATTATTCTCTATTATAAAGAAAAAAGACTAATTGAATTCTTTTCAACAGTGATTCACCACGATCAAGGCAAATCAGAGTCTTACCTGAAATAGAGAATGGAGAATTATCCCATGTTTTCACTGTACCTCAGAGTATCCAACGAGGTACAACTCAGGATGCGATTGTAGATATAGGTGAAATTCCTAAAGAAGATGACTCTTCGAATAAAATACGTACGTGTAGCAGCGGTACTTTTGTATTTCATTTTCTATGGCACAAAATGCAGATTATTTCATCAAATCTGAATGCAGACATGAGTGTATTGCACTTCATACAGTAGATATATGGGGCTCGTTTTTGTAACATCTGATTGCAATTCCTTGCAGCAACAATACCGGAAATAGTGGCAGAGTCTGGTTCATTTACATTACTTCAACCTTATAATGGAACGATTGGAACACCAACTAAACACAAATTGTCAACTTCGCCTGGAATTGAAACACCTACTAAGAGAAGACGCGTAAATATCTAATTTTCCCTCATTGGGCACAGAATTTCTTTATTATCATATAAACACGACATGAAATGATGGACAGTTGACTTAATCCATATTGTAGTGTGCAGAAAAGGGTAAAACGATCATTTGTTGCAAAGAACTGAATCACTATTGGGGCAGCCAGCTTCTAAAATAGTCCTTAAATTGATTATGATTTACTAAAACAAATCATAGCATGTGATACAAATTGAGTATTATAGTTCCATGAAGAATTCACTTTGATCAAAGATGGAATTGATATTTTTTACAGGGATTGGAAGGTGAATATGATACTGGTGCTACAATACCATTACTGCTCCCATGTGCTGATGTAACTGAACAGCCATTGGCACGGGCCGTTCCTGAGACACCCACCATTCATATGTCGTTTGAATCGTTGACCAGCAGCGTTTTTTGGCTGCCACTAATTAGAAAAAAATCTAAAAAACTAGTAGTTGACATACACAAGAGATTGCCGGCGCCAGATAAAGCAGTGGATAAGAAGAAAGATTCTGAGGTAAGGGAATATTTTAACATGTTCAAACTATGCCATTCCGGATCGTGATGATTTCTTGGTGGAAAAGATTCATGCCTGAAGACATGGAGAATCTGAATTTGTGTTTAGCAATCGTTCTTTGGAGTTCTACTCCATTCATAAATAAAATCAATAGAAAAATTCAGAAAAAATCAAATTCAAATCAAGTACAAGGGCTGGTCGGAACGACATGGATTACCTCAAATACCTTTTCAAACCACATTGTGAAGCAGCTTTAAGATAGTTAGACATTTTCAGGTTCCAATTAAGCTTCTGAAAAAGGTAATTTCGAGCGAGGCTGCCGCAGAGCTTTTCATCACCCCGTCAACCCGGAAAGTTTGGAGTAAAACCTTACTTGTCAACTACCAAATGATGCTTGTGCAGCCAATACCACAGTCTCCGGGCGATAGAAGAAGGCGAACTAAACCAAAAGCTAGTACACGTAAGTGTTCCTCAGAATCGTTATCAGTACCGTATGAAAGAGGTCATTGGTACGCTCGTTATAATCTACAGCAAAAAAAGGTTTATGCCTTATTTCAACATCTTTTGTTTTCTTATAAAAGAAAATGTTTCATATGTACGGAAAGCTTCAAGATATCTAATAAAATGTTGTAGAATGATATTTTTGCATTAAAGATGATCAAAAATCGGTTTTTAATTAAAATTATAGAAAGCAAAGCGTACATTGGATTCATATATTAAAATTTGGTTACAGCTCATGAAGCGATACGTGCGCCAGACACGTCTGGCGCTGAAAGAACAGGGGAATTATCTGACCAAGATATTCACAAGACTGTAACGTCGGAAGATATAAGCAGTCGAACCAAAACCCTCGAGCAAGTTTTAGCTGATGAGAATTCAAGACTAGAGAAGCTTCCACCGTTAGTGGATGGGACAAATGTTACCATCGTTGAAACCGTTCCTGGATTACCAGAGGACATACCACAGCCACCTCATTCTGACATCTCAAGTCTTCCAAGAATAGTTCATGATCCCATCGGGTAATAATGATGGATTTACCAAACGCGACGAAGGAGATTACGCTTTTTTCTCTCATTAAATTTCGTGTGAAACCTTATACTATGGTTTTATAAATCTTATCAAACGTTTCTGGAACTTGGTATAATCCCAATTGTTGCATGTGAGGAAAAGAATGATGTTTCTTATTTGGAATACCAATTATTCTCTTATTTCGCAGAAACGGGGTGGAACATGGACAACCACGCAGCCCGATATCTTCCATGGCGCACGCGAGTCTTCAGGAAAGTATGGGAAACTCAGATGCACCTTCTATTCGGTGCGAAGATATTGAACATAATACATAAATACAAAACTATAATTTAGACGACGATGGGTATAAAAGTGGATCCATTCTGAATTATGCAAGCTCCTAGAGACTGGAATTCCGAATAATCTAAAAATTGGATATGTCATTTTCTGTGTCTGTATACACTGTGGCTATTTTAATTCTTTTCTTTCGAATCGCGATTCTCAAACTTTTGAATAACAATTTATTTTCAACAGAGTATAACTCATGAAGGAATAGTCGGAATTGAATCATTTGTTTATGCAATTATCAGGGATTTCGTAGTCTTACAAAAAATGGTGAATTCATTAAAATCAATGAATAATTTGCGAAGTTATTTAGGATAATGGAAAAAAAAAAAAAAAACAAGTGACAAAGGCATTATGTGATATATTTTTTTGTTTGTACTCTTAGAGACATGAGTTCTTGAAACTTGAGTAGATGAATAGAATAATTTTCTTTTTCTCATGCACTATGGATCATTGAATATAAAATTGAACACTATACAGTCAAGATTATAGTGTTTGCAACGATAAGACTAAGGAAAGTATTCTCCACAGCTTGTTTGGAAAAATTTGGACAAGATTGGATATACTTGGATCTCTTGAATTATTGTGGTTGCAAAAAAGCCTTGTCAAATGCAGAGATATTTGCCCTCCTTCTTGTAACACGAAAAGGGATGCGGGTCAAATTTTCGTGCTGCTTCTTGGTCAGTGTATCCATCATTAATAGATCCGCACATATTAAAATAGTAGATATATTTTTTTACGATTATTTATCTAATTAACTGATTTATTTTTTATCGAATTTCAGACCTACACAGATTGAGAGAAGTCAAGCTCACCCAAGCCACACCTTACGCTGATATTTACATCCAGAAATATTCGGCCTTTTTTTAAACCCTTCATACCAGTGATCGCATCGTTATTTATTCAACTTCCTTTAGATTTTAATCTATAACTATCTCAGAGCTACGCATCAATTAGCTCAATAATTTTAAATACCAAATACTAACAATTAGTTACAAAAAAGAAAAAAAGAACTCGGTTTTCTTTTATTTATTTATTTATTTAATTTTTATTTCATTTTCTTAGTATATAATATATTGTATCCATACTAGAGTTACATACATACACTGATATTTTTAGATAAATAATGAAACATATTTGATACTTGTCTCGCAATATGCGTTATAATTAGATATTCATATTACCGAGTATCCTCAATGAAAAACTACTGAAAGCCTGGTTAAAATATACCTAGAGTAAATAAACATATTTATCAGAAATATTTGCTGCTGATTCATTAGGTTTGTTCGTCTTAGCTTACACTTGCTATACTTTTCTTACACTTTTTACACTCGCCCGTAATAGGAGGTGTAAATTTCTAGTGAAAAGTGTGAAATCTAGTGAAAGTGTAAAAGGTGTAGCTAAGACGAACAAACCTATTGCTAACTCTTCCCCTTGATTCCTACTGGCTCGCAGGAGATAAGTCGAAGGTTAAAAAAAAAAAAATCCCTGCTGGCTATTATATGCTCTAAGGTTTATACAAATGATAGCATGATACGTTATATCGCTTTGATATGTGAATAAGTTTTAATTTTAATGATGTAAACCTATCGTTCGATTAAATCGGTTACGATATTCATTGGTATAAGTTATTCGTGTCATGAGATTATTTTGAAACACGTGCGGTACGTGAGTACGAAATCCAATTAAAAACAGTAGTTTCTTCAGTTTTTCTTCTGTAAAGTTTGGATGCGTTCGTTAACGCTCGGATTTTGATTGGTCGTTGTGGCGGCGTTGAGTGACGTGTTTTAGCCGCGGACGACAAAAACATGGCGAAATGAAATCGGGCAAAGTGCGTTGAAAGATAATAAAACTCTCAGCGAATGGTTATCATTATCGTCCATTATTTACGGGTGGAAGTTCTTACATTCTACAGTTTTGATTCTGATTAACGAAAAGCGTTCAATATTTTTCTTCCCAAAATTAATATTTTGAGTTTCGAACGACCTCTGGGTATGTCGGTTCGTAAATACATACCACATACACAACGGCGCGCGGTGCACCTTGGGACAGCAATGGTGGGCGCGTGATTTTGAACAAATTCGGAATGCCACAAAAATATTAGGGTAAGTTTGAAAAGCTCGCCGAGCCGACTTACCAACTGTTCGATATACACGTAAATTCACATCACGCTCATAGCTCAAGGTATCAATGTTGCTTAACCTTAAGAAAAAAAAAATGTATTATTGAATCAAGCTTTCACACTGTACGGCACGCCCCCACCTAGAACGGCACGCACTTCATATGAACTACCAAGTTCTAGGTTAACTTCGATTTCAAACAATTTTGTGGCTTATTTCTCGTAATATTAATGCAGTATGTTGAGCGAATGATATTCTCGCAGCAATCTCTGGGACGAATAATCACCCTAACTAATCTGTCGCAGTTAAATACGTAACAAAGCTTGTAAAAAATTGTTCGTGATAAAAATGGCGCGTTGATGTAACAAATGGCGCTAATGTGCTCGCGTATACCAGGTCTTCGAAACCTTCTCTATTATTTAAATTCTCGCGTTCGAATTTTTGAATCTCGAACCCTCAACGGCAATCTGTATCACCGTCAACGTTCGGTCATAACTCCTGCCCGTTTACGCCTTGTGAAATACGTAACAGGTCAGCAGGTATTTGAATTTTTGAATTTTTAAATCCAGACCCAATGTATGGGTGTAGTAACAACAAGTAACAAATCCTGAAATCTTTTACATTCCCATATAACGGCTATCTACACTATACACTAAGATGATCGTTTCACTTGTCTTTCTTACAACTTCTCAACGTTACGCCTATACTATTCTTCAACTCCGAGCAAAAACCTCGGTACGCAACATCTGCGCACCTCACAATCTCAATTTCATCCATATTACATGTGTTCTCGTTCAATCCAACTTCTAAGAGACTATTTCGATGCTTAATATCACATCAAAAAATGATGTGCGGGTTTATTTTCCGTCACAATTTGTCTTGACGATAAACGACATCGTTTTCATATCATTGTAATGAATATGAATGCAATTTCAGTCAGGGGATAATAAATATTGACAAAAGGATGTCTGCGAGCAACAAAAGCCAGGGTGCCAGAGCCCTCGTAGAACCTTTGGCGCTAGATTCACGGACCCTCAGTGACGGCGATCTTAGTGCTTTGAGTTTGTCACATAGTTCGGAGCAGTACTCTAACAACGACTTTGAAGCACTAGCCAATATGCAAGCGGACTTTGAATGTATGAATGCCGAGGAAGTGATGACCACTGACGAAGAACATATGGTTATGGATAGAAACGTTGAATCTGAAATCATAGGACCTGACATAGAGATGGCCGATCCCTCTGAAGACGTTCAAACTGAACAGATTATTTACACAGCAGCCAATCAGACGAGTCAAAACATTGTGTTTCAGACAAAACCAACGCTGCAAAGAGTACCCGTATCTGCTATACAGGTGACTTATCACTTCCCGTTCCCTGTTCTGTTTCTAATGTGTTGCTGAGATATTGACGATGTTTTGACACTTTCAGGTCAAGCCAAACATGGCACAAGCAACGCAAAGCCAATCAATAATGATCGTGTCACCGGCAGGAGGGCAAGGAACGAGTCAGATATTGAAAATATCACATCCGTCGACAGCATCGCCGGGCCAGTTGCAGTCGCTAGCTCAGACTTTGATAACTGCTAAGTCTGCCGATGGCAATATAGTGCAACTTAGATCCGCCCAAGGCACAAGACCCGTTGTTACGACCAGCCAATCAGGGAGCATCACGTTGAGCAATATACAGAATGTCAAGCCTGCACAGTCCGCAATAAAAAGACCTGCGCAAAACCTACAGCAAAACAGAAATGTGAGATTTTGTTTTGGACAATTTGCTGACAAATATTTCAATTTCAATGTATACCCTGGTGGTAATATGTGTGAAAACCTTTTTTGGAGGAATATCTTCAACAAGTTGCATACTATCAAAATTTTTTGTACTCTGTTCGCTAATAATACTGACTTAATCTCAGGTTTATACGAAAATGATTCTGGCTGGTAACCAAGGCCAGACGGGTCAGCAAGTATTGCTGGCCAGTACACAAAATGACAACCAGCAACAGCAGACAATCAAGTTTATAACGAGTAGCGGAACTAGTCAGAGCATTCAGAGCCCAACGAAAACTATAACGTTTGCACAAGCTCAGCAGATGGGACTTCTTTCCTCTGGGAAAATACAGCAAATACTGCCGTCGTCGCCCCACAAACAGCAGGTAAGTGGAGATTAGTGAGAAATGTTAAGTTCAGAGCAAAGAGCTTCATCAGAATGTTGGTAATGTTTCAAATTATTCGACAGGGTATAATTGTGAATAAGTTGGTAACTTCGACGTCTGGTCAATCGTCAAAAATGACGATACTTCCGGGTACAACAGTAAAGTCGCCCACGAAGATATTACCTGCGCCTACTTCTATGACGAGTCAAGCAAAGTCAGCCGTTGTCGCCAACTCCCAAACGGCAACTTTTTCAACTGCTGGAAAAACCATTCAGCAAAGTCCACAAAAAGTGATCATAAGACAGGTGAGGGTCTGGGTCGAGTAAATTTCAAATTTAAACCTACTCCTAATGATGGTATATCCAGATATACAAGATATAGGTAGAAATAAGAGATGCAAAGGAACAGGTCAAACACTAAATAGGTACTATAGTGCGAAAATGAAATATGAAAAATTGACACTCTGATATGTAGAATTTGTATGAATAATTGAGTCATTCCATGCCATACAGACGAATTGAGGATTTATTGCGATTTCGATGCTCTTTTTTTTTTAAGTACATTTTGAGTTAAAGGATTGATGCACATGATTTAGATCTAGCGACTGAAGGTTATAGCCAACTGCGAATATTCTGATGAGGGAGAGTCATTGATACCCAAAAATTCACGATGGCTAAAATATCTGAGTTAAAAAACTGAAAAAAATACTAAGCATATCTTTAGTCCCATTAAAAGTTAGAAAAAATTAGCAAAGATATCATCAAAAGTGCTGACGGTCAAAAATTGCTCGAGTCAGCATGGAATGCCTCGTATTCAGATATAAAAGATAATAATATAGAAAGATTAAAGATTTAGAGGAAGAGGTCCAATACACAAACAGTACTAAAATTCCAGAAATCAATCCAAACAATTTATACCCCGAGATGTAAAATTCGGATGAATTTGTACTTTTCACAAAAGCGATGCATGCTCCATTTTCCTTGTTACAGTTT
Source organism: Tenthredo scrophulariae (assembly GCA_963978835.1). Classification (NCBI taxonomy): domain Eukaryota; kingdom Metazoa; phylum Arthropoda; class Insecta; order Hymenoptera; family Tenthredinidae; genus Tenthredo; species Tenthredo scrophulariae. Next base: position 5,960,258 of record OZ022234.1, read on the forward strand.
GACTAATTTTACTCTCACCACTCGACAATACACGGAACAGGATCATTTACATTTTTTTTCTTATCGTTTACTTATCATTTTTTTTTCATTTAGGATTACTTATTATCATACCTAAGATCTGAGCTATCCGTGAAATAAACAGCAAAGTATGATCATTTTGGCTAAAAACTGCGTATTTCCATCAGTTTGTTGATTAAAAATATCAAATTTGATTACGATGCAGGATCCTCTTTCCCTACAAGTTGAATTGACATTTTTTCTTTGTATAATTTAATAAAGTATGCAATTACATTTCGAATTTCTTTAATAAAAACAAAATAGATAATTGTTCGAAGTTTTCAAAGTTGAATTAAATTCATAATGCAATAAATAATTGTATATATTTTCACGAGATTTGAAAGATCTCAGGTCTTATTTCAAATAATTTTGAAAGATTTTATAAGATCTAAAATATGTCAAGAGATTTCACAAGATTTTAAATGATTTCAAATTGCAAGAGATTTTACAAGATCTCAAAAAATTCGTCGAGGGGTATACACCAATTTCCATAAGCGAGCAACCCCTTGGTATACGTCCTTAATAAATCTACTGTCGTGAGCACTGTAATGTTAATGATGACTATTAATAATCAAATACTGGTATATACTAAACAGAGAAACGTGTATATATGAATTTTCGTTTTAAGTGATAAATGGCAGTAGAAGAATAGATATTAATCATTAGAAATTGGTACATGAGAAAAACTATTGCAAATTATAACGTGAAAGGTAATCCTCTTTGTTATGTAACTTTACTGACAATTTCATTGGTGGGGGATCACTAGTGTCCGAATGATGGTGAGTTTTGGAGACCATGAGGCATCCATCAGTGGAGGAACCTTGGACAAGCTCCTCTCGATACTTGAGGGAGAATTAGGAAGAAACCAAAAGTACCATAGGAGCAGTGGGCCAAGGAGTAACTTTGATATAATCTTGTACATATTGGGCTATCTTACATGTGATCTTATTTTCTTATCCTTTATTTTGTTTTTTTTTTTCATTTTTTGTTTACAGAGTTCACTAAAGCCAGGAACCGTTCTTGGCAGTAGTCAGGTAATCAGAATACCAGCGAACCAAAATCTTGTTGGTAGTTCAAACCAAGTTCATCAGATACAGATGCCTGGACGTCAGGTAATTGAATCTTAATTAGGTACTATAACCATGGAACGATTTTCCTCTCAACACATGATAATGAAATATATTATAATACAGCTTGCAGGCTCACAGCATTTGGCCTCAAATTTTCTTATAATTTCATCTATAAATTTATCTGTGTAATATTTCTGATTATGATTAAAACATTCAGGTTCAGTACGTGCGATTGGTCAGCACACCCTCATCTGGGACAAGCAATGTAGTCACCGTTGGCAAGCCCAAATCTCAAGCCACGCTTCAGACCGTCGGAGTGTCACAAAAACTTGGGGGACAACAACAGATTGTCAAGGTTCGTGAGTGCCAGTACTGTCCTGACAAGATCAAAAGAAACCTTCTATTTACTCAGAATTTTCACATATTCTGTTTAGAAAAAACTTAGCCACTAGAATATATACATAATTTTGGTCTAAAAACGTATTTTTGGCCAAACTGATAGTATTAAAACAGTTTAATCTGTGTTCAGGTTTTACCGTTGAACACGAGTAATCAAGCTTTGAGAACGGTCGTTCCCAAAACAGCGTTAACCACGAGTGGTCAAAGACTGTTGATACCTGCGTCGGCAACGGTTGGCGGTCCGTCTAAAAATGCAGTCGCTATTCCTGCGTCGGCTTTAAGTCAGCTCGCTTCTGGCCAGGCCGTATTATCAACCAACTCCAATGTTGGGAATATCGTTGTACTCCCGGCTCAGTATATTCAGCAACAGGTAAAAACGTTTTCAATTCATCAGAGCCAATTTTTGTGGGCAAAACGCAAAAAGGAATGAAACATTATCTTGATGGGTGAGTCTGCTTTATTGCTCACATAGAATGACTATGTTTTAGCAACAGTCGGAAGAGGTGAAAGGAAAGCCTCAACAATCAACGCCGAGTTTACTCAGCAGTTCTCAAGGTTCAGGCGGTAATCTATCAATCGGATCTATCGCCGAAAGCAAGAATTCTCAGAGATCTTCGTCTAGCCTGGAACCTAACGGCATACGACCAAGAAAACCGTGCAACTGTACCAAATCACAATGCCTCAAACTGTAAGTCCAGTTCAAGTTCAACATCTAGAGAAGTCGAATGAAATTCGTCCAGTTGCAGCTCCCACTCGAAGATTCGGAACATTTTCCATTAAAATATATAAATATATATCGTTTTCAATTGACTTCATGAATCAAATCACCCAGATAGCCATTAGTTGTGTAATCGCAGTCAAATTTAACAATAATCAGTGCGATCTCATGCCGATACCCATAAAAATTGTTCTCTTCTTGAATTCGACGAGAAAAATATGTTTCCAGCCCATTAAAAGGAGAATCAACTATCATAATATTATCCACAATATGGAAGAAACGGTTTTGCAAGGTTACGCCCAGTATATGCTGAGAAAATCGAATCTCACATCTGTTGAAAGAAACATTCAGTATAGTACAAAATTTAGATTCCTGTGATGGCAGAAAGTCGACCACGTCTTCTCTCACATCGGTAAAGATTAAAGAAGCGATAAAAGAAATTGTTGATTACAAACTGTTTACCGTTCATTCGCATAAACTTTCTGAAAACATGTTTCTCATCGAGTTGCTATTGCATTGTCAGAAGTCAATCGCAGGTATATTGGACCACATTGCGAGAAACCTATTTCAACTAAACATGTTTATAGAAACGTATAAAAACAAGTCGCAATAAATTGTGTTCAGAATAGGTCTTAGCTTGGTTTGCGAGAGACTGGTAGCTATCTCATCTATTCAAAACAATATGATAGCTAGATTTCATCCAAGCTTCTTTAAGTGCTCCAATTTGATGTTCTTTTTCATGTTTTTTTGTTTTTCTTATCATTCTCATACAATTTTATCATTTCCACTACTGTATCTTCCTTGAACTATAAATTAGGACTTTCTATAGCAGGCATTGACCTAAGGTACCCTCTCTTGTTAACATTCCATTTGAAACATAGGACAGTCTGATATCCTCCTAGAAAATTGTGGTGAAGAATTATAACAGATTTTGTGGTAATGAAGTGATATTTGAGTCATGTCAGAAGGGAGTTGAGATTGAAAGAATCGACGATAGTTACTTTGCAAGCTATTTTATCGCACGAGTGAAATTTGTTTTTCTAGGTATTGCGACTGTTTTGCGAATGGAGAATTCTGCCACATGTGTAACTGCAACAACTGTTCCAACAACCTCGAAAACGAAGAAGAACGTCAGCGAGCTATAAAGTCTTGTTTGGAGCGCAATCCCAACGCCTTTCGTCCAAAAATTGGAAAAGGACGCGAGACTGGAGACGACATACGAAGGCATAACAAAGGCTGTAACTGCAAACGTAGTGGATGTTTGAAAAACTATTGCGAGTGCTACGAGGTAAGACTGAAATATATGAATAAGCTAACAAAAAAATAATCAGTTGAAAAACGATTTACAGGAGAACGCTCCATTGGGATAAGGGGGTATATATACACTAGAGTGGTTTAAAAAAAAAAAAAAAAAAAGGAAAAAACGATTTTGAGATGACTAGTTGCTCATCCATAGTGTCGTTTTTTCAGACGAAAAAATCAGCCCTCACGGAGGCCGTAATCTGTGCAATAATTTTTGGTATCGATGAACAGCGTCATATCCGAATTTTTGAGAATATAACTCTTACACTTTTGAAAATTTCAACATCCATGAAGCAGTACTGAATATTATACTACTGCTTTCCACTTCCATAACACCCATCCTCTTGGGGAGAGGAAGGAGTATCTCCGCGAGCAGTTGAATCCTTGAGCATAAAAATAGCTGAAAGTGGCCATTCAGTGCCAATATCATCGACGATGAGGCGGTACTATAACTCATCGCCTGGGCTACAGCCTATGCTCAAACTGCTTTTTTTTGTGAAAAAGCTGAAGCTATGATATGCCACTATTCATCTCAAAATTGTGTTTTCTTTCTACACCTTGAAAATAATATTTTTCAACGAACTGGCATGCTTTCAAGGAATATTCTATTAACATGGTTTTTTCACAGCTTATTACTTGGTTTCATAGAAATGATAAGAAACTATCTAAGATTTTTATAGAGCTTTGCCTTACATAAATTGAGTCTATTGAGGAAGAAGTAGTCTTTGCAGGGTAGAGGTCGCATCGTCCATTAAAACTTTATAAGATTTGCAAAAAGGATTATAAAATTATGTAATTTCATGGCAAACAAATATCTATTGTTGTAAACCTGTAACGTACTTGTTTTTCTAAACACTTAAAGAAGAAAGGATTTAAGAATTAAATCAATAAGTATCATTGGTCCGATCCAAAGTTACTTTAATGTAGAATATTCTATTCGAATTCTAACAGTTTCGATTAACGATGCAATCTGTACTCTGCGACAACCATTTTTCCTGTTAGACTCGATCAATGTAAGGTAAACAAGGTCCATTAGATCTCATATAATTTGAAATTATTTTTCAAAATACTGCGAATCAGCTGTGGAATAACTGTGTCGATAGAAAATATTTCTTAACAGTGGAGCAGCGATTTGAAAAAGAATTATTTTCAAGGTTTATTTACAGGTTTTTATAAAGTATAATACCACTTCTTGATGGCACACCTATTGTCCTACATTCAACATTGTTTTCAAGTAGAATCAGTAATATATTCTACTGTTGTAATTTCAGGCGAAAATCCCTTGTTCTGCAAACTGCAAATGCGTGGGTTGTCGTAACGTAGAAGAACCAAATTTGGAAAAGAAATCATTAAAAGACTTGGCAGAGGCAGCTGAAGTTAGAACGGCCCAGCTTACTCTGAATAAAACGAAATTGCAACAGCTATCCGACATGGCATTCAGACCACCTGCTACATCGAATACGGGAGCAAGGTATGCCCAGTTGCTATATTATTGTAACTATTGCTTTTGCCATTTCACTCAGTTATATAATTATGAATCGATCGTTATTTTGACAATACAGCGTAAGTTCTACTACTCTGAATCCCCAGGTTCATCGAGTAATCAATTATTGTTGTGTTTCCAGACAACCGTTCAACTTTTTGACTGACAAAGTGGTTGAGATTACGTGTCAGTGTCTAATGGCGCAGGCCGAAGAGGCTGAGCGCAGTATGCTGGATGACGAAACGTCGCAACGACTGATAATTGAAGAGTTTGGCCGTTGTTTAAAAGAAATCATAGAGTCGGCGCATAAAGCTGAAACTACCTAGCAGTCTTGTGGACTGGAGAAGTTACATTTATCATATATCACGAATGTATATTCAGATATTGCGGAATCAAGAGTTAAGATTGCCCTGTGGGTGATGATAGTGTAGAAAACTAGTACTGTACATATATGTATATCACGAAAAAGCAACGGTCTCGAGTACCAAACAGAATGTAGAATGCAATAAATAGTTTTGCTTTTCTGAAAAGAGCCCAGGGTCTCGAGCTTGAAAATGCAGCAGCTTTAAGAATTCAATCCCTTGAATGAATTACCGACTACATTAATCTTGAACGTGATAAAAACATTTCTGATTCATTCAGGCAACAACGGTTTGCCCCATACATAGATTTTTAACTACCTGTATAAAATTAAAAAAGAAGAAGTCTGCTGTGATAAACGTTCGTACGATCGTTGTCTGCCAAGTAATATAGACTTTTATTGTGTTTAACGAGAACTAGATAACTACGTAGAGCTCCATGAGCGTAATGAAGTTATTATAAATTGAAGATTGCTCTATTTCAACCATTCATACCTCTGAAAGCCTAATCAAGTATTTTATCACGATGATGAATGAGACGATACTCAACGAGTAATTCGACTTGAATATTTCCCAAGCAGGCTTGTTTCTTTCATCGCTTGTACCTTACATGTCTGGCAATTGAGTGGAAACAGGATATTTTGGAAAGACTGGCGTGTGTCGAATTTGTTCTTCAACGAAACGGTTTTATAACAGTTTACTAATCTTTTCAAGCATAATCAAGTAAAAATGAATTAGTTGTGAGTCATCGGATATTCGAGCCAGATGCACTCAAAGTAAAAGCACCTGATGCTAGGACTTGGATGAACCGCTGCTTTGATTTTAGATAATTGGGCCTCTGTTTGTTTTATCTAACTTGAATTGAAACTTCCACCACAATTCGTGCCTCAGCATATTTCAAATGCTTTCATGAAATGTCACTCAAGAACGTTAGCTGAATGCATCTTATGAGAAGTATCTTATTATCACGAAAGGAGCAATGTTTTGATTCCTTGGCAAAATTATAATGGTCATGTAAGGAATTCATTTTTTTTTTTATATCGACGACTTACCAGGCTGCAAACTCTGGCAGTAAATCTTGGCTGGCAATTTTTAAAAGTGGATATAACGATATAAGTGGCGTACAATTATTGCGATATGATGGTTCGCTGAATATTAGTCATATATAGCATATGAAGCAGCCTAGAATATAACTGACTAATTAACACTTCAGAAGCAATGGCCAATAGTGCAGTTTGCCTACTAGGTTTAGGTACTTTCTGACCCTTCCAATTATTGTCAAAGAATTTTAGCAGTTTTGAATGTTAGATTCTATACAAGAAAAAATAACACTTGTCTTCGATGCGTATTTCATTTTCAAGCCTTATTACTTCACGTAATAGTGGATCTGATTTCGATATCATACGAGCTAAATTGATAAAATTTTAGGCCGTATCTGAGGTCCCTGGCTCTTGGCAATTTTCAATTTCAATTTGTGCAAACTGCAAGGCGGTGTGCTCAAACCCAATGGGTGAACTGTATCTGCATAATATTTGATGGTTTATACAACAACGTTCAGGAAAAGTTTTAAAAATGATTGCTTTGTTGAACTACTCCTCCACATAACATAAATGCATTATGAATAATGAAAATACGAGGACACTATTGTACAGTACCTAATAATGTTTGTTGAATCTTAAGCTCACAATGGAAGGTACCTTGCAAGAACTAGAAAGATGAAAAAAAATTATCTTCAATTATTATTAGTACATACACCAATTTTTCTCCGTTAATTTATGAAAACTAATAGCAACAGGCTCCTTGTCTTATAGCATATGCAAAAAGATTTAATTGAGAGGTGAAAATAGGATTATGTGTGCGTTTAATCAAGGCGGTGTGTGGACTAGAAATAAATTGTTTATTTGTATGATAGCTTGTTACAATGTAAATTCACACAGGATTTTCATTTTGCATTAAATAAGATATTAAATATCACCCGACTCGAGAGGAAATCTGAATAATACGTTGTGTCAATAATGGCAGCGTCCGTGGCGTGAAATAAGGATATAATTCGTAATATATTATAGTAAACTAATATAAAGAGTAATAATTGAGATTTATAAATAAACTATGGTAAGGACAAATGTAAAATAGGTAACTGCAAATATAAGTACACGTTATATATTGAGGGACTCGAAATTTATTGAGTACCATTTTTACTAATAAACATTTTCATCGGTCATCAATTTTTTTGTTTTTCGGTTGTGTCTTGTGCATGTGAAAACTATCAGTAGCTAAGGGCAGGTAAATTGCTGTGATTCTGAGCCACCTCAGAATGGGTGACCTAGATGTATATCAGTGTTTGTTGTGCAGCAGTATATCTGAATTTTAGAGAATACGACTTTCGCATTTTTAGAAATTTCAACATCGTTGAGGCAGTATTAGATATTATCCTACTGATTTCCGTTTTCGCGAAAGCTATTTTCTTGAAAAAAGGAATAAGTATCTTAGCAGAAAGTCGAATCCTTGAACGTAAAAATAGTTGAAAGTGGCTGTTTAAGTCCAATTTCATCATTGATGAGGCTGTGCCAAAAGTTATCCTAAAAAGCAGGCAAGTTGTGAAGCTATTAGAAAACATATTCCCCATAGAAATCAGTGATTATTGGCACCCTGTGTACTTCCACAAGCACAAAAAGTAACATTGTATACACGCATCTAGCCTTCTTACAATTCCTTTTGTTTTTACACACATTGATAGTGGTACTGAGACTCGTAGGTTGCTTATACCGTTGGTTGTATCCTATACTAAAAGTCGAGACACCTAAAAATACAGCTTATAGTTTATGATCACAAGAAAAAAAGTAAATTCTCAGGTGGATGAAAATCAATTAGAATGGGATGAAGAACTTGGAGCGATGTAGATTTTCTATCAAACCAGAATGTATTGTATAAATATAAGTAGAATTGAAAACCGACCATGGGATTAAATTTCTTAGTCACTGTCCGAATCGGAGTTCTGCTTGCCTGTAACAATGGGGGGAATGCAATTTTTGTCACTAAACATCCCGTGTTCTATTAAAAAGTTCTCTACATCAGAGGAGTAAAAGTCGACACCTAGATTGTCCGTGACACGAACAAAATTACCAATTACTTGCCCCTTCTTGTATACAAGCAGCGCTGGAACCCCCTCTTTCTTAAAATGCCTACTCAAGCCTGCAGCGGAACCTAAAAATGAAAATCAGTTTATATTGGTTCATTAAGAGCAAGAAGCAAACGTTAGATAAGGGAACGGGGTAATGATAAATGCAATGCAGTATGAGGCTGGCATGGTTGTTACACACTTTTAATTTCAAAATTTCCTGACTCTTCCGAGACCAAAAATGTACTTCTTCCAATAGAGAATTCCATCAAAATATCACGTAAGCCAGTAATCATAAGATGACTAAAGTTGAACCATTTTTTCAATTATGTCTGTACTTCTTGATGCGTAACAACCATGAGGGCAGATGCACCAAGTAGTAGATTGATGATACGATATTGCGTGTTGGAGGCTTGCCTTTGATAGTGCAGAATTTGACGCCAGGGTATTCCATGGCCAGAGTTAATAGGCAGCCATTCATAGTCTCGCAACCTTCGATGTTAGTTTCATATATGTGTATGATGACGGTAACAGACGCGTGTTCGTTGTCAATGGCTTCTAAGAATTGGTCGGCGGTTTGTAATGCAAATACCTTGCCAAATCTGAGTTTTTCAGCCTGATGCAGCATTTCTTGCATTCTTTGCTTCTGATAATTGAGTAAAAACTCATCGTTCATCAACTCTGCCAAGTCAGGATCAGTCTCTTCGAGTTTATCTTTTTCTTCGTCCAGAGCACTCTTGCAAGTCAAATTGAGTTTTTTCATTAGTTCAATTCTCTCCTTTTCTTCCTCTATCCTCTTCTCTGTCTCAATTTGTTTGAATCTTTGCCAGTCCCCCAAAACACCTTTTGGTCCTGTGTTACTCGAAGTACCATCCCACTTTGAGTATTCCAAAGTCTCTTGTGAACAAGCTGAAGATACGTCGCAAGGATTTTTCGCTTTTTCATCATCTCCGGAATCCGCGGAATCGTTTCCCTCGTCTTCACTCGAGCTACTACAGTAATAATGTAGCTTTTCTCCCAAAATCTTGTCCTCTAGCGTTGCCATTCTAACTTCGTTTATTGTTGGTATACATATACAGGATACGTATCATCCGTGCATAAGCGTATATCTCGATTATGTTGATTTCCACTTGTTCAAGAACTAATTATTAATATTGGACACTGGGTATACCTCAGAATTTCAATTTTTGAAAATGTTAATTTTTAGGTTATAAATTGAGGAAGAATGTTTGACAGCTAGAGACAATAAAGTCCCTAGATTCTCATACGTGGTCTCGCTTGTGTGCATGCACCTCAGGCTGAGAAGCATATAAGCATGGAGGGAGCCAGTCCTATCTTGTTCCATAAGGCCATGCCACGGCGGAACGCGTGCGCAAACGCGAACGCAGACGCAGAGAAGCGCAGCGGCGCTCCCGATTGGTGGTTGACAAGATTGTCCAACTTTAGACCATTGAAATTTCATTGTCCGATAAAGTTGCACATGATCTTGGACAAATACCTAGGGATACTACGCGAAAGCGAAATTAGAACTGGTTCTGAAATGGCTTGCGCTTGTATCCCTAGATATTTGTCCGAAATCATGTGCAACTTTATTGGACAACAAAATTTCATTGGTCTAAAGTTGGACAAGTCGCGTCAACCACCAATAAGGAGCGCCGCTGCGCTGCTCCTGCGTTTGCGTTCGCGTTTGCGCACGCGTTCCACCGTGGCATGGCCTTAAATGGCAAGCGCAGGAAGGATAGACATAGTAACGTATTAACCTCTCTCTCTCTCTCTCTGGCGAAATGTGATTGGTCGATGCAAACTAGTCACATGACCACGTCAGAGCTGTGCCTAGCGGTGCGGTACCCAGCACAAGCCTTGTGCCTGTGTGCTGTAAACTTGAAATTGTAACGAGTTAATCTTGAACGTATTAGAATTTAGTATCATATTATTTATTAATTTAATGTAATTCAGAATTTATATCGTATTTTCAAAGACTGTATATTGCCTTCATATAGTGTGATATTATAACATATTATATTACATTAAATTAATAAATGATATGATACTAAATTCTAATACGTTCAAGATTAACTCGTTAGAATTTCAAGTTTACAGCACACAGGCACAGGGCTTGTTATTCATTAGGTTTGTTCGTCTTAGCTTACACTTTTTATACTTTTCTTACACTTTTTACACTCGCCCAATAGGAGGTGTAAATTTCTAGTGAAAAGTGTAAAATCTAGTAAAAGTGTAAAACGTGTAGCTAAGACGAACAAACCTATTATATGTAGATAGAGTGGGGACGACAGACCTGGTTGCGATTCTGTACTTCTCCGCCAACTCCGCTAACTCCGCTAACTCCATTAACTTAACGGAGATCGTTGGTTGGCTGAGGAACGTCCAATCGGAGATCATTTCGGATCGGTGGTCGTATGGTGGCGCCGTGGACTTTGCCCGGCCGCTAGTCGGAACAAACGCGAAGCCCTAATTACACTTGATTTACATGCATGTCACAAATGTACCATAAGGATAAACCGAGGAGATGGAAAGAAAGAAAGAGAACGAATAAATGAATCAAAATATTGGACTGCATTTATTCATTGAATTATTTGTTCTCTTTCTTTCTTTTTATCTCCTAGGTTTATTTTTGTTTATTTCTCCTCGCGTTTATTGCGACTAACGGCCGGACCAAGCCCACGGCGCCACCGTACGACTGTACTGACCGATCCGAAACGATCGCCGATTGGACGCTCCTCAGCCAACCAACGGTCTCCGCCGAGTTAGCGGAGCTAGCGGAGAAGTACAGAACTGGCTGTCTCTCGACTAAAAAGAGAAAAGAGACGGCAGTACTACATCCATCTCTTTCTATCCGCGCATGCGCAGTAAGGGCAGAAAGGAAATGTTTGTTTTGATCTACTGCGCGCATGTGCCAGTAGAGAGAGATGGATATGGTACCGCCGTCTTCTCTCTCTTCCTAACCGTAGGACATTCCCACTTGCACGCAGCCGTAGGTTTGTCGGCTGAACTATACACTTTTTACACTTTTACCAGATTTTTACACATTTCACTAGAAATTTACACTTCCTATTGAGCAAGTGTAAAAAGTGTAAGAAAAGTGTAGAAAGTGTAAGCTGAGACGAACAAACCTCGTATGTCTCCCCTACTCTATCTACCTATAATAAATAAAAAAACTGAAATTCAAATTTAGAGGCTACATTCCTTACACAGGAGATAAGCCGAAGGTTTAAAAAAAAAAAATCTACCCGTAATATCTCTATGGTCCCAACCCAACCCAACCTCTCATCATTTATGATTCATCTCGTTGTGAGTTTCGGTTGGTTTCGGTGGCGAAGTAACTGAAAAAATGTCTAAGTATGATTTGCGTGAAAGGATTTTCTTACTTGGTGACGTTGAATATCAAATACAAGGAAACAAACTTCCAACCAATAAACAAGTGTTGAAATTATTATTTTTCAATTTACGTAAATTGAAATTATCTGTACGTGAAAGTGCTTCTTTGGTTGTAAAAGAAATTACAATTTTTTGGAAAAAGGCTAAGATCCCCAACCAGTCATCTCAGAAATGCATTGAGAAAGTCGTGAAATTATATACACAATGGCGAGCGTTGCAAAAACGTCGTGGACAAAAGAGTAATAGAGCGAGAGAAGCTGAATTTCAACATAACCTCGAATTGTTATTCGACATCGCTTCAGCAAACTGTTTGAGTGTGATAGATGCAAGAAGAGCGAATTTTTTGGAAAATCAAAGGAAACCGGGAAGAGTTGGTTTCATATCAGATATTGAAAAAAATAATAACGACGACGACGAAAATGAAGTCGATCTTGAGCGTAGGAGAGCAAAGTATGAAAGAGAAAGAACGAGTTATGGTAAAATATCATTTCCATTCAAGTTATTGTTTTACTTCTGATTTTGATATTTCAATAAATACAAATTTCAGAACAAATCGTCGAACTGGTGTCCAGCAGTGATAGTATTCAACCAGCGAGTCAAATGAGTAATTTTTCCTGTGATTTTAAGCCTCATGAGAAATCAGACTGTGCAGGACCGTCGGAGACGGGGAATCCAGAGGAACAATTAACGTTACCATCGAGAAATTAGTAGCGACTTTTGACTATTGCCGAATTTCTTATCGAGGTGTTCTTCGTATCATCACTGCAGTAGCAGAGTCTTCAGGGTATCCGTATCTCGAAACACTAATCATATATAAAAACTCATTTCATTCTTGTCAACGAAAAATATACGAATAATTAGCAGATGAAATTAAAAACTGTTCTCTTCCTCGCTAATGAATGCATCAGTTCTATACTGGGAAACTTCAAACCAAACTTCTGCCCGATATTGCTGAAACTTATGAAGAAGATTGATTAGCAGTCGTTTCATAGGGTCGAAAAACGGAGAAAATTTCTGCCCTGGGGAACGGCATGGGTATATCACAAACAACAGTAATAGCAGTGGTAATTATTTCTGAAACATTCAAGTTTATCATCATCAATATTATGAAAAGATTCATTCATAGTGATTCATGTACTTTCAAGTATCCATTTTTTTCTAAGTCAATTAAAGATTTTCGAAAGCTCGTCAATAAACGAGTAACGAAATATTGTAATAATAGAATAACTTTCCAGGTTGTCCGTCTGAATCAGTCAATGCCATTCGTTGCGACGGAACAGCCACCGATCTGGGCCTGAAAAATGAAGCTACAACTTTCTCAGAGAAGATATTGCCCACAGATACTGCCCACAGACACCATATTTTTGAAGTGGTATTTGGAGGACTATTTGATGCACTCATACCTGCATCCTTAGATCCATCGATCGCACTTTGCAACAGATTCCACTCACAGTGGAAATGTATTGATCAGAAATATTATAAGGCTCGTATAGAGGATGATCAATTAAATGATCTCGGTAACTTTTTGAAATCTTACTTGATCTCAGAACAGCCTCGACATGATTATCGGGAATTTCCGACACTGCCTTATTTTCATTGGGAAAATTACACGCGAAAATGTAAAGTTCTACAAGCTGGGTGCATTTCATCGCGCTCGATGAGTTGCCAAAGGAATTTATTGTTGAAAAATATATCTTTTTCATGAAGTTTCTGTATCGATTGAATCCGAAATGAAATCGTTACGGGAAATTTGTCTGTTTATTGTTTTAGTATATGCGAGAGGGTGGTCACAGCTCCTTTATCGGTTCGTGCTCTGCATAATGACTTACAGTTTATAAAGAAGTTACATGATTATAAAACTGTTAATTCTCGTGTATTCGATGTCGCTCTTGCAAAATTTAAGAATCATCCGTGGTACTTGAGCTCTGAAAGTGCTACATTAGCATTTTTCGATCGGAATGTATCTGTTGACTGAAAGTTAATAGCAATGGTGATGAATTGTTATTATTGGCGGTAGGAAAGGGGTTGGAGGGAGGGGGGGGGGCACCCGCCCACCCACTTCCCCCCTTCCTCCAAGGGGTTACTTGGACTGTGTCCACTGTTCAAAAGATTGTTCATCTATCTATTGATATAGAACGCAAAGGGGTCAATGCATTAGAGGTTGGTTCAGAAAGGGATGGTGACCACGAGTTGACACCCAAATGATATAACATAAATAATATGGAATTTGAATACTGTGCGAGAAAGAATTACCTAGATCATTTTATAACGGCCACAATCTTTAAGTTTATTCGAAAGATTTAACACAATAGCGAGTTTTCAGAAGAAGACATTTGTCATTGGGAATCAAATAAAAATTATCAAGAAGGCAAAGCATTGTTGCAGAAATCGAAAGTTGTAAACGATTTGGCTGAACGAGCTATCAACTTAGCGACTGGGTACAATAACCGACTCACATTGCATGAGGATCAAAAACAGTTTATATTCCAAGTGGTTGGTGAATGAAATAACAAATGTGGGGATTGCAATAAAGAAACCATGATCAGAAAATTCTACGAATTGTGAATTTCCAATCGCTGGCTAAAAAAATTATTTCGAAATAACGATGCATAATAATATTTATGTATGATGCAGTGCGCGTGTAATGTTGGAAATACATGTATTTTGGTAAAAAATAGATATTACTAATGATTATTTGAGTGAAATAAAGGAAATATTATACATTGAATTTTATTGTATTGTTCCGAAATGATTGTCAAAGTTTGGGACAGAGAGAGTTTTGGATGATCGCGAATGGTAATTACTTTCATGATCTTACTTATAAGTCAAGGTTTTCATCGCTATTGCGTTGCGCAAAGGGAAATTAAGATTTTTATTTGTTTTAATTTTAATTTAATACTTCCCGTTTTTTTTTTTTTTTTTTTTTTTTTTTTTTCAATGTAAAGTAGAAGAATTCATCTGTTTGTTTCCCAAACTGAATCTCCACATGTTCTGTTCGTGAGGTATAACGAATTCGAACCGAAAAAGAACCTCAATAACAACATTCAATTGGAATAATCGAAAAATGCAATGTTATTCAAATGGGAAATTTCAATTGCTCCGTGGTACGGGTTAATGATGTAGTAGAAATCGGCCGTTTGGTCCAGCTAAATTTTTGTTTTTTCATATTCAGTAACGCTCGAAAGTTCGGGATTATTTTTAGAATTTTCGATCGGGACAGAAAGTTGTAAATCTCGATCAACAAATGTCGTAGCCAAATGGTCCAGGTGGAATTTGAAAGTGGAAAAAACCATCTTGACTTTGCTTTTTATGTTAATTTTCTATAACATCTTTCGCACTCACTAGGTGATGTTAAACACGATCGTTTTATGCGATTTTCATTACTCTCAAAAAGTCGCGTGTAATGTTTTGGGAAATGGCAATGCAAATTTCATCTCGAAGGGCCTGGAAAGGGTTAAAATTAAGCTTCAAGTTGGTCTTTAAAAAAGAAATTTGCAATATTTTTTCGTCAAGTTATTATTCAACTTTATTTACGGAGAGTCAATTTTCAGAGAATGCGTCGTAACTCGGGAACCGTTAAGTTTTAGATCAAATGTCAAGGCATAAGAAATGTGTATTTTTTAATTTCTGACGACGAAATTTTTTCAGAATTTGTTTTTTATCATTTTTGGTTGAAAATTCGCGAGTTGTCTCATCAATTTTCTCACTCAACGGGGTACTAGAGATGAAATACAAAAATCACATGTGTTGATCATGAAATTTTATTGCTCAAATGATAAAGTGGAGAAAAAAAAATCTCAAGAAATTTACATGAGTTACAAATTCAAAAATACACATTTTTCATGTTTGGACATTTTATCTGAAACCCCACAGTTCTCGAGTGACGACGCATTCTCTAAAAACTGACTTTCCACACGAAAAGTTGAATAGCTAAACGAAAAAAAAATTACAATTCAAAAAAATATACACAAATTACACAATCGTTCTAGAGGATGAGAGCATTACAGATCTAAAATGACGATACTAAGGGACACACTAATATATACCGGTAGTATTGGTGGACAGGGTGGCCACAAGTTTGAATCAAAAAAATTCCATGACGTTTCCAGGTTTTCCAGGACCAAATATTCAGTTTTTCCCTGACGGTTTCCCCGTCCTGTTAGGCTATTAAATGCTCAATCGTTTAGATTATTACTATTTTTCTAGCATGGCACGGACCTAGCGGCACTGCAATGCTAGGCCAACCCGCGGCAGAGCCGGAGCAAGCCCTAGACACTCCGCCAACTTACAAAAATCAGTTTAATATTCTGGCTCCGCAATGCGGAGCGTGTCAGATATTACGCTGATAAGAACAGATTGTACCTGGTTTATTATATTTTTTTTGTTTTATTTTATTCTATTTCATCTACTACCAAGCATTTGGGGTTAATACTATGAATGTGTAGCAATGTAGCATACTATACTTCACTCGCGTAGTAAATGCTACATGGTGGAGTATTTACTATGGCTACCGATTCTCGATTTTTTTTTGTAATAAATTTTTTTTTTTAAATAAATGAAAAAATATTGCTTTCAATTTTCTTGTTTCTCTTTTCAATTTTTTACGTACCCCGCTCTGTCTCACACTTCCTTATAACGTGTTCATATGTTCATTTCTTACCTAGAGTCCGTGAAAAGATTTCAATTTTTTGAGTGTGTGAAAGAGCTCCTCCTCTGGTTTCTATAGTGTGGTCTGAAAATTGATCTACCATTCACTCGACGTTGTGTCCATTAAAACTGTATAATGAGAGTCAAGTATAAATATGACATTGGAAAGGGAATTCACTGAAATAATTACCGAAATATCATTTGAAGTCATGATTTCGCCTATCACGATAATTTTTTCTTTGCACGTTAACGAATACTGCCATTCCTGTCGAGTTGAGGACGATGACTGACGAAAGAAGTTGCCCCAACAGTAACTTCGCTAAAAGCGTAGTAAATGCTACGTTGAATTTAAAACAAAAATTACGATCTTCGTGAAAAAATGTCAACCTAATTGCTACAGAAAATTGTTAAATTCAATTTTTTAAACAAATCTCTTAGGCTCGTGTAGAAGAGAAAGCAATTATCTAACGAAAAAATGTTGGGTCAAGTCGATTGATCGGATAGTTTTTTTCTATTTTGTACGCCAATTCGGAAATTGTAGTTTCGAGAAAAACGCGTTCAAAGTTTACGATCACGAAATCTGTAACTTCTCGAGTACTTACAGCGATAAGCAGATGGTGTGCGAATTTTGCGACATCATATATACACAGTAACCCACAGTTTTTTCGACAAATATCTACCGATCCGAAAATCCTCTATGAATACCTGTAAGAACTAAGAAGCAGAGCACACCGCGCTCCGGCATCTGGCCACACGGCCGTATATTTCCGTTCCGGCTTCGACATAGTTCAATAACTAACGAAATACTTGGAATTTCTCTTGATAACTCGGAGATTATCGAATATAATTATCGATTAGGACAATAATAAAAAAATAAAAAAATTTTTGACACTGTAATTCAGGTTCCCCCTTCAAGCCTAGGCAACACGTAAATTCCTCCTTTCAATGAACAATTTACTAGATTTGATTCTTGATGTACGAAATTAGTATAGAGTTATAAATAAATAGCAATAACGAGAAGGTTTACGCACACACATATCCTGATTCAATAATTATGTTGACCATAAATAGATTTATCATTTTGTGTGTAATAAAATATACATATGTTGTTTGAATTGAATCACCTGCAATAATTCTTGAACATATAAGTAAGCCCGTGGATAAAAATCCTATACACTCTGAGATATTGAGAGAGTAAATTAGCATTTCGTTAACATTAACTAAGAAAAATAATGAAGCAAACTACAGAGTCTTGTTTTGACAAAGGCCAAACTTAAATTATGTTCTGATAATGTTTTGATTGCAGTTTTTACAACATAAGATTAAGAAAGAGTCGATAACACAAGTCAACATGCATTTTGGGTTTGAAATCAGGGTATGCAATTACGATAGGTTCATCGACAGTCATCCGAAAAAATGTGTATTTCATAAAAAAAAGTTTGCCTTTGTAGCCAGGAGAAAGTTTGTGCAATATTTAAAAAAATCTATGATTTCAATTTTTATCTGTCGAAAAACCAAAACAAATATATTTTGTATATCATTTTCATTAACTTCAACTATATTGACTGACCAAATAATGGAAATAAGTTTAAAAGTGAACCCTGTTACTTTTTCTTTTGTGTTTATGAGTAAAAAACAAAAGCAAACTTCAAAGGGGATGTGGAAATGTTTCCTTCATTTTGGTGCACGATGAATAAAAAAATCATGAAATGAAACCAAACACAAAAAAAAAATTTCATTTTGTCGAGTTGTGTAATAAATGCAATACTTTCTAAAAGGTTCTTCCAATTTTGCACCCGCTAAGTCATCAAAAATCGTACAATGCTTGATTAGAGATGTATTGGCTTGGAGTAATAACCCAAAGCAATTTCTCCGGCAAGGCCAATTGTGTGGCGAAGCTTTTGGGTTCATGAATGACATCTCAACTCTGTAAAACTTCTCTTCCAGTATTTTCTGCTTTTGCAAAACCCAGGAAAGAATCGAATAAATATTCTACAATGACACTTTTGGCAATTCGTTCGGGTTTGTTCCATTCCTCGCTATTCACTCAGTAAAGACTTTATTTTACATTTTCACACACAGTATTCATTACCGTCGAACGATTTGATGTTCTTCTTTGATTTTACGTTCTCCATTATCTTCTTGGACTTAGGTTGTTACTACTCGAGGGTGGTTGGTCCTCAGGATATAAAATGATTGGTGATAATATTTATTGATGTTCGTATGTTTATTGATGATTTGTAATTCAGATCGAGTTTGATATATGAGTTTAGACTTTAGATCGGAAAGGAGTTAAACTCGAAGGTGAATGTTTAGGAAGATGTAGAGATAGAGGAAGGAGGGAGGAAAAAGTGTTGAAGATGGAGCTTGGTTAAAACCTCGTTTCACTTGTTATACTGATAAAAAGTGAGTGCTTGTCGAGTGAGGTCCCTTGGGACTGCTCATTCTGTCTGGTTTCTCATTGCGTCGATTTGACACAGATGGTTGCCTTTGCCGTATCGGCTACATACAGAGCGATTCTGTGGAAAATAACGCGCCTGCAAGGTAGGCAAACGGGAAACGCCTGCATTGAGCAGCTCAAACATCGACTATTGCGTTTTATTTATTATGTGGGAAATCGTCGATGTTTGAGCTGCTCAATGCAGGCGTTTCCCGTTTGCCTACCTTGCAGGCGCGTTATTTTCCACAGAATCGCTCTGTATGGGCAAATCCACAAAACTTTTGATATTCAAGAAAATATAAAAAATGAAAAAAAAATGAAGATCACACACTTTAGCTATGGTGAACATTTTTGGTTAGCATTCAAGATGATCATAAAATATTTGTTAATCATTTCTAGGTGGGGGCGTGAAAATTATGACGTCATCATTATAAAAATAATTTTTTTTTATTTAAACATTATTAATACATTATTTAACAACTTTTAATTGCGGGAACAAATGAAAAATAACAATAAACGAATAATAAGATACATAAATATTTGTTTTTCAAACCAAGAAAAAAAATCAAAACTAATAAGTAAATGATAAAAAAAAATAATAATGAAAATAATAAACAATAAACAAATATAAAAGATGAGGCCGAGTACGTGTAAGAATGGCTAAAATGCTAGTAATACATTTGCAGCACATTTAATATCATAATTATCAAGAACTGAGACTATTCTTAAGCGATTTACTTATGATATGTATGCATGGAATATTAACGCGCTTTTTGCCTTCAGTTATGCACATCAAACACTTGAATTTACACTTGGTATGACATGAAAATTTCAAATAGTTTTCGTGTGCTATTGAAAAATCGAATTATTGCAATCGTTTACGATTCAAACAATCAATTTGTAATTGCTATTGTATACAGATTATTGATAGCACACTCATCGGATCACGTGCAAAGCGTTTCTTTTTGTGTTGAAATTAAGTTAATTTGGTCAATTCGTTGATAGATGAGAGGGCGCGCAAGACCTAGTAAACACCATAACTTTGCTAAAAAATGAAAAATAAAAAATTGAGACTCGCACTTTCGTGGTCCTATAACTTTTGAATGAACATAGGCACATGCAAGACCTCTTAGGTATAGTTACACTGTATGAATATAAGTATCTGAAAAACCGAAGAACATAACGAAATCTGGAGGGACGGCCTGTAAAAATCATTAAGAGTTGAAGACTTTGCAAAAATTTGCAGACGTTTTTCCATTTTTTCACTTTTCTCCTATTTTTTTATAAGATTGTTAAGGACATTTTGGTACATCTAGTTGAACAAAAAAGTTGATATTTATCTATAGAAACTTGAGAAAAAACTGTGGATGGATGACGATGTGAGTTTTAGCATTATCAGGTAATTTGTTACGACTCGCTGAAGGTTAAAAGTTTTGTGCATTTGCCAATACAAGCTTCCTTCTTGATTATACACAGCCCCCCCCCCCCCACACAGATCGTCGTATTCCAACCACCCTTGTACTTAAAATTTCCAAGTTGGGTAATTATCTCTGTCCTTCAGCTCTTGCAGAATTCAACGCAGGGTAAAATAAAATAGTTCGATAGCGTGTTACATATGGTTGTATGAAATACGTTTTATTGTGATACAATCGATAGATCGAAGTTTCCAGAAAATTTACTGTTTACAACCGGTACAAGCTCACCAAACAGGCTCTATACAGGTATTCACGTCATTGTAAAGTTCATAATAGTCTGATACTTGTAAAAACCCCACATTTCCTAAGTTCTCAGAATGGTTATTCTTCAAGGGAGCATTTTCATATATGACAGTATCACAAGGTGCTAGAGTAACGCTAAAATTGAAAATAGCAACGGTCCCGGCCTCTGCAGTGAAAACGGCTGGAGTTCATGTGTAATCGGTCGAATATCCAGAACCCGCAGGATCTGATTATTTATAAGCTGTTTGGTATCGACGGCTGTCTGAATTGTTTCTTCTTCTCAAAAGTACTGAAAAGATTGAACCAAATTCAAATTTATGCGAGTGGATATAGTTATTCGATAAACTTTGCGTACGAAGAATGTATGAAACCTAATAAGTTTCGTATTTTCTTGAAATATTTGTTTACCTGTTAATGCTAATAAAATTCCCCACTGTTTCCTTACCTTGAAACGCATGGCACCCACCAAAAACTCTGTTCCCGCCCAAAGTCATTCCCTTCCTGTAACGTCTGCGGTAAACCTTGACCCAAGGTTTCAGGCATAAATAAAGCCTGCACAGCTACAATGACTGAAAGCAATCCAAGCACAATGAGCGGTAATGCTGCTGATACGTCCGACTGAAAATAGTAAGGGAAAATCGTGACGAAAGAATTTCAGGGCGACAATAAGTAATGCAATCGCGTATTCTCGTTCATCCAGGACACATTTCTGAGCATGGGCTACTGATTTTGGTGCCACGCAAGATTTTGGTTTGTCGCCAACCTCAGCTATGGACGAATCGAGAGTTATACGCCTTGATCTTGATCGGTTCGGAAGTTATCGGGCTTGGAAAATATGAGAAAAACAATTTTCGGCGGCGCGGGACGATCATCAAAAAAAGAAGACAACCATCCAAAAACATCTTTGTTTTCGACAACGATGAAGCGGCCAGTTGTATTCTACGATACGCGGCCATTGCCGCTCCCAGCTATTGACAGTCCGGAAAATTACCACAAAATCGTAAAATACAACTGGCTGCTTTATCGTTGTCGAAAACAAAGATGTTTTTGGATGGTTGTCTTCGGAATTCCATACAGAATCGGGCTCAGGAAGCCGATTTTGCGTTTTTGATCCGTAGGCTTTGATACAAGTTGAAACAAATGGGACAACCACACTTCACGATTAAAAAAAAAAAGAACAAATCCAGATTTCATTCAATCAAACGTACCAGTTCGAACTCATTACTCGTCAAACATCGGCTGCCGAAAGGACAATTCGATTCATCGCTCCGTTTCGGAGATATTCGCGGAAAGAGACAGGCCGGTAACAAATCGAGTATATACCCATACCCCCCCCCCCCCCCCCCCCCTCGCCCCTTAAAGACACGCTCGCGCTCACGCACTGCATACTGCATAATTTTTAATAGGAAATTATCGTATTTGGAATTTTTATAGAGCAATGTCGCAACATATCTAGCTCTGTGTTGAAGTGAGAGAAAAAAAATTACTAGAAATTTACATTACCGGTAAAGCACTACAAATAACATGTGCGAAGTTAATGTAGTTTTCATAATAACGTTACACGGTCATTATTCTTATGGAAGCAAAATTCCTTGCGATAATCTAGCTTCGTCGCACACTACGCACATTCATAACCATTTGTTCAAGCAATTCCCCACTGTTTGTGAACATCATTGGAACTGACCTACGTGTGAAGCGAGACCATTGAGCCATTACTTCATCAATGATTAATTTTTCTATTTCGGATTATCTGTTTTGAAATGAAGAAATATAACTCAACCTAAACTTAACGTTTTCACGATTCATTCTACAAATTATTCTGAGTTTCCATAGAACTGCACCTACGGTTTCTTCACGGTTGTTATATCCCCCAGGGCACGTCATAGTCCTACCTTTACCCATCGAAAAAAAAAAACAAAAATTGGCAAAAACTCGGAAACGATGGTCAAAAATGATATATAATGGATTTATTTGATGATTAGGAACGAATAGGTTCGATACAATACGCGAGATTAGTCGAAATCGAGAAAAATGAATTTTTTATGTTCGTCAAGTGTGACCGTGTCGCTTATTTTGGTGATTATCAGAGTCTACGCGTCAAAAACGCAAAAAGCAGCAACGTACCCCTACTCTACATGCAATGCCGAACATTTTTGTCTAAAAATTGTGTTGTTTCACGCAACAATGGGGCGAAGGGATCGAAAGTAGAGCGGTAGTAGAAGTGTAAATAGTGTAAAATTGTCGATTTCCGACAGCTGAGATACGGGACGGTCCTCGGCTAACGAAGCCCGACAGATGGCTCTGCGCGTGAATCATCGTCCGGGTAAAGATATTAATAGTCGCTGTCGACAATTTTACACTATTTACACTTTTAATACCGCTCTACTTTCGATCCCTTCGCCCCATTGTTGCGTGAAACAACACAATTTTTAGACAAAAATGTTCGGCATTGCATGTAGAGTAGGGGTACGTTGCTGCTTTTTGCGTTTTTGACGCGTAGCCTCTGATATTGACCAAAATAAGTGACACGGTCACAGTTGACGAACATAAAAAATTCATTTTTTTCGATTTCGACTAATCTCGCGTACTGTATCGAACCTATTCGTCGCTCATCATCGAATAAATCCATTATATATCATTTTTGACCATCGTTTCCGAGTTTTTGCCAATTTTTGTTTTTTTTTTCGGTCGGTAAAGGTAGGACTAGGACATGCTCTTAAGGTGAAGTGAAACGTTTGTCAGAACCTCGAAAACGGGAATCGTGAATTCTCTGAAACTACTGAATCAATCGCAATGAAACTTTGAGAGATAACACATGATTGTGGCAAAAAGTGCCTGATTATTTCACTTTTTCAAAATTTGACAAAAATTTCCACAGATTGACGTACCGACCACATAAATCGCGAGATTATTCACTGTTTCCGCAGATAATCGCATTTCCCCGACAATCAGCCACTCCGCAATGAAAAACCACACACTTTGAGCCTATTCCCGTGTCATTTGATAGAGAAATGGCTGAGAATTGACAATTCTCCGTCACTCATAACTAAAAAACCGACATTCAGTTGAGGTGAGAGCCTGTACCGACATCGCGACCAGTATACTTGTGAACCGAGCGGCGGCGCTAGTGAAGGTTTCTTCTGTCACTTTACGTAAGATGTTTCCGCTGCTCCTCCTGACCTAACCTCACTCGACTGACAGCTAGTCACTCCATTTCAGATTTGAGTTGATGGAAAGATCGATTTATTGGACAAGAATCCGAATAACATAAGCCCTCACATAATACTTAACCTCACACTTTTGACAGCTAGCCTAGCGCAGGAGTTCATTTCAGATTTGAGGTTATGGAAGAATCGATTAGTTGGTCGAAAATCGAAATAATAAGAATACATTCAAATGACGTATACAAGGAGACGACATAACCTCACACTTTTGACAGTTAGCCCAACATAGGAGTTCATTTCAGATTTGAGGTGATGGAAAGTTCGATTTGTTGGACAAAAATCCACATAATATACGCAGACGACATAACCTCACTCGACTGACAACTAGCCGAACATAGAACTCTATTTCAGATTTGAGGTTATGGAAAGTTCGATATGTTGGACAAGAATCCGAATAATACAAGAGGACGACATAACCTCACACTTTTGACAGCTAGCCTTACATAGGAGTTCATTTCATATGAGAGGTTATGGAAAGTTTGATTTCGAAGTTCGAAATAATCGCGAGCATTAATATACGTATATACTGGCGCAGCAAGCGTCGGAAGATGCGCACTGCGCCATCTAGCGGTAGGCAGGGGTGAAACCTTAAGGTGAAGTGAAACGTTTCAAGGCCACGGCCGGGTGCTTTTCACCGTGGTAAGACAGAAATACCGAACGTTCGGTACCTCTGCCTACCGCTAGATGGCGCAGTGCGCATCTTCCGACGCCGGCTAACTGTCAAAAGTGTGAGGTTATGTCGTCTGCTTGTATACGTCATTTGAACGTATTCTTATTATTTCGATTTTCGACCAACTAATCGATTCCTCCATAACCTCAAATCTAAAATGAACTCCTACGCTAGGCTAGCTGTCAAAAGTGTGAAGTTATGTATTATGTGAGGGCTTGTGTTACTTGGATTCTTGTCCAATAAATCGATCTTTCCATCAACTCAAATCTGAAATAGAGTGACTAGCTGTCAGTCGAGTGAGGTTAGGTCAGGAGGAGCAGCAGAAACATCTTACGTAAAGCGACAGAAGAAACCTTCACTAGCGCCGCCGCTCGATTCACAAGTATACTGGTCGCGATGTCGGTACAGGCTCTCACCTCAACTGAATGTCGGTTTTTTAGTTATGAGTGACGGAGAATCGTCAATTCTCAGCCATTTCTCTATCAAATGACACGGGAATAGGCTCAAAGTGTGTGGTTTTTCATTGCGGAGTGGCTGATTGTCGGGGAAATGCGATTATCTGCGGGAACAGTAAATAATCTCGCGATTTATGTGGTCGGTACGTCAATCTGTGAAAATTTTTGTCAAATTTTGAAAAAGTGAAATAATCAGCCACTTTTTGCCACAATTATGTGTAATCTCTCACAGTTTCATTGCGATTGATTCAGTAGTTTCGGAGAATTCACGATTCCCGTTTTCGAGGTTCTGACAAACGTTTCACTTCACTTTAAACAGACGGTATAAGTTGTCATGTGCGAATTGAAATTCAGTGGACAATTCCGATGAAAATGTATCGTTTGCACTTTTGATAGTACTAAACTTACGCTGAGTCTGAAAACTAACCAAATAAACAATGTAGGGTCCGATAATGTGGGCAACATATCCAATTATGTGGATAAGCGATACACCCTGCGCTCTGACAACAGTCGGCAACATTTCTGCAGCATACTGGAATCCAATATTCCCAGCTATATTAACGCCAAAACGCGCAAGAACTCCTGTCGTAATCGTCGCGCTCCCTGCAATGATATACGTAGTATACATAGAAATCGTTGATAGTTCATAAATCATGTAGCTATATTGGCTTACCAGGAGGCATTCCTAGGGTGATGAAGGAGAAGACCCCACAGATCATCATTGAGATAAAACCCATCCAACGACGACCCCATTTATCGAGAAACAAAGTAAGTAAAATTGCTGCTGGAAGTTCAGTCAAAGCGCCCAAAGAGAAGGAAGTAAAAACATTCGGATCCAATGCCTTCATATTCCACACATGGCCATCGTATACAATGATAATAAGCAGCCTGAAATAGATTCAGTCTCGACACTATAGTGTATTTCTCGTTAATTATGATAGTCCACTATTTTATATGACATTACACAATTTACTGCGTCGTTGATCACACATACAAAGATTGGTATATGTGATCTTCTCTCATGATTTCAAACAAGACTGTGAACCGAGATAAATTATCTCTTAATTCATTTTGACGATTCTTACCAGTATAAGACCAGCATGACTGTAATGTAAGCTAGACGCGGTTTCTTGAACAAATCCAGGACAGTATAGTTACTGTGTGAGTTGTCGTTTTTGATTATCTCGTTGCAGCTTTGCTCAAATTCCTCGTAAATTTCTTCCTCTATAGTCTTACCATTGACCTTTTCGAATATCTTCAACATTTCGATAGCCTTAGGAATATTACCACTTGAAATGTACCATCTAAAAAAGAATGACCCTGTGTTTAACCCTTCCAATTAGATCTGTATAAAATGTTAATAATACCAAAACGTTATTTTATGTTTAACAACATGTTGAAAAATACATTGTGAAAGAGAGAATATATTTAATAAATGATACTGTCGAAGTTTATCTTGAATAGAATATAAGTATTATTCGTCGAATAATACTAAAATGGGATATGAGGGATCTATGAAAAAGAGTATAGTATCTGAGGTAAACAACTCAAAGTAAAGTGACGGACTGCCGATAAAACGAGAGTCATAATAGAATCGGGATCATTCATCGAATCATGAATCACAATTTTAAATCAAAATCTATAATCCGAACCATTAATCTTATACCAATACCAGTATCTCATACCAAACAATTGGGTAAAACCAACAGGTTAACACTCTGAGGTAGCAACTAATGGAAAGTTCATCATATTAAAATATCATCACATTGGGTTCATTGATAAAAAAATCAGTACACAATCTAACGATGTAAAATTTGTATTTGTATATTAAAGATTATTTAACGAAAGAAGGAAGAATTAACGTATCTATGGAATACGAAGTAATTATATATCATATAAAAAACAAAGTTAATTACTAATGTCAGTTTACTCAAGCAGCTCAGAGATGAAAATACCTATAAGCATCAATAGGTAAAGTAAGAATAACATGTCAAATCAATTACTCGAAAGAAGTATAGAAAACATTTCATTGTTAATGATACATATCAAATATAGCGGAACCACAGAACGCCAGACCAGGAGAGACGTGTATAGAGTTGGCTTTGACTGAGTGGAAACCATAGCGTTAATGGGAGCTTTCCATCTACCGCCAAAAATCAACACACTCAGACACAGAGCTAAACGATTGGTCTTTTCCGTTCGCTCCAGCCAATCATATTGCTGTGTGTCTGACTGCGTCGATTTTCGGCTGTAGATGGAAAGCTCCCAATCTCTCGTATAGTAATACAAGCGCGCTGCGCGCAAGTCATGAATCTTCACAATCGATTATCTCCTAGGCTACATTCCTCACACAGGAGATAAGCCGAAGGTTTAAAAAAAAAATTCGATCATCTCAGCAACTACTGAAGCTATTGGACATTTTTTTTTTCTCATTCTGGGGTAACTGTACCCGCGAAAACCAATTTTTTACACGGATTTCAGTAATAATCAACGGAAAAGCTGATGTTGGATTCCAACGCCTCTCCTGGTCTGGGGTTCTGCCCCCACCACTCGACCGCTGTCACGCGGTCGGCCGTTTTCGGTCATGTTTGCACGTGTTTCTCACTTATTTAGCAGCATTTTAACGTAAAATGAGAATAGACGTTTTGTAGTACCATACTTCTACTTCCGAAATCTTTTTGTAAAATTGAAATCGGACGATCTCAAGAGCATCCAGGCACGCTGCAAGATAGTGCAAAAAAAATTCAAATGGCAATTGTGCAAAAATTAATGAACCTAGAGTGCCTGTTTTTTACACACGCAAAGTACAATATATGAATCGCTCCTACTTCGCGGAGGGCCTGTGGCACGACTTAAAAAATGGCGGAGTTATGATTTTTTTAGAAAAGGCTGATTTTTCCGGTTTTCCAATTTTTCTCCGTCACTAATGACCCGATCTAATTGTTCCTCACTTCATTCGATTTTCTACAATTTATCTTATGGGAGTAACTTGGATTTTATAGGAAAAAAACGAAAAAAAAAATTGATTTCTTGATTTTAAATGTTTATAACAAAGTTTGCAATGGTAGTTGCTAGTCGAAAACACAACAGAATACAACTACGGACTGTCTTCCGTTGATAGTGTTATGGTACCATCGACATCCTCTTGGTATTTTTGTTACAGAATCACTCATTTTCTGCTCTATTACTTGGCCTAATACGCAGCACACCGTAGTGGGAAGAGAAGACTCCCTATACATCCACATGTATTAGTATAGTGTGAAAGGAGATTAGGCGACACTTCTTAGGGTGCCGTCCTATGTAGGCCCGGATCGCCGGAATCCAGAATCACGGAACGGAACGCAGACGAAATCTAGTGGATTTCCGAGTCCGTTCCGAGTTTTGAAGCACCCTACCGTCCCATGTACCAAAATTGCACGGAATGACGGAACGGAGCCGATTTATATTTGTGCTATTTGGCTACATTTGTCTGTTTTGATGAAGCTCTTGTATCATTATATATAATCTATCTAATTAGCTTCTGTGTAAGATCAAATTCTGTAACTATAATTAATTATTTCATGAAATAAAAGTTGACATTCCGGCACTCCGTTCCAGGATTTGGGTACATGGGACACAAGAAGATGAAAATAGACGGAACGGAACACGGAACCTACATGAACATAACCCTGCAAATTTTAGAAAGACACCTGTTTACACCTGTTGAACAAATTTAATCATGAATTATAAAGTGTATTAGTACTCATGATTAATAATCGCACTGTAAATCAAAGACTCTTTGCTGTAGATAACCTACTTCTGGTGACTCCTGCTAATGAATTGCGGGTTCCGGACGGATCCAGCATTCCGTAGAAATACGACGGAATGAAATCAGCGGAACACAGATTCTAGTGACTTTTCCGTCCATTCCGTTCCGTGATTCTAGCCCAATCGGATTAGAATTTGACCCGGAAAAAATTTCGCGAGCGGGTCTCTCTTCAGGAGTCGTTAGGGGGGGTCACTGTGAGTCTACATTATGGTTTTCGGAAGTCCAACCCTCAAGCATTTTCCGCCAGCTTGAATTAAAGGGGTGAATTTGTATCTGAAATAACTCGTTTATTTTCAACTTTACACGAAAAATGGTTATTGCCAAAGTTGTTTAGAATTGAATTTCCTACAAGTTTGGTTCTCATTAATTTTTTCCTCGGATCGATATTTTTTTATTTACACCCGAAAAAAGGGGTCAAATTTTTGTCTATTGAATGACTCTTTTTTTCAATTACATTTTTAGAAAGTCAGTATATTATCGTTTATACGAAAAAATCAATAATAAACGAGATAATAGAATATTCCACCCCCCACCCCCCCTCTTTTTAGGTTTAAATCGAAAAATCTCGATCCTACGGACAAAAAATGTAGGAAATTCAATTTTAAACAACTTTGATGGTAAACATTTTTCGTGTAAAATTAAAAAAAAAGAGTTATTTAAGAAACAAAAATTCAACTCCCTCTTTTTAGGTCTAAATCGAAAAATATCGATCCTACGGAAAATTCGTAGGTACAAAAAATGTAGGAAATTTAATTACAAACAACTTTGATAGTGAACATTTTTCGTGTAAAATAAAAAATAAACGAGTTATTTAATAAACAAAATTCAACCCCCACCTCTTTTGAGATCTACATACAAAAATATTGATCCTACGGAAAAATTGATAGGAACAAAAATGATAGGAAATTCAATTTCAAACAACTTTGATAATAAACATTTTTCGTGTAAAGTTGAAAATAAAAGAGTTATTCAATAGACAAAAATTTGACCCCTTTTTTCGGATGTAAATGAAAAAATATCGATCCTAGGTAAAAATTAATGAGGACCAAACTTGTAGGAAATTCAATTCTAAACAATTTTGGTAATAACCATTTTTCGTGTAAAGTTGAAAATAAATGAGCTATTTCAGATACAAAATTTACCCCTTCAATTCAAGATGGCGGAAAATGCATGAGGGTTGGACTTCCGAAAACCATAATGTAGACTCACAGTGACCCCCCCTAACGACTCCCGAAGAGAGACCCGCTCGCGGAATTTTTTCCGGGTCAGGCCCTTCTTTGGACTAATCCGTTTGGGCTATTCCGGATTCCGGCGATCCGGGACTACATGGGACGGCAGCCTTACACTCCCTCCCGACTATCTGCTTTTTACACATTCAATTCAAAGTATTGTGAACAATACTATCGCATCTCTTTGCTTAGAAGCTACATACACCAATTTTCGTAAGACACTATTTTTTATTTAAGTACGGGTGGCTTACATAAATGATAATACATCTTAAATGACTAAAGGTATTTTTAATATAATAAAGTATTTCTGTTCCTCATAGGCAGAATGATAATATACAGATATACTATATATATATTAGGGTGATTCAAAAAAGAAAAAAAAAAATTCTTTTTTCTTCCAAACAGGCTCAAAAGTTTCTTTTGGGTGTAAAACCATTATTGTGAAAATATGAGCCCTTAATATTAATATTAAGATTGTGCTCATCGCATTTTTTCAATTCTCATAAGAATAACATGGGAAAAATTATTTTTGTCTCTTCTGATTTTTATACCGTTCAAACAACTGATTGACTTATAAATCGCTGTTCTCATCTTTATGGAGAATTGAACGCTCTACAAAAAAGGTCTGATAACATTTTTTTATTTGTCCACGCGTTCAAAAGTTATTCAAGATCAAAGTTCAATTTTTTTAAAATTTGATCGAATTTTGTGAATTACACCGAAACTGTTGGTTTTAGTGTCAAAATAAGGATCAAATTTTTTGTCAAACATAAATTGAACTGATAAATGTTGACCAATGATTTTTTTTATGCAATCAAATAATTATGATGCTTTTAAGGAATTTCTTCGCAGAATTTCAGCTAAAAAATTTATATTAGGTTAAAAAATCATGTTGATTTCAATTTAAGCAGATATTAAAGACAGGTATTCTCAATTTTAGTCTTTATTTGAATGCAATCTTTCAAAAATAATTTCGTGAGTTTCCGTCTCAAAAATTTTAGTATTTTATCTTCAATATTTAAAAAAAAATTTGTATAATTCCAGATACAAATGGCGAATTTCTTCTTTTGAATTTTCAATCGATAAACACTATTGTTTTCTTGCTCCGTCGATAAAAGAATTATTTCTATTTATTATTTATGTTTGACAGAAAATTTGATCCTTATTTTGACACTAAAACCAACAGTTTCGGTGTATTAATTCACAAAATTCGATCAAATTTTAAAAAAATTGAACTCTGATCTTGAATAACTTTTGAACGCGTGGACAAATAAAAAAATGTTATCAGACCTTTTTTGTAGAGCGTTCAATTCTCCATAAAGATGAGAACAGCGATTTATAAGTCAATCAGTTGTTTGAACGGTATAAAAATCAGAAGAGGCAAAAATAATTTTTCCCATGTTATTCTTATGAGAATTGAAAAAATGCGATGAGCACAATCTTAATATTAATATTAAGGGCTCATATTTTCACAATAATGGTTTTACACCCAAAAGAAACTTTTGAGCCTGTTTGGAAGAAAAAAGAATTTTTTTTTTTTTTTTTAATCACCCTAATATATATATATATATATAAATTAGGGTGTGTCGAAAATGAACTTTTCTTTTTTTTTCCGCTCCTACCACTCAAAACTTTAGGTTTTGACTTTAAAGAGATCCTCGTTCAAGGAGGGCGCTGTAACTTGAAGTTTAGAGGTCGCTCAATGAGGATTTAGGATTCCCATCTAATTATCACGTAAAGAATAAGCCGAAAAAGAACGACATCGCCAATTTTTTGGTTGCCAGACATCATTTTGAACGAAAAACAATATATTTTACGTGTTAATTAGATGGTAATTCTAAATCCTTGTTGAGCGAC
The DNA here is from genome assembly GCA_963978835.1 of Tenthredo scrophulariae. Lineage (NCBI taxonomy): Eukaryota > Metazoa > Arthropoda > Insecta > Hymenoptera > Tenthredinidae > Tenthredo > Tenthredo scrophulariae. The sequence goes on from OZ022234.1 coordinate 5,992,208, forward strand.
TCCAAGCTGATTTATTCGAATATTACGAGGGACGCCAATTTCAGACGTGCCACGAATATCCCTAGAGTCCGTCTGCTATTTGTTTCCGATTGTTGTCAAATATAAATGGCGTCAGACCGTGGCAGGAATAGGTTATGTTTGTGTGAATCTAGCAGACGACAGAACTAGGGATGTTACTGAAAAGTTGGTAGAGTTGCTAGCGCGATTCTGCCGGCCAATGATATTCGAATAAATCAGCACCTGCGCGCTTGGAACCTGTAATTTCCACATAATCGCCCGGTATATGGGGAATTCCACGTCAACTCGACAAACCAAAAACATTGACCCTCTTCGATTTTTTCATTAATTTTTTATACGATAGCTCTCAGTTCGAAACGCTTCTCTGATTTTTTTTTCAAATTTTTTCATCCAACCGTTTTTGAGTTTTGAATTTTCGAAAACTCGAAACAGCGCCGTAATCGATTTTATTGGATAAATTCTCTGAAATACTATAGCCAACGACGAACATTTTTCGGTTATGAAAAAAAGTGGAACGACTGTGGGTCCTATTTTTTTCTATTTTTTTTTTTGTCGTCACGAACAATTTTCCTTCCAAAACTTCGATTGATGATGCATTTTACATAGGAAACAGCGGAGGGATACGAAAATCAGTTCATTGATGAAACGAAGTTGTGTTAATTTATTTTTGATTTGAATAATTTCTTCTCATACACTCTTTTCAGGAACAATCTTTTTTTCTCAATAAAATGTAGTTTACTTTCTTCCTGTCCGGAAAATAGTTTTGTAATAACTCTGCCGTTCGCTTGCGGAATTATACAATGTAACTTTTGAGTTCCCGGTTGATAATGATGTTTCTTTCGCGCAATTAATTGAATTTATTATTCAATTAGTTCCGATAGACAAACGTTACCATTCACGTAAAATTCTTGAAATGAATGCATTATATTTGATTAAATAAAATTTTCGTATCCCTCGGCTGTTTCCTATGTCAAATAAATCATCAATCGAAGTTTTGGAAGGAAAATTGTTCGTGACGACAAAAAAAAAAAAAAAAAATAGAAAAAATAGGACCCACAGTCGTTCCACTTTTTTTCATAACCGAAAAATGTTCGTCGTTGGCTATAGTATTTCAGAGAATTTATCCAATGAAATCGATTACGGCGCTGTTTCGAGTTTTTGAAAATTCAAAACTCAAAAACGGTTGGATGAAAAAATTTGAAAAAAAATTAGAGAAGCGTTTCGAACGGAGAGCTATCGTATGAAAAATTGCTGAAAAAATCGAAGAGGGTCAATGTTTTTGGTTTGTCGACTTGACGTGGAATTCCCCATATCATCACATTTTGGATTTACTGTAATGTTGCAATCCAGTTATTTTTCGCATCACTTCGTCAGATTCTCTCATCTCAATCTTCTAGTACCTTCGCATTGTCATCACACTTGTTATCTCTGTGATTCGACCCATCTCCAATGCCACACGTGCTGATGATTTGTCTGTGAAACAAAGACAAACGTTAGTTAATGAATTTTCAATCAATTATACAGAGCTAGAATTTATTATATTGTCAGCTAAATATTTATGATAGAATATAAATGACAGAGGCTTTGTGAATATATCAGCGACTTGATCTTTTGAGGGAATCCACCCTATTGTTACCAAGTTCCTTTCTACACACTCCTTCACGTAGTGATTTCGCACCTCGGTCATAATATGTCTCAACTTATTACCTCCACTGATCTTAGCGCTTGCTTCCGCAGCTTCATTGTCGCAACACAGTTTCATGGGACAAAATGACTTATTTAAAATTAATTTTAATGAATTGTTCATTGCAATCAATTCTTCGTACGTGTCACTCATTGCGATGTATTCCGCCTGACATGTAGATAGGGCGACATACGGTTGTTTGTGTGTTTTCCAAGTTATCGCGACGGCAAATAATTTAATTATATATCCTCACGTTGTGAGCGAATTGAGACAGTCGGCAGAGCTTGCATCTGAGTACGCTTTAAAGTCATCCCTTCCTCCAGAATATTTTGATCCCATGGTTTTTATACCCTTCAAGTATCTAAATACTATCTTAACCATTTGCCAGGTGTCTGCTTAACACATTCACGGCATAAGTTATAACCGGTCGAGTTGCCCCAGCCAAATAACAACAAACTGCCTATAGCTTCCCTGTATGGAACATTTTCTCTCGTCTCTGTTTTATTTAATACTTCATCATTAAAGTTCTCTTCTCTCAATTTTCTTTCTCTGTTGGTTACTTGCATAGTAACCATCGGGGTCTTCTGTGGGTGCATCATTGAATTTAAATTTGATCAAGATTTTATCAATATATTTTTCCTGATTGAGAATGGTTTCCTGTTTGTCTGTTTTTTTTTTTTTAATTGAAATTCCAAGAAATTCTTTTCGTTCACCTAATTCACTCATCTCAATTACATATTGTAATTTTGTTTTCACATCTCTCAATTTAGTTTTATCATTACTTGCCATTATTATGTCATCAACATATAATACCAAAATTAGGAATCTCTCACCATCTCTCCAGGTAAATAGACACGGCTCATTCTGATCATTTCTTAGCCCTACACTCAATGCTACTTCAGTAAATCTTGTATTTCATTTCTTTGGACTGATTCGCAGCCCATACAGAGCTTGTTTCATTTTGCACACTTTATTTCCTCTCTCTTTTTGTCGAGTATTCATACCTTCCGGGATTTTCATATAAATTTCCTCGTTTATTAACCCGTTTAGGAAGGCAGTTTTTACATCTAATTGACACATCTCTAAATTGTATTTATTTATGATAGCAAAAACTGATCTTATCAGAGGCAATCTAGACACAGGAGCATAAGTTTCTCTTAGATCGTATATGTTTTTTTCTTTGAACCCTCTTATCACAAGGCGTGCTTTATATTTTATTTTATTATCATTATCTATTTTCCTTTTGAAAACCCATTTAGAATCTATTATGTTAGCTTTTCTACCATCTCTCATCATGGTAGGTCTATCGACTAATGTCCACACCTCATTTTTGTGCATTGAATTTACTCCTCACCCACTGTTCTCTGTCAAAGTTCATGCTCTTCAGTTCGCATCGCGTCTCCATATGACACTGGGTCTTGCTTAATCTGTGCAATCATCGCATGATGAATCTTATCCTCAGTTTCACTCATCTCTTTGTCATTTTCATTACTCAATCGCATCGCATGTAATATGTGAATTCTCTCTTTCTCATCTCTTGTTATATCAGAAAAACTGGTGTCACTGACTTTATTTGTATCAGTTGTCTCCGTTGGAGCATTAATTTGATTTTTCAATCGTCCTCTTTTTCTTTTCGCATCTCCCTCCGGTTTTAAAACCATTTCCTTACCAGTTTTCTCTTCATCATATTCAACTAACCACTTCTCTTTATCAGTTTCAGTTTGCTCAACAGGCCAATCTTTTATGCTGTTCTTTTTGTACCTGTCTCCATAAACTATTTTCCATTGAAGCGCGCATTTCTGCTTTCATAAAATTCACCTTCCTTAGGTTTCAAAAACTGATAGCCACTAGGTGTATAACTCACCAAAATTACAAGTCCCCCTTCATATCCGAACTTAGGACCAGTCTTCCTCTGGACTTTGATATAAGCTACGCATCCAAAACGTTTCAGCTGATTCATGTCCTTTGCATTGGTATAATCATGTCATTTGACTTGCGAGGTGTTCTATTATACGCGTATACTGCTGCACTCAAAGCAAGATCCCACATATTTTCTGGCAATTTTGCATCGTACATATACGCTCTCACCTTTTTTTGTATCGTCTGGTTGAATCGTTCCGCCACACCATAAGTTCAGGTGTATCCGGACTCGCAAGTTGCTGTTCGGCACCTTAATTCTTTAGTACTTCAATAGTATAACCCTCTGTATACTCTGTACCTTGACCTGCGCGCAAATAGCACACTTTCGCATCTCTCTCTAATAAATGTCTAGCGCTTCTCACAAATGCTCCGAAACAGTGACCTGTTTCATTTTTTGCTTTCATTGGGTATGCCATTGCTAATCTCGAGTAATCATCGATAAATACGGCAATATACCTATAACCTTTGGAATAGGATATTGGACTAATAGGTCCCATTGTATCTGAATGGATAATTTATAGGGGTTCGGTCGCTCGTCTTCGTACCGAATTAAATGGCATTTTCTTAACCTTTGCAATAATACACACTTCACAATCAAGTATTGCCTCATCAAAAATCGCATCTTGCAATTCTTTGTTTTCTGGGAATTTTCGTTGCAGAGTTTCAAGATAAGCAATCGAAGCATGTCCTAATCTCACATGCCAGAGCATGGCTTTGTTATTTTTAGTATATAATTTATATTTCTTATCGAATGGGGATTCTCTATCTGACAACTCTATTAACGGTAACTCTTCTATATCTTGAAACTTTCTGTCCCAAACTGATGTAACAAAATTCGAGTTTTTATAAATTATTTTCTTTCTACTCTCACCTTTATTTTCTACATTCTCATCTCTATCTGTTATAAAATTGTTTTTATCTACTTTCTAATAACTTCGATTGTATCCGCTCCCTCCGTTCTTAAGTCCACTATCGACTCTTTTATTAGCAGATCTAATTTTACCACGATCCGTCTCATCAAATGGTTGAAAGATTATTCTAGAATTAGTTAGGTAGTTCTGTTGCACCTGAATCGGTTAGGAATTTAGTAAAGATTGTACTATGATCAAGACCGTCTTCTACATTATAACAGAAGTTGTTTTGTGTAGATGCTTTGAGTACGTTGGTTAAATATATATCTCACGTTTTTCATATCGCATCTCATCGTCAGTCGAGTTCGGACCTCCTTCCTTCTCATTTTGCTTGCCTTTTTGGTACATTTGATTTCCCCTTTCATTGGCGTTTATATTTTCATATCCGCCTCTTCCCCTATTATTTTTAAATCTTTTCCCATTTCCGCGTCTCTGGTCATAGTTGTTTCTTTTTGTTCCTCGTCTCTCATTATCATTATCATGATAATTTTTACCGCCTCTCGAGTATGGTTTATATCTGCCATACCTGTGATTTCCTCTGGTGAAGTTACGATTTGTGCGACTGCCCTGTCTCGATGGGTTAATGCCTTTTACTGGACAGTCAGCTGGTTTGTGATGAGTTATTTGCCCACACTCATAGCACTTTCTCAAGCCTGTGCCTTTGAACCTACAGTTGCTGGCTATATGTCCATTATCATCATACTCAACACCACTCTTTTGATTGTTTCTGAGCTTGAATAACAGCTCTAGTTTCAATTGGTTTGGATTGATTTTTATTGGTTTCTGCCTGAAGTAAAAAGAGTTTCAATTGATCATAACTAAGAGCTTTACCAGTCGAAGTTTTGGTCATGAATTCGACCGACTGCACCTCAAGGACCATAGTCATAATAGCATTGAAGGACGCGTCTCTCTTCTCAGATTATGACAGTGGCGTGACTCCTGATAAGTTCTCAGAATTTCTGACTAAGTCTTCAAACTTGTCACAGAAATCAGAAGCCTTCTCTTCGTTTGGATAGTGTTGCAAATCATACAAATTTTTTCTCAATGATGTAGACGTTGAATTGCTCTTACATTTTTTAGCTCTCTGATTTTATTCCAAGTCTCTATTGGATCTTTTATTTGAATTACTTGTGAGTGATAGTTTTGATCCAGGTGATTGATTAGAATATCTCTCACCTTATATATATATATGTTCTTCAATAATAGCTGTATCTAGATTTTTATTTGTCGCATTTTCAGGATTAATGACATAAAGTAACTCATGCGATCTTAACTCACATGTAAAGTAATCAAAGAAATGTTCAAACTTTGTACTTGTTGTTAATTTGTAATCGCGCCTCATGTTACAATCTTTACTCATAGTCTCTAATTTAGGTTTTGAAACGTTTTACATGGATATCTTCTCTATTTTTGCGTAAAAGAAACATTCTTTGGGCCGTTACGTGTTCAGAGTCGCACATAGAATTGCGCGACGTATTTTGTTTCATTGATTTCGGTGCCCAGGCAGAGATATTCCATTTAATAGCACCTTTTTTCCCAATGTTTTCAGGTCTGGTGGAATTGGGTAGGCAAATACCTTAAGGCCCGTCCCTAGTCGCCCACCTCCTTTTGATACAATGTTACACATTTCAATTGTTATCCGAGCCTAGGCGTCGAAATCGCAAAAAAGGCCAACGTCGCGCGAATTCTATTTTGATTCCGAACACATACGTCCAAAAACATGTTCGTTTTGTGCGAAAATAGAGCCTACAGATAGTTTTTACATTATCGGAATGTTTTCGAATTCGTTTCGAATTTCCTCGGCGTATAATGTAAAAACCATCTGTAGTCTCTATTTTCGCACGAAACGAATATTCTTTTAGACGTATGTGTTCGGAATTGAAATAGAATTCGCGCGACGTTGGTCTTTTTGCGTTTTCGACGCCTGGCCTCGGATAATAATTAAAATGTGTAACATTGTATCAAGAAGAGGTGGGCGACTAGGGACGGGCCTTAACAAACGTTTCTCTTTACTTTTAAAACTCAGCGTTTATTGATTTTTGTATTTTCTCCATATCGGAGACAGCACCTTGCGCACCTGCCAATACCTCTTGGTATTGTTTTATCCTATTTGTTGAGGCTAGGCAGAATCGCTTCACCAGAGTCATCATTTCGTTTAATTTCTTTTTTTCGTCTGCAATTTTAGAATCATAGTTTTTAATTTTTTCCAAGTTTATTCTTTTAATATCTATACTGAAATCAGAAAATTGGTCCTGTATTTTTGGCTTTGAAACCCATTCGTTCCAATAAAAATTAACCGCTTGTACGGCTATAATGGATGGTAAATTTTTACCTCCATGAACCTGATCCGTATGAATTTTAATATTCTTTCTCATCTCATTTTCTCTTCTCTCAGCATCTCTGCTATTCTCATCTCCTCGAGAAGAGTCGCTGTCAGTCACGCAGTTAGTCGCTCTGTGTATTTCTTCTTTTTACACTGCATCACTGTGGCTGAATTCTTCTGGCCGTATTCCAGTGGTGGGTGTGTTGTTCTCCTTGACGCAGAATATTACGGTAGGCGTTTTTGACTTTTGGTTTTTCACTTATTTCGTATTTTCTAAGTCATCTAACGGCTCATTATTGCCTGGCTATTTCCTTGACGTCTGTCTCTGTGCGCACGCACGGATGCGTGCGCCTAACTCTATTTTTGTTTTCGTCCATTACGTACATACATACATACATTCCTATATTCACGTTGCTCTGTTTACATTTCTGCCATGTCGGACGATGCGGAAGCCAGTGCTGTGCCCGTAGACAGTCTGTCTCCTTTTAACCGCCTGTCATTTACCTCATCAGCTGATTTCGACTTAGATGCTATGAGAGCTAAATTGTCTAATCTTGATAGCCAATTTTTCAAATATATTAGATCATCGCGTGAGGCTGTAGAAAAAAAGACAGTGTTGCAAGAGGTCTTTCTTAGTTATCAGGCTGCATTCAACTCATTGGCCATGGCTTACTCCCGACTCGACGGAAAATCTGACAGCTCGCGCGCGTGTGCAAAAGCTGTCAACGAATCATGTTCCGAAATTCTTCGTGTGTGCACTGCTAGCGCGAAGAAGGCTTGTAGTGATGGCGTCAAAGAAACTATCTCTGCTGCTGCTAGTAGTAGTAGTCCCGCATCTTATGCTGCCGTGGCAAATCGTGCGTCTTCTAAAATTCGCGTTCCTAGAGGGCCTACGGTTGAGGTCCCTAAAACTACTAGTTTTGTCATAGCCCCTATGGCTGCATCGGTTAACAACTTTTCATCATCTGTTGCCACGAAAAATGCCCTGTTCAAGGCTGTGAATCCTGCCTCGCTCGCGATGAAAGTTGAACGGGTCTCGGGAGCTCGGAATAATGCCATTCGTATTGAGGCTAGCTCGGTTAACATGGATCGGGTGCGTGCTCTTCCTGCTCTTGCTAAGGCTGGACTAGAGGTCAGGGCGGATTCGAAATTGAATCCTCGTTTGGTGGTCCATGGAGTTCCGTCTGACATGAGCAAAGATGAAATTAGGTCCGACTTTGTAGCGTTGAACCTTGGCGGCATAGATAATCCCGAAGTTAAGGTAGTCTATCGCTTCCCTGTGAAAGAAGGTCGTACCCGCACGAGTTGTGTCGTCGAGGTGCCTCCCCTGGTACGTAAGAGCCTGCGGGATACCTCTAATTCCCGCATTTACCTCCGATTTTCAGCCTGCCGTTTTGATGATCATGTTGTTGTCCGGCAATGTTACAAATGTCTTGCTTTTGGACACCTAGCCAAGGACTGTAAAAATTCCCCTCGTTGTGGTCACTGCTCAGGATCGCATGAGTTGAAGGACTGCCAGAAAAGAGGTGATGCGCCTTGCTGCTTTAATTGTAAAGCTGCTAAGGTGCAAGATACATCGCACTCTGCCTTGGACGGTAAAAAATGCTCTATACTCAGTAGGCGTTTAACAGATAAGGTTCGTAATATTAATTATGGATAGAACAACACCTACTTCGCATGACAATCTCACAATATGTCACGTAAACTGTCAGTCTCTTGTTGCTCACTTGGACGAATTTCGTGCTTTCTTCAATAATTCTAACTATCATGTCATTTGCATGTCTGAAACCTGGCTGAAACCTGCTATCTCTGACGACTTGGTTCGACTTCCTGGCTACCAACTGTTTCGGTGTGATAGAACTGGGCGTGGTGGCGGCGGAGTAGGCATCTTCGTCCATAACTCACTCCAAGCCCGTGTCCTGGATTCTTCTGGTGACATCTACTTGCATAAACCTGAGTACATCCTAGTGGAGGTATCGCCGGTAAGCTCGTCGAAGCTTCTACTCGCTTCTGTCTACCGTCCACCACATATAGGTTACCTTGACGAATTTATGAGCTGTCTATTGGTCCATTCTTCATCTTACTCCAATCTAGTAATAATGGGTGATTTTAACACTGATATGACAGGTAACACCTTTGATAGTAACCACCTGCGAGGCTTTGTTGATTCATCTAACTTCTTCCTACTTCCCTATCAGCCTACGCATATCCTTCGCGATTCCTCTACTTGGTTGGATCTCTGTATAGTTGATGATTCTGACAAAGTGATCGATCATGGTCAGCATGATGTCTCATTCATGTCGGCGCATGATTTGATTTTTGTCTCATATAATGTCAGGGTACAGCGTCGCCAGCCTCGAGCCTTTACCTGTCGGGACTTCCGTACGTTTGATAAACATAGATTACTTCAGTGTCTGGAAGCGATAGATTGGAGTCCTTTCTACCAAGTACAATCCATCGATGAGAAAGTTGAGTTTCTGAATTTAGCCATGCTTGATTGCCTTGACCGTCTTGCGCCCTTACATCTAGTTTGCCCGCGTACGCTTCCTGCACCCTGGCTCACGCCTGAAATCAAGCTTTTAATGACGCAGCGAAACAGAGCTCGCAGAAAATGGCGAAGAAACAGATTAGCTTCATTGTATGATAGGTTCAAGTCCCTGCGCAACGAAGTGCAGACTAAGGTTAAAGCAGCCAAGAAAGCTTACTATCTTTTAAAACTGGGAGGTCTTAGAGATCATATTACGGTCTGGAAGGAACTACGTCGCTTAGGACTTGTTCGATCGCGCACTTCCGATCGCCAACTGGTGGTCCCTGCTGAGGCTCTGAATGCACACTTTGCGAGCGCTGGGGGTGACGATCACGATGTCTCTCCTTCCTCTTCTTCGGAGCGCTGGTTTCTAGGCGAAGTAAGCTACGATGACTCGAAGTTCTACTTTGAAAATATCTCCATTGATATCTTGGTTAAATCCTTGCTCTATACCAAATCGAGATCTGCGGGTGCGGATGGTCTCTCTTCGGAACTTATCGGACTTGCCCTACCCTCGATCTTGCCGCATATTCTTCATCTTTTTTCTTTCTCCCTTACTTCTGGTTCCTTCCCTGAGCTGTGGAAGTCTGCTCTTGTTTGCCCTCTCCCCAAAATCAAGTCACCTATAAACTTCAATGATTATCGCCCTATCTCTATCCTGTGTTCGCTATCTAAGTCTTTAGAGAGAATCGTCGCTGACCAGGCCATGGGCTTCCTTGATAGACGGAATCTTCTGGACCCTCACCAGTCTGCATATAGGAGAGGACATAGTACCCACACGGCGCTCATCCGTGTCATCGATGATGTCAGACAGGCCATGGATACTCGCATGGTGACAATTATGGTTTTCTTTGACTTTTCTAAGGCCTTCGATCGTGTCCGTCATGGCTTGCTAGTTGATAAGCTCAGGCTCCTTGGATTTTCTAACAACGCACTACGTTGGTTCTGTGCCTATCTCGACTGTCGTAAGCAGGCCCTGAGACCTGGTGATGGTTCTATCACTTCGTGGCGACCTGTCATCAATGGTGTCCCACAAGGCTCAGTCCTCGGTCCATTACTTTTTACACTGTACATGCTTGACCTTAAAGACTGTCTTAGGTACTCTAGCAGGAATATCTACGCGGATGACTTGGTGATCTACCATCATTGCCACCCACATCAGCTCTCTCAAGGCATCGCTGAGGTCAATGAGGACGTGGTTCGTATCTCCGACTGGGCCACACGCAATGGACTGCTGCTGAATGGAGCCAAAACCAAAGCGATGGTACTGGGTACACGTCGTTACATCAAGGCCATTGATTTCTCTTCTCTACCTGCTATATTGGTTGGAGCGGATCCCGTGCCTTACTCGGATCAGGTGCGTCACCTGGGAGTCACTATCTCCAACACTCTATCCTGGGGTGCTCATGTGGCGGACGTTACCAAGAAAATCAACGGAACATTGCACCAGCTAAAACTTTGCCGTGATCTGCTTCCTCGAGCCTTGCGGGAGCGTCTGATTTCCACCTTGATCTTCCCGCACATTGACTACTGCTGCACGATATATCTGGATTTGACCGACGGACTTGACTTGCAGCTCCAGAGAGCGCTTAACTCCTGCGTACGATTTATATTCGACATCAGGAAGGATACGCATATCACGCCATACTATAGCAAACTTAAATGGCTTAAAGTTGCTGCGAGACGAAAATACTTCCTTGGGTGTCTGTTATACAATGTCATTCAGACCGGCATACCATCTCACATGTCCGTCAATCTTGATCGAAGACCGGCATCAAGTCGTACTACGAGGGCCCCGTTGGATCTTCTCTACGTGCCTTCCTGCAGGACCGAATTGCTCATGAACTCTTTCATGACTGCTGCTCCTCGTTTCTGGAATAGTCTACCGTTGGATATCCGTACTTCTTCCAGTATTGGCATCTTCAAGAAAATGCTACTCGATCATCTACTCTCTCTTGATCCCCCACCTTGACTTTTCTATCTATCTATCTGCGTACCTGGCGTAGGTTTTCTGCAGTTTCCCTCATGCCATTTAACCGAATGGAGGTACATGCACTAAGTCGGCTGCAGCCGCAACGTTCTCTCTTCACATGAAGCTTAAAATTCGAATTCAACCTTTATTTGTGAATCTCATTATTTACTCTATCTATCTTCTGTTTCACTTTTCTTTTCTGTTTGATAATTATTGTTAATCTTACATTTATAACTTCTATGCAATTACTGACTGCTACCTTTGTCCATATGTCTTTACTTCTCTTGTTATATTGTAAACTATGCTACTGCGCTTGAGGGGATACTATCCCAGAGCGCCTAATAAATGTCTCTCTCTCTCTCTCTCTCTCTCTCTCCACTCTCACCTCCACGTCTATTTCCATCTCCTTTAAGTAATTGTTCCTCATCTTCCTTGTTCAGATTCTCAGGATTTTCCTGACGGCTATTATCTCCAGGTATATAACTACCCAGGGACCTTTTCCCTCTTGTTTCTCAGTCCACTCTGTCAATACTCTCCACTCTTCCGCGTCCATTGTACTCTTAGCTGTGAAATCAAATCATCTCATGACTAAGATTCGCATTAATGTTTCATACCTGGAGCTGTGCCTCGAACCTGGTTGACCGAACAACAAATATGGCCAGATCGAAGCGAGCAATTGTGTATGTAATCCGAACACAAGACCACACATACAACCACCTTAGTAATTCAGACAGTAATCGAATGCACGGCACCAATCATTCTCCGAACAACCCGTCAGGGTCTTGCTTATTAGTATTTTTATACAAGACAGCATCATACTATAGCAGTATAGCAATAGCAAATGTTACTTATTTGGGTGGATTTCATTTTTCTTATTTCGGTTTGTGTACACAACAATTAAAAACCTATACTACACCTGCTTGGTAAGGTTCATCTCGCATCTCTACATGAAATAGCACTCTATCTCCGCTAATTTCGAGTGCAACTTCCTCGCCAGCATTAGTCCAGTCGAATTAAACATGAGATCTATTCAGGAATATGATATATCTGTAACTTTTTTTACGAGTTCATTATATCCCCACGAGTATGCCTGTGATTTATCCAAAAGATTTTCGGGTGCGTTTAGTAGCAAAAGATTGTTAAACAATTGAATGACTACTTTTCGCGCTCTATTTCTTTTCCTGACGGTTTTACAACAAAATGCATCATACAAAAGTTGTTCGTCTCAACGTCCCCGAAAAAATGATCCCTTACAAAATTATTTATCTTTATTAGTTTAGCTGCAAAATGCAGTAGGAAAAGTTTGTTCGACATTTTGTTTTTTGCCAGTCACTAACCGAATTTCCAACATACGGCTACGAAACTCATACTGGATCTAGTATGAATTGTCCTCTAAAAGAATCTGCAAACCCGATAGAGCTATGTATTCTAGTCTCGCAGTAATAAACGATCTGCGTAAATCCGTAGAATCGCGTTCCTTTTAAGGATAGTGGGCCCACATCGTACCGAAAAATCTGAGGGCTAGTTTTCGATATCCATTTTCGATATATGATGAAAAACAATTTTTTTGTTCAAAAATTAGTACTCATTCCGAGGAAATAAAATTTTCGCTTATAAACAAATGGTAATATCTGCGTCAATCTTCGAGTACTCGAAAATATTCTGGCATTATCTGATGGGGCTTTTTGAGACGCTGTTTTTTGAAAAAAAAATCATCCCTTAATCTTCATTAGAACCGGAGATACGGACAGGTTTACTTATTAATCCATAACTATTAATCTAACTAACATTTTCGGATTAATCAAGTTCGTACGTGATCTTGAGACATTCGGGTATCATTTACGATCTGTCTCATATTTCTCCGAAATATTTATTTCATTGCTACGACAGGCTGAATGCAACCGCGGGGTATGAAATCGCACGGCCCGCCGGGCGAGTCGAGTCGGGCCGCGCGGTAGTGAGCGGTGGGGAGCGCTCTAGCCAATCGCGGTCGACGTCGCACCGCTAAGTTAACAATTGGAATATCTCCCTTGAAAATTGTCGTAGAACATCGAGTTTTTTTTTTTGATTAGGCTATTTTTTTTTCACCCATCCGATTACGTTGTTCAAAATGATCGTTGATTGATACTTGTAGAATGAATTATCGTTTTTTCTTGACTTTCACCCCAAAGTTGCTATAAATGGTTAACAATTCTTTTCGGTGATTGGCCAATAATATTGTAAGTGTCAATCGAGCATGAACAAAGAAAATTTGAAATACCGGGGATCCACAAGGTCCGAAAAAATGTAGATTATAATATTTTTATTGCCCTATTTTCAGCTGCAGTGAGAGAGAAAATAATACCGATCACGTAACGTATCCGGTAGGTGTAGTAGACGAGACGGAAGGTACCACACCCTTACCTCCCGCGAAAAAAAAGGAGAAGAATGTAATGCGGGGGTATAAATGCCATGGTTTTTTTTTTCAATAAAAATTACTCAAATGCAAGCGTGTTTTATCCATTTCACCATTACTACTGAATTACTATTGATTTACAGAAATTTTTACAACGCGTCAGTTGGAAAACAAGAATAATCACGGTAAGTAATGCAAAGAAGTCAATTTCACCTGAATTTTCAGATTCTACGGAAAAAAGCATGTTAGTTGATAAAAAAAAACGCGATGTTCCACGACAATTTTCAAGAGAGATATTCCAATTGTTAACTTAAGTTAGCGGTGCGACGTCGACCGCGATTGGCTAGAGCGCTCCCCACCGCTCACTACCGCGCGGCCCGACTCGACTCGCCCGGCGGGCCGTGCGATTTCATACCCCACGGCTGCATTCAGCCTGTCGTAGCAATGGAATAAATACGTCGGAAAAATATGAAAGAGATCGTAAATGATACCCGAATGTCTCAAGATCACGTACGAACTTGATTAATCCGAAAATGTTGGTTAGATCAATAGTGATGGATTAATAAGTAAACCTGTCCGTATCTCCAGTTCTAATAAAGATTGAGGGATGATTAAAAAAAAAAAGCGTCTCAAAAAGACCTATCAGATAATGCCAGAATATTTCGGAGTACTCGGAAATTGACGCAGATATTACCATTTGTTTATAAGCGAAAATTTTATTTACTCGCAATGAGTACTAATTTCTGAACAAAAAAATTGTTTTTCATCACATATCGGAAGTGAATATCGAAAACTGGCCCTCAGATTTTTCGGTACGATGTGAGCCCATTATCCTTGAAAGGAACGCGATTCTACGGATTTACGCAGATCGTTTATTACTGCGAGACTAGAACACATAGCCATATCAGATTTGCAGATTCTTTTAAAGGACAGTTCATACTAGATCCAGTATGAGTTCCGTAGCCGTATGTTGAAAATTCGGTTAGTGACTGGCAAAAAACAAAATGTCGAACAAACTTTTCCTACTGCATTTTGCAGCTAAACTAATGAAGATAGATGATTTTGTAAGGGTTCATTTTTCCGGGGACGTTGCGACGAACAACTTTTGTATGAAGCATTTTGTTGTAAAGCCGTCAGGAAAAGAAATAGAGCGCGAAAAGTAGGTTTTCAATTGTTTAACAATTTTTCGCCACTAACCGCACCCGAAAATCTTTTGGATAAATCACAGGTATACTCGTGGGGATATAATGAACTCGTAAAAAAAGATACAGAAATGTCATATCCCTGAATAGATCTTTGTATATTTTTGGTATAATTCGACTGGACTACATGGTTAGTATCAAAATGAAAAATTCGTCTGTACCGATCACCAAATTGACCAGTATTTCCTTATCTGTAATTTCTGCAGAAATATTTATTAGCGTTAAAAACTCTCTTATTGTCTCATCAAATATCAAAGGAGTCACATCTCTCTTTCCTTTTATTTATTATGTTTATGATATAGTGATTTAGGGGGGATAGCCACTGTGAAAAATCGAAATTTTCTTTTTGCATCAATTTAAAGTATATACTTTCGAAAATATGTGCGTCAAATTTTGAGTAAAAATTCCGAAAATTGACTGAGTTACAGTCACTACAGTAAGAGCAGGTAGAACGACATGATACATAATTTCATATCAAGAAAAATCCAACACAAACTTTAAACGCGCTTTTCTCGGAACTACTCCATTCAAACTGGCTGCAACGATTAATCAAGAAATTATGAGTCGATTCTCAATTTTTTGTTTTTGTAATATTTGTCATTGCATTGGCTATGGTTGTACGTAGCCGATTTCGAAAATTTTAATAATTACTATTATTAAAAACTTAAATGCAAAAAAAAGGGCTTCAAAAGTACAAAAAAAGTTTAATCCGTCGCCATTTCGTAAAGAATCAAAAAAACAAAAAACGGCTACGTACAACGATAACTACATTTGGAAATTTTTTTTTTTCCAAAATAACCCGTTATCGAGATATCGATGCACCCGTGGAGGGCGAATTTTCTTTCAGGCCCTAAGTCAAGGCCCATATCTTTGTTCATTGTTATTATTTCTTAATAAAAATGTATATAAACCAAGTTTAACATACACTTGATAAGATAACGAAGATCCGATCCCTTTATTAATGAGTTATCTTAGTGAAAAAAATTCTTAAAAATCGGTTACTTTGAGAATAATAACGAGTGGAGGCACACGCATTTCAAACCGGTCGGCACGTTGTGCGGCATCGCATGTTTACAATATATATCATGTCGCTCGCTGTTTGAATATTTCTCATCTCTTTTCTTTTGTACATACACACGGTATACGTATGCAGCTCATCTGTCTCACACGCCACGCCTTGTGCCGCCAAATAATACGTGCACGTGCCCACCTCGTTGCGCGGTTGCCGCGCTTAACATGTTTAAACTCGTCTCTTCTTATTCTTTTCACATAACAATTTTTACTTTTATCTTTTTCTCAATCAATGCATCTATTCGTGTTTTCTTACTAAAACCGAATGAAATGACTAATATTGAATGAAGTCAAATACCCGGGATTTTATACTTGATGATGTACGTACTTTACTCATCGAACAAAAATTCGCTTCTACATCTCCAAGAAATTTGGTTCACACATCTCTATTATTTTTTCAATTTTTTTTTATTTACTTGCGTTGATCTTTACCAGGATCATTGTTCATGTTATTTTCCTCATCGCTATGGCTTGCCATTTTCAGTTCTCGTCTCCTCTTCTCTTCGGCCTTTGTTTTCTCACCTATTCAACACTCGCGTTGCCCTCAAACACAATTTTTATTTTTAAACACTTGATTTTCACTTGTCACTCGCGCGGTGGAATCGTGGTGGTCCCATAACCTGTTAGGATGTTGTGAAGCCAAGAAAATAAGATTATACTTGTGTTAATTAAGAATAGGTTCTTTTATTGAGATCCGCATCTCATCGCTTCCGATAGAGAAGAGAACAACGCAGCACACCGTAGTGGGGAGAGAAGACTCTCTATACATCTACATGTATTAGTATAGTGTAAAAGGAGATTAGGCGATACTTCTTACAAAAGAATACCTTGCAGTTTTTATCTCAAATCCTATACAACACAGAATCGACACTCACCGATGATGAAAAGTATATTGAAACAATTGTCAAATGCTGTTCCCACGATAAACCTGCAGACACAGAACGTCCAGAAGCTGTCACAAAAAATTGTACCAATCGAAGCAAAAAAACCAACTCCATTGCAGGTGACCAACGCGGGTAAACGACCGTAGCGATCAGCAATATAGCCGAAAATGAAGCCACCGATTATACTCCCAATAAAGAAAATAGATTGGGCGACTGAAGAGTAATAAGCTTTATCACAGACCCACTCGAGCTGAAATATTATAGGATTTTGAATAATTTCGAAAAATCTGATTCATAACTTGCGAATGACTTGAAATTTGAGACTTACTTCTCCGGCAATTGATACGTAAGGAATGTTGCTGTAATTGAATGTCCATCCGTGACGACACGATGTTTTTGGCCACGATAAATCAGCTTCCATTACGCCATAATTTAATAAGTGTGTGTAGTTCATATCGTACATTTGACATCTTGAGTAACGTCTATTTTTATCGCCTGATAACTCAAATTCGTCAGCAATTGGTATCGAAAGGCTGATTCTGCAACAAATCGAATTATAATTGGAAACTTCCAAGTGAACAGCAACTCTTCTGAGCTACCCTGCTATTAGAAATACACGACTACCCTAATGTTTGAAATATGTATACATACACACAATCTTCATTTTCCCACATCTTTAATACGTGGCATTCTCGCAAACGTGTAACACTCATCGGCTCTCGAACAGTGAAGAACTAGTGGTAATTTGTTTTAAGATAATAAAAAATGGAAATCATTTGGCTTTGATTAAGTTTATTGTTTCTGATTGTTTGACAGACTATTCAATGAACATAGTGTAGAAATGCTTATGAGGGGTATTCTTTGTCAATTCAGACACTTTCTTTCATCAACATTTAGATATTTCTTATAATTTGGCAGCTTGTAGAACGTCTTGGAGTAGGCATCTGTGAATCATCTCAGATTTTTAAAGCCAACCATTTCGAAAATGTACTTTTTTCAATTAGGCATTGGCCGATAGCGACCAGTGCCATCCTTCAACGCTGCCAACGCCAGGTAACACTGCCTCTTTCGTTTGCCTGTACCCTGTTCTAGATCGAACTGCAATGTAAAGAAATGTGCAAGCACTGAACAGTGATGTTACGCATTGAACCTTAAGCCACGCGAAGGAATCTGCAGATGCAGCAGTGATCCCATAATAAGCAATAAAAGATGGGAAGACAATGCACTCTCTGTCAGAACATCGTGGGACCAGACTTTAAGCACGAGAAGATGTGTTAAACACGGTTTTTCAATATTGTATGGCTTACGAATGATGGTAAAATCACATGAATTTTACGGAATATAATTATTTCCGTGGAAAACGAGCGATACCTGACTGGTGCGCAATATTAGATAACATCGCGTGTCAATAAAAAAACAGGCAGGGTTCGTGGTCCGAAAGAAATTCAAGTGTCATTTTGTGTTGCAAATTTGGCCTTCAACAAGACGCATGTAGAGAGAATCGTCTCAAGTGAAATCTAAGATCTGGGAACAGAAAAAGAACTAAGACCTTTTAGGAGAGTGATTTTTTTTTTTGTTCATACAGCTGTAAACATACTCAACAAAGGTCTGAGAAATCGTTAGGGACACGAAAAGTATTCTTCCAAACTCTCAGATGATGTGTAATTTTTTTCAGATTTCTAATCGTATTCTGAATCATGAAAAAAAAAAAAAAAACACCGGAGCAACATATATAAAACGACGAAATCGAGGTTTTTCGGAACCTACGGCTCGGAGTTTGATGGCGCGTGGAGCCTAAACGACTGACTTGACGTTAAATGCAGTATATAATATGCAATAAGTGCGTAAAATCGTTATACGCACGAGTTGCATATATGCTATTTTTGCAACAGTGTGCGTCAAATTCGAATCTTGCGAAAAATAATTGGTTATTTATACATCAAATAAACGTCAAATTATTTTTCTTCTATTCAAATTAAATTTCATAGTAGGTATATTATGCATGAAGTGCGTAAAATGCGATTATAGCATCAAACGAACACAAAGCGTAGATTTCAGATAATTCAAATCAGTTTCAAAATTTCAATAAACACTAACAAGATTGAACGCATCGAGCCAACAAAAAAATTAACGCATTCATAAACAATCTGAAAATTATTATTGTCATGGGACTGCGTATATTTTTGAAAACACTGCGAGGATACACTTTTAGGGCGATTCTATAGTTTATTTTCGATACAGCGTCGAATCGGTTAAAATACAATGGGGGGCAAAACCCCCATTTTCCCACCTTATAAAGTAAAATTATGTACAATACTCGACGGTTAAACTTCTTCTGATCTCGTGTGAATGCAACACTCGCTTTCGGCTCACGCTGTAACCTCACACTCGTCAGAAAAAGTTTTACCGCACTCGTATCGTAATGTACTATTGCGGACGGCTGCGCCAAAGTCTACTTTAGGTGCCTGTAGACGGTGCGCAAAGGGAGACTTTGGGTGCACGTGCAGCACCGTGCTCATCAGATTCGGCACCTGGGGCAGTTTGCACACAAAATCATCAACTTTGCACTAAACAACATAAATTCGAAATCGATCCTCAAAATGTCACCTACTTTTGAAGCGACGCCTAGGGCGCTTACCCCATTGGCCCATACGTGAACACGGCCCTGTGCATATGTTAAGAAAAATGTTATTTGAGTCATTGTAGATCATTTCACGCTCTCCAAAAAATATGCGCATAGCTTGTTAGTCTAACTCTTGTTTACAAATTTGAATAACTTTTTATTCCGTGATCATTTTGCGAATCACAATGAGTCCTTTTCATTGCACCTCAAATCAAAGCGATTAATCGTATTTCCAACCTCGAAAGACTAATTGGAGTAACTCTTCGAAAATCAATCCAGGGAATTTAGTAGGTAGTGATGCACACGATGCTTACTTTTGGTCATCAGTGAGATTCCATCCATTTAGTTCCGGCACGGTGCACCAATGTTCTTCCGGCGTAAGGGTGAGAAAGAACTGAGTGAAGTAGAGAAAAGCATAGGAAGAGGCGAATGGTAGGAGCAAGAAAAAAAGGAACCATTGATAACGTCCAGCACCGCCAATGTACGGAAGAATATGATCGAAGGTTTCAATTTTTTTCCTGGTATTTGTATATTCACCCTCTGCTGTATCCACAGATGGCGTCATTCTCTATCTTCTTTTAATACTCCTGTGTTATGGTTTATTTCTATGAACACAAAACTTGTACGATTTTATTTTACAGGCTTATTGAAACTTCAAAAATTCCAAGTTAATTCTGATGTCAATGCACGCTTGATTATACTCATCACGAACAAGCTTTAGCTGTCCAAGAACTCTCGATACTTTTTTTTTTTTAATTCAGTTGATATTCGGGTAGGCTAAAAAGGCTACTTTGCAACGCGTAATACAGCCATGCATGATCACTGATTGTGCAATGTGTGATTTTAAAGAACACGAAGATTCAACCAAAGATAAGCGCTTCGTCGAGAAGTCTTCGCTTCCAACTGAACCGGTCAGTTGTGGATATAGTGTATCTTATACCTCTCACCCGCCCCGGTCCGACTCACCAACAGCCGTCGACTCAAAACTCAGAAACAGATCATTGGTCACGTGGTCACGTGATACTTTCATCTGATCATTATTATTATCATTCGATGAGGCCCACCTGCAATATGTACCTTGTGCTATTCCCGCAAAAATCATTTCATAAACGAGAATACCGGCAGTTTAAAGATTCAACTAAAAGTATTATATATATATATATATATATATATATATATATATATATATTATATATATAGAAACTGACGAACACGTATAATTATGCAATGCACAGGCGCGTGTCCTCTGTGATTTGTCCTGATACCAATGCTGGCGCCTTGGTATTAGCGCGTGAGAGTTCGTATACATACATGTCATTAGGCACTATAATACCAAAATGTAGTATTCATCGTGTCTTCGTGTTAACCCTCTGGCCACTACCCTTTTCCGAAGTCCCATCAATCAACGTATCGCATAGGGTCACTGACGACCCCGGCAGTGACCAGAGGGTGGAATGAATTTTTTTAGGTGGTTGCTATCTGGTCTGATCCGGAATGCTTAGCGCGAATCCAGGTCGAACGTTAGAAGATAAATTGAAATTGTTATGATCAATTTATTACAATGCATGATGCGTTGAGCAACACCTACTAATTGTAATTAACTGCATATATTGATACGAAGTAAGGATTTGTAGATGAGAAAAACACCGCGTAATTGCTGCCAGTATTCGATCCGTGACGCACGCTTTCGCTCGCAATACTAGTCGCACGCTCTACCAACTACACTAAACTATTCATTGGAATAATTCATCACTTTTTCGTATTTATTCTGAACTTGGCATATATGTCTCAATGATGCAGTCAAGATATTTCAACTGAACATCCGAGTTCTAAATATCTTCTTGATTCCATTTTTTTCCAACAGTCCCAAAAGTTCTCACTCACTGCATGCTTACAATAAATATGTAATAATATCTATGAAAATCCAGTCTGTCTTACTGAATATTTTCAGTGGGGTAGCAAATTGACTTTTAAATAATAGTTGATATCGACCCCTTAGTCGAAAAACATGCAACCCCAGAATAAACTGGGAAAACATGCTACCTGAGAATAAGCTTCGAAAACGTAGGACTCGAAAATAAGCCTGGAAAACGTCCTACCCGAGAGTGTGCTCCAAAAACATGCTAGCCGAGAATAACTTTCAAGAATATACTATCTCACGTCTGAAATTTTTTGGAGAAAAATTTGGTTGGTAACACTGCTGCTCGCATAAAGACGAACAAAACTATCTTTATTCCCATTTTTACATAGAAATTCATCAGTCACAGCAAAAATGTTCACATAATTTCATTATTTTCATGATGACAAAGAATTCGATAAACCTCATTATACATATTATAGGCTGTCCGTTATTTCCCGAATTGACTCTTTCTACTTGGGTATGGACCAAATTATCAGTTCATAGCCTAAAAACAATTATGCTATTTTTTTATTTTTTTATTTTTCAAGAGCCAATAACCCCTGCCTGTAGGACGATACTTGTCCCATTTGATTAACATGGGATTTTTTCCCTTTTTAGACTTTAATTCTTTATTTTCGCTTACTACTTTCATTACCTCATCAAATATTGTTGATTCTACTATTGTTCTGACCTCTTTGGATAGACATATTTGTACATTGATGGAAAAAAAATTGCAAGTTTTGAAGCGGTAAAAATTTTTTTTTTACCATATTGTTTAATATCTTTCGAATATTTTTTAATTTAAACAAAAAGCATTGAAAAGTCAATAAATTCAAAAATATTCGAAAATGTTCAAAAATTACTAAAAAATACGGTAAAAATAAATTTCGAAAAAAACTTCAAAACTTCTGAAATTTTTTTTTTTCACCAATGTAAAAATATGTCCATCCAAAGAGGTCAGAACAGTAGTAGAATCAACAATATTTTATGAGGTAATGAAAGTAGTAAGCGAAAAAAAAATTAAAGTCTGAAAAGGGAAAAAATCCCATGTTAATCAAATGGGACAAGTATCGTCCTACAGGCAGGGGGTTATTATTGGCTCTTGAGAAAAAAAAAAAAAAAATAGTATAATTGTTTTTAGGCTATAAACCAATAATTTGGCCCATACCCAAGTAGAAAAAGTCAATTCGGGAAATAACGGACACCCTAATACATATCCATTCAGGAGCGTTTTCGTGCACGATACAGTCCGGATGAAAGCGGATAGAATTCGAAGCTTGACAATTAAGGATTCGGAATTGGATCCAGAAAGACCCAGATAAGAACCGGATGAAATTATTTAACCATATAGAAAACGTACAAAGGCGCAAACAACGCGCCCCGGAACCTATCCGGAAATCTTATCCGGTTCCTATCCAAGTCTATCAGAAGCTATCTGACATTTTTAGTAGGGGATTTGTGTGCATTCTCTTGGGAACATTGATATACGTATCAAAATTATTATACTTTGTCGTACCAGACATATTCCTTCGTTGATGGAAATCGCCACAGCCAAAGTTAGCCTCATTTAACCTCGTTTCAAGACAGTTCTCAGCTTAAGTGGTCTTGGAAATAATCTTGCGACAATGTTTTGTAGGCTTAGAATTTATTTCGTCCGATTAATATATAACACAAAAATTTGCCGCTTCGCACGCCTGAATAATCAATTGCAATTAATTACTGGTGTGGCTACTATACATATAAAGGCGTACGGTGTAACGACGATGGTATCGCTGTAAAGGCTATGATAAATATTTGAAATGAAAATATAGCTTTCTATACTTTGCTATACTGTGGTCATATGAAATCTTGACTCTAGATAGAAATATAAGATATGTGCGAAATTTTTAATGCAGTGCACGGTGAGTAGTTTGACCAATCTACCAGGCAAAACCATTTCATCAAAATATCTATCATTGTATTTTTTCAAAACCAAATACTGTCTCCAATGTATCTCCTAGTGGTTTTTGCAACAGAGATATGTGTCATGTATTTTTAGCTTTCATTGACTCTTGTCGGTCGTGATTCACAGTGTACCGTTTGAGCACGTGTTTGAATCATTATAGACGGTAATTTATTCATATTTACGCGAAGTGAAAGCTTCTAATGGAGGGAAGTGTATTTTAATTCTTGGTCATATTCCGTAGATTACGGTCCTCACCTATATCAAAATGACATAATATAGATCTGGATTTTATGGTAATACAACAAAGAAGTCAGGATTTCCAAGCTTCATGCATCCATCACATTGAAGTGTGTAATGCGCAACTACGTGACTGACCTAAGGACGACTAGATAGCAACTAATGCACGATCATGCATCCATGCATCGCGAGGAATATCGGCTTGAAACATTTTCTAAAGAAAAATAGATCATTACGCTGTTTCAAATTTTCGATGAATGAAGAAAAATAAAGTGAGTCTGTTGTTTCCGGTGTAAAAAAGGTTTCAACCTCGCGGAACAATCACCAATTAGACGTTTCTACTTTAGATTTAACGCCTTGTCATTTACAACCCTGTGAGTGCACACGTAGTTATTCCAACCCCCAATTTTTTTGTGAATGGTGCATTGCTTCGCGCAGCTTTGACTTCGGACACGTTGTTTCATAACTAAAACTGTAGCGCAATAGATGAAACTCGTTAAAGATAGCGCCACTAGAACGAGCCTTGTGGCATCATAACATCTTCGATCCATGCCCACTACGCAGCGCATTAGCTTAGCTAGTCTCTCGCTAGCGCTCAACTGGACTAGGCTTCCACATATAGGTATACGAAGTCCTAGTTCCAATCTTTGTCCACCACCGGACATCAGGGTGCCGTCCCATGTAGGACCGGCACGGAAAAACGGAACGGGATCTAGTGACCTTTTCCATGTATTGCGTGTATGTATACACCGACACATACAACATTCCGTTCCGTGATTCCGGATTCCAGCGAACCGGTCCTACATGGGACGGCAGCCTCAATGCGTCTAGGGCACGGTGTGTTCAGGTCAGCCCTACCGACGAGTCCTG
This sequence comes from Tenthredo scrophulariae, assembly GCA_963978835.1. NCBI lineage: Eukaryota > Metazoa > Arthropoda > Insecta > Hymenoptera > Tenthredinidae > Tenthredo > Tenthredo scrophulariae. The sequence goes on from OZ022234.1 coordinate 6,016,690, forward strand.
CCGAGTACACTCGGACGAAACGCAAGTAAACTCATTTCAAATAATGAAGGTTTCGATTCCTTCGATACTAATCAATTCCTTCGGCCTTACTGGCAAACTCTGGGCCTTGAGTACTTAAAACCCCATAGAGCATGGTCCCAGTTAGGAATCGAACGTGTGACACACACAAGTCCGTTGTACTGTTTCCTGGTGTGCTAAATAAACTTGTCTGTTATATAATAGTACATTGTTTACCGAGCGAGAAAACGGTCGTTTGCGCGCCGAGTACGAAGTTCTCAAGTTCATACGAGGCGCTAACGACCGTTTTCTCCGAGGTGAACATACTATTTTCTTCAATAGCGGAGCGGCGGAAGGGCAGAAAGTTGCAATTCCTGCATTCGCCTCGGGCAGCATGACGCGCAGTTCAGGGCTTTCAACTTTCTGTCTGTGGGGTGTATACTATTTTTCTCCATAGCCGGTCGAAAGTACGAAAAAAATTGCATGTGTGCATCGAAAGATATTGATACCTGCCGACATTTGAGGCACGAGCGAAGCAAGTGCTGCTGATCGGGGGCAGGCATCAAATACATCTACAAATGAAGGTATAGGTACATCCTTTTAAAAGAAATAATTTTAATTCCATAGACATGTCGTTATATTTGTATCACAATTACAACACAATTATATTATCTAGTGAGTATTACTTTCTGAATTATATTCGCTGATAAACATTAGCACAAATTAATTGTAAACAAACTTTGAGGTTATACAAGCGAGAGTATTAGTAGTTAGCGAATCTGGCGCGAAAGGTAGTATAATGGAAATCTCGTGTATTGAGTATTATAGCTCTTTCAACTGGGGATACAGCAAGCTACACTGGTTTAGTGTAGCCATCTTTCTCTCTCTCTCTCTCTGCTTGGAAGAAACGAAAGAGATGAAGATGGCTACACTACACTAGTGTAGCTTGGTGTAGCCCCAGTCGAAAGAGCTGAATCCCAAAAAGCACCTTCGGTGCAAAATACTTCGCCAAGTCCATTAATGTGTAGATCACTTCACCAAAAAATAATCAAAGTTTGTGCTCGTTCGCTCGCTCACTCGGTTGGTTGATGATTATTAACATACAAAAGCATTGACATCAGATACAACTGCCAAGTAACTGTAGAATAATAAAAGTTTGGAATTGAAAGATTAGTTCAAACTAAATAACGTTGTACTTGTTCACTCGCTGCGCTCGCCTATTCGATCGGCTTATGATTATTGGTTGAAAAAATAATTGGGATGAAGAAATTGAAGATGTCAACATTTATCAAAAAATATTCACAACGAAAAAATAATTCAAACGAAATTGTAAAAAAAAATTTGGAGTCTGTGGTACGTTGGCGGGCCAATGTTTGAATGGCTATCAGATGACATTGACATGGTTCGCAATTGATATTTCATAGTTCTTTTTCTATAAAAGGCCCCCCAAGTACTACTACCTCCAAATTTTTTTTTACAATTTCGTTTAAATTATTTTTTCGTTATGAATATTTTTTGATAAATGTTGACATCTTCAATTTCTTCATCCGAATTATTTTTTCAACCAATAATCATAAGCCTATCGAATGAGCGAGCGCAGCGAGTGAACAAGTACAACGTTATTTAGTTTGAACTAGTTTTTCAATTCCAAACTTTCATTATTCTACAGTTACTTGGCAGTTGTGTCTGATTTTAATGCTTTTGTATGTTAATAATCATCAACCAATCGAGTGAGCGAGCGAACAAGCACAACCTTTGATTATTTTTTGGTGGAGTGATCCACACATTGATGGACTTGGCGAAAGGTTTTTGCACTGAAGGTGCTTTTTGGGGTTGATTCCACTACTTTTTGTAAAATTTTGCTTGACCACCCAATAATTGTGCTCGCTCGCTACGCTCGCTCGGTTGTTTTATACTATTTCATACCACCCGAAGTCCCTCGATAAGCAGAAACGTCAACAGCAACGAGCACGCGTGTGCTCATAATTTTCCCCAAGTCTCAAATTTGTAGACTGACGCGTAATGTACTTTCATTGCGCTTACAAATTGTTCCATTACAATAATTCTTTATATGAACAACATCTAACCCTGCGTGCAGCCCTCCTCCCCTCTCATCCGGGCTTGGGACCGGCAATGGCGGGGTTACTTGCACGAAGGGTTATATGATACTCATCGTAACAGTATTTCAAAATTCAAACTTCGAATATTATTATATATGGACTTCGATAAGCAATTAGGTTCTGACCAACATTTTTGGAAGGTTATTTTTAAAGGTCAATCATCATGTATTTTCATTATACATGGATTAAAAAATTATCCCCACCGAAGGTCAAGGCACTACGTTGACGTGGAGTGCAGAATAAAGCCTATCGGAGTCCAACGCGCAACGTCGACTGACGGTCTCGTTTTGACTAGATGATACAGAGTTAGATTATAAAACTCGTCGGAATCCTACGCGTAACGTTGACTCACAATTTGATTCTGAGCAGATGAGCCTGCGGAAATGAGCTTAACATAGAGCTTGAAGTGGAATTCGTTACAATCCAAGGCTTGAACTCGGCTTTTTTGGTCTGGCTCCTTGCCGTTCCTTATACCGAATCATGCTGTCCTCACATTTTTCAACTTCAACATTTTCTCTTGATTTTCTCTTGTCAGACTTGCTCAGGCGGTAACTTGTTAAATAATTGAACCCGAAAAACCGTTTCTTCCGATAATTGCATTCATAAATGAAAATAAGCCAAATCTACAATGTATATGTAGATGAATAAAATTTAGAGGTAATAGTCAGTTAATAGTCATTTGACAGTCTTGTGTCATGCAAGGTAAACCAAACCTAATCGTAAAATTATCCGTTCACAATTGTTTTTTTATTTATCAACATGAATGTTACACGTCAGTCGATTCGCATAACCTCAAAAGCTCGAGATCGTAGGATTTAAGATCAACCTATCGAAACATTTTTTTTGGTGACTATCATATTAATGAACTTGGCGTAAGGCTTTCGCACCTAAGGGGCTTTTGGTGGGTATTCACTAGTTTTTGTACCTTCAAATGTTGTATTGAGCTGATTGAGCATTGCTTTTACTTATATTCTTTCATTTCCTTTATTAGGATTTAAAAACATGAAGTGACAACACGCCTATGCTAGTGTTGCAGACGGTTTCTGTTTGCGATACCAGCGCTGACTACGTGGTGACACTTGTACTTACGACACTCTATACAACTTTTGTGTGGATTTATCCCTTCTATGCCAATTTCCCAGATGCGTAAGGACGTATGTTCTGTGTATAAGCATAGAACATACGTCCTGCGTTTGGCGACGCGATGTGATTTTATGCGCATGGAAATAGTAGGCTACAACTTTTGTGTGGATCTTCCTTTCTATGTCATATTCCCAGATGCGTGAAGACATATGTTCTGTGTGTAAGCATAGGTAGTTGCCTCTCGGCAGCGCCGTGGCTAAGGCTCGTGGCGCCTGGTGCAAGTTTCCATGGAAGCGCCCATTTACTGGACTATTAACTAAAAACATTCGAAAATTCAATAAAACCTGATCTCGATAGTATACTCAACCAATATATGTATAGAACTCACAAGTATTAAAGATTGGATTGGTTATTAATTTGATGTGATATTTGTAGTTGTTACTATGAAAGTGGACCCTGTGGTGCGTCAATTCCACAGTAATTAGAGACTCCAAACCATTTCATGTTGTCACTAGTTATTCAGAACAAAAATCGAAAAAAAAATCAGAGCAAAGAAAGTGGACCCCGCAGTGCGTCAGTTCTTCGGTATTTATCGACTCCAATCCACTTTTTTTGCGCAGAATATACCGGGACAATCACGTGAAACCGAATGGATCCATGTTACCGGACAGCGAATATTTCGTATTTTTAGCAGGTTAACCACTCGTTGCACTGAAAACCCCTAGAGTGATTTCGGCGCGCGGTCGATAAAACTCGGCAGCCATTGTTGATAGAAGCCGGCTGACTGTCAATACATCGCGGAAGGTAGACATGTGGGGTTATGTTCGCTTATTTTAAGCAAATGATAAATGAAGTGAATAAAACCTACGTGAATAAGTTATTGATATTTAGCAAAAATCGATCAATCAGTTTTAAATAATATCATAGTACAATCAACGAATTAACTTAAGCTATAACTGCAAATTAATTAGAATCAAAGAGTTCATCGAGAACAACCAATTCCTTGATTGTATTAAGATATCATTGAAAACTAATTGATAGATTTTTGATAAACATTCATAGCTTATTCACGTAGTTTTTATTCACCTTATTAATCATTTGCTTAAAATGAACGAACATAACCCCACATGTCTACCTTCCGCGATGTATTGACAGTCAGCCGGCTTCTATCAACAATGGCTGCCGAGTTGCATCGACCGCGCGCCAAAATCACCCTAGGGATTGTTCAGCGCAACGAATGGTTAGCCCGCTAAAATGACGTCATATTCGCCAATATTCGCTTTTCGGTAGCATGGATCCATTCGGATTCACGTGATTCTCACGGTATTATGACAATGATTCACAAGAAAGGCACCTTTCGTGCTTTCACTCTCGCGAATTCATCGATTAATTCATTATGTTCAATAGATGCGCTCAACTCGGATTCAATAGAAATAGTGGCCAAGCCAACCAAACGCTCTTGACTCATGGTTGATCTCAGATAGTTTTTGATAATTTTGAGCTTCGAAAAACTACGTTCTCCTGATGCGACAGATACAGGCAATGTCATTAAAATACGTAAGACAATTAATACGTTTGGAAAAAGAGATTCTAAGTTGCCATTAACGATATAATTGATACACTGAATTGGAGTTTGGCTCGACGATAATAGCGCAGATAAGTTTATCAGCTCATCGCAAAGCTCAATTGCATCAGTGTCCATACTTTCGCGGTAAGTCAAGGCTATATGCAAGTCTTTACAACTTTTCATGATTTCTTCCTTATAGCTATTCCTTTTAAGCTGTAGATGTCATACAGAAATTCGAACAAGGAGCAATGCGATTCCAGAAGCTGGAATCGTTCTGTAGTTGAATTTATGGCCGTGTCGATGATGAAATAAAAGAAGTCAACCTTAAAGCGATCCTTTGGGTCAGAAATGGGTTCATTTTCACATTCGTAATCGAACGTACGTTTCTTACGTCGTATACGGGCTATCGCGGTAGCACGGAAAGTTGGCTCAACTTCAACCTCAGATGCAATTCCAGTTGCTTCTTGCAATACAGTAGCGAATCCTTCTTCGCTTCGGTATTGATTAAAGAATGCAACAGTTCCACGCAACATACTCTTACATTCTAGAAGATTTAATTTTTGATTTTGCAGCATTTTTGAAACGACATTCACCTTATTCAAGATGTCGTACCAAATAACAACACTACATATAAAGCGAAAATCAGCAATCGAATTGGCTAAGGATATTGCTTCGTGCTGCGTCACATGGTCTTTTTTCTTATCATTCGAGATTTCCAGTAGGGCGCCGTAAATTTCTCCTAACTGATACCTCAATGGTTTAACTGCCTCGATTCGACTCTCCCAACGAGTATCACTGACAGACTTCACTGTGAGAGATGCAATGTGTTTTTTTAAAACATCCCACCTGTACGTTGAGCTTGAAAAAAATGTATAGATCTTTTGGACAGCCTGGAAAAAGCCCCAAGTTTCTCCAGGAGCAGAAGCAGCATCATTCACTATCAGATTCAAGGTATGGGCCGAACATGGTACAAAGAAGGCTCGGACTAGATAAGAACTGTATTATGCTTACGATCCTCTCTAAGACACTACGCCAATGTGTAATTTCACGATCTATAGCACGCTGGTTCTCAGCATCAATCGTGCGATTACAGAGCAAGCGATGATCGAATTCTTTCCATTCTTTGAATGCAGTTGCGTGCGAGGCAGACTTTTCATGAATTGAAAGATTTCGTGACAAATTAAATTAACCCAATCCGAAGATCCGGTCTTTGGCCAACAGTGTTCCGCTGATTTACGGTTAGGAAATAAAACGCAACAGAAACAGAAGACGGCATTATGCGGCTTTGAATAAATTAACCAGGGTCTTGTTACTAGTTCACCGTTATTGAGTGCCCTTGCGTAATAGTCGGGTGAAAAACGTCTTCCATTATGGACTGGAAAATCTATATTTCTTATTTGCATCGGGCCCTTACGAACAATGAGCTCTCGCATTTTTTGATCAGTAAGATACAACCAAGTTGACGGATCAGCATACATTTTTTCAAAAACAGATACGTCATGGTCGTCTTCGGCATGTGAATTATCAGAAATCTTACGATGTTTCGTGGGTGGCTCTGTATTCGTACCAGATTCAGCATCAGAAATGATGTTCTCTATAACTGCTAACGAATCACAGCCCTCGGAACTAACAGATGGCGGTTCCGATGTCATAATATTTTCTATTCGGTCGGAACTCGAAGTAGATTCGAAAACAACTTTGGGGGCATTCTTGGAAATTGTTTCAGGTTTAGTCAAAAACGAGCTTATAGGACTATATTTCTGAAGCTCTTTCTCCTGAGCCCGTCGCTTTCCCAGCCAGATTTTTTTTTTTTACGATCCATCTTAATATCTTATGATAATTGAAAAAAAGTCTGAACTAATGAAAACTAAGAAATTATATTGATATCTTCCTCAACAATTCGGTTTCGCAATTATCCGAGGATGAACGTTCAGAATTCAATTTTCATGCGGTTCTACGTAACAGTATCTTACAGCCAGTGTGAGTAGTGCTTGTAGTACACTCCCAGTTAACATTCACATACGATTAAGGACGAAGCGAGCGTTCACTTCAGATGTTGCTGGCCCAGAGATTCGGCGCAAGCGCAGCTATCAAGAGAGAACTGTAGTACAGAACAGTCCCGCGTGGAGGACTTATGTCAGGCGCTCGCACGTTAGGAAAGTCTGGTACGGCGGATGAGCGACGTCCAATGAAAAAAGCGCTCCAGTTTTAGCGCGCCGATCACTGAACTAGAGTGGAGGACGCATGGGCGCTTTGACCCTGTGGTTAAATTTTTCAGGATCAGATCACTTTTGGGCGCCCCTCGCTCACAGGCGCCCTGGTGCGGTTGCTCCATTGCACCACCCCTAGCCACGGCGCTGCCTCTCGGGTATATAGACTCGTTGAGTCTCGCGCATGAAAAAAAATTTTTTTCAATGTACTTGGCGCGAGACTGTACCGAGTCTCTCGATTAGTGCACGCGAGTGAGTTTTTACTCCCGTTGTTACAGAGGGCGTGCGTGTAGCTTGACGAATGCATGAAAGTTAGACCTTCTGCCTAAAAATCGGAGCCGAAAGTACGTACTTTCGACCGAGGTATGAAGAAAACTTCTTTTTTCCGGCTAACCCCCTAATCCAACCGCACAAAACTATTTTGTTCAAAAATCTAACTACGAGGTCTTGAAGTTGCATACACTTGCTATAAAAAGGGTTCCAACATTGAAAAAAAAAAAATAATAAAAATAAAAAAGTACATGGTTTTTTGAATATTCCATGTCGAAAATTGTTCACAGCCAATTTGACCCCATGTACACTTTAAGATTTGTTATGAAGGTGTACACTCGGAGGAGATTGACTTCGAAAATATACTTTTTGGATCGCATTATATGAAAATATCTGATTTTTAATCGTTAGGTTATTTTTTGATGTCTATTAACTAGTATTTTTGGTAAAAAATATCATCATAATCCGGAAGAAACCAAGAAATTATATGATCAGAAAAAAAAGGACAAAGACGATTTCAACACAAAAAGAACTTTCGGTTATATTCCGCCACCTTCTCATATCTACTGTATCTTCAAGGAAACAATAAAATGAAAAGAAAATTACCATGGTATCACCACAATGAAATTTCTACCATTTTAATGCAGACAATTCATCATTTCTTCATGCGAACGTGTGGCGGATTCATGTGAACCTGAAAGTTGCATAATTTTGTGAGCGACCGTATCAGTGATGCATCACTAAAAAAATTATCGTAAATATTTTTATTCATATACATTAGTCTTACATCAATGCGTGATATGAATCAGGGCCAAAATACGACTGATCAAGAGACTCGGTAGAGTCTCGCGCCAAGTACAATAAAAAAAAAAATATATATATATATATATATATATATGAGCTAATTCACAAATTCCCGGCGTGGTTTTGTACCTCAAAATTTTCGATCATTTTTTTTTTATCATTAATGGGTCATTTCCGTGGAAATGAGTCGAAAGCCACCGCAATATAATTTTTATCAGTGTAGCTCATGACATCTTTGATATTTCGAGTTTTTAACGGTTTTTTTGAGAATACCCGAGGAGTTGATGGTCTAAAATAAAAATTTCAACACATTTCTCGATGGAAATTTTCCGCTCTTTTCATTAAAAATATTTTCATGCACCGCAGACAACCGAAAATTCAAAATACATACGGTTGAACGTTCTTCCGCAAGTCCAAATTCGATTTTTTTTTCGCCATTCGACAACTTGAAATACTCCCTTTGACATGTCAAATTTATAGACTGGGCAATCACCATACCCCATCGAATTTGGAATTGCGGGCGAACCTTCAACCGTATGCATTTTGAACTTCCGATTGTCTGCGGTGCATGAAAATATTTCCAATGGAAAGAGCGAAAAATTTCCATCGAAAAATGTGTTGGAATTTTTCTGTTAGACTATCAACTTCTCGGGTATTCTCAAAAAACTGTTGAAAACGCGAAATATCAAAAATGCCATGAGCTGCACTGATGAAAATTGAATTGCGGTGGCTTTCGACTCATTTCCACGGAAATGACCCATTACTGATAAAAAAAAATGATCAAAAATTTTGAGGTACAAAACCACACCGGGAATTTGTGAATTAGCTCATATACAGGTAATACGCCGCGCGAGACTCGACGAGTCTTTATACCCGTACGGGAGCTGGACGGCGTGGTGGGGAGACGGTATTTTCCTCATATCTTGCACCTCGCGAGATCCATGGGATTGAAATATTTATCTCAGATTGTGGGCAGAAAGAACTTTCATTCAAGTCCAACTTTGATTGAATCAGTGTACGGAGAGCTCAGATATGATTATTTCAAGTTTCGGAGTACCGGTTACGGTCGAAATTTTTCGTCGTCATCAACGCCTCTCTCTCTCGCTCTCTCTTCCTTTTATGACTTATCGCTCATAGAGTATGTAGTCTAATTCGTCATCACCGCCTTCAGCCAGACTCAGTCCACTAAAGCTATGCGGATGAGAATCATGAAAGAGTGGCCACCACTGGACAGCAGGGATATGAGTACTCAGCATCAGTTGTCAGATGGCGCTCTTGTCGATGCTGATGACGTAAGATCGAGAATCGATTGCCCAAGACCACAGACAGACAGACTACCGAGATTCTATTCTAGGTGATTCTAGGTCCTGGGACGGAGCTGTCAGTTCTGTTCATATTCGTACATCCTAACATTCTATAAATTTTCGTCTCTTTTATGTTTCCTATACTTACTTATTATCATAAAATTCGCATTTAAAGCGGAGGGTGAAATTATAACAATCTCTCAAGAAATGATCAAACGCGCAATTTTGAGGTTGGGTTATAGATACGGTTATTGAATCGTATGAAGTTCAGTCTACAACATGAATAAATAAGTGTCAAAGCTTTCATTCAACCTGGCACGTCTTCGATATATTATTATTTATTTCCAAATATTTTTGTATATTTAATGGGTCAGATATATCATATTCAGTACATGCGCACTAAAACATACCTTTACAGTGCTTGGCAATTAGCAACGCATGATAGCGTGTGTCATTATTTCAGACTTCTGTGCTTTCAACACATTTATATTATACTACTACATTTAACATTACTGCTTATCAAGAGACTTGGATGGTATAAAATGCATCACCGTACATGCATTGAGATACTCATGGAAACAATTGGCAGAATGTTGACCGCCGAGCGAAGATATAGGGAAACCCAATCGAGCGAGTATAGCAAGCGAGCACAATTATCAGGTAGTTTTTATATTATAGTACCACATTCAACATTGATGCTTATTGAGGGATTCAGATAATATAAAATTCATCACCGTACATGCATTGGGATACTCATATGAACAATTAGCAGAATGCTGACAACTAAGCAAGCCCAGCGAGCTAGAATATAGAAAAACCCATACCAGCGAGCGTAGCGAGCGAGCACAGTTATTGGGTAGTCAAGCAAAATTTTACAAGAAGTAGTGAAATCACTCCTAAAAAGCACCTCTGGTGCAAAAACCTTTCGCCAAGTATAATAATATGGTCACTACCCCCGAAAAAATCCATACACGAAAATTCCTCCTTAACAAAAGTGGTAGTACAAAAATGTCTACTTATAAAAGCATATAAAAAGACCCAATCGAGCGAGCGTAGCGAGCGAGCATAATTTTCAGGTAGTCAAGCAAAATTTCACAAAGAGTAGTGAAATCAACCCCGAAAAGCACTTCTGGTGCAAAAACCTTTCGCCAAGTACAATAATGCGGTCACTGCCCCCAAAAAAATTCCTCCTTAACAAAAGTGGTATTACAATAATGTCTACTTACAAAAGGATTGAAATCAGATACAATTGCCAATTACATGTCTTCTGTATAATGGTATATGATGATATATACTTGTAAAAAAAAAAGATCCGAAATTAATCCGGAAAAAATAAAAATAAAAATTAGCGGCCATTACCGCTCCTAGCCTCTGACAATCGCGAAAATTACAACAAAAACGTAGAATACAACTGGCCCCTTTATCGTTGTCGAAAACAAAGATGTTTCGGGATGGTTGTGTTCGGAATTCCCTATAGAATCGAGCTCCCGTCCCCTATTCTGCATTTTTGATGCGTCGGCTTTGATATAAGTCGACATAAATGGCACGCCAAAACTTTTAGATCAAAAAAAAAATAAAAAATCCTGATTTCATCCGATAAAACGTACCAGTTCGAACTCATTACTCGTCAAACATCGGCTGCCGAAAGGACAATTCGATTCATCGCTCCGTTTCGGAGATATTCGCGAAAAAAGACAGGCCGGTAACAAATTGAGTATCGAAATCGAATTCGAAAACATTCGAACAATGTAAAAACCATCTGTACGCTCTATTTTCGCATAAAACGAACATGTTTTTTGACGTATGTGTTCGGAATTGAATTTGAATTTGCGCAGCGTTGCTCTTTTTTGCATTTTCGACTCCTGGGCTCGAAAAATAATTGAAATGTGTCTTTTTCGACCAAAGGAGGTGGGCGACTAGGGATGGGCCTTAAATACGCAAATTTTTTTTGTTAACTTTCAAAGGACCTGACTGGCCATACTCTATCGTATCAGGTCTCTCACCAACTACGTGGTTTTGGTGTGATTCTGAATTTCCGTATTTTCATTAAGGTGAAGTGAAACGTTTGTCAGAACCTCGAAAACGGGAATCGTGAATTCTCCGAAACTACTGAATCAATCGCAATGAAACTTTGAGAGATTACACATAATTGTGGCAAAAAGTGGCTGATTATTTAACTTTTTCAAAATTTGACAAAAATTTTCACAGATTGACGTACCGACCACATAAATCGCGAGATTATTCACTGTTTCCGCAGATAATCGCATTTCCCCGACAATCAACCACTCCGCAATGAAAAACCACACACTTTGAGCCTATTCCCGTGTCATTTGATAGAGAAATGGCTGAGAATTGACGATTCTTCGTCACTCATAACTAAAAAACCGACATTCAGTTGAGGTGAGAGCCTGTACCGACATCGCGACCAGTATACTTGTGAATCGAGCGGCGGCGCTAGTGAAGGTTTCTTCTGTCGCTTTACGTAAGATGTTTCTGCTGCTCCTCCTGACCTAACCTCACTCGACTGACAGCTAGTCACTCTATTTCAGATTTGAGTTGATGGAAAGATCGATTTATTGGACAAGAATCCAAGTAACACAAGCCCTCACATAATACATAACTTCACACTTTTGACAGCTAGCCTAGCGTAGGAGTTCATTTTAGATTTGAGGTTATGGAGGAATCGATTAGTTGGTCGAAAATCGAAATAATAAGAATACATTCAAATGACGTATACAAGCAGACGACATAACCTCACACTTTTGACAGTTAGCCTAACATAGGAGTTCATTTCAGATTTGAGGTTATGGAAAGTTCGATTTGTTGGACAAGAATCCGAATAATACAAGAGGACGACATAACCTCAGACTTTTGATAGCTAGCCTAACATAGGAGTTCATTTCATATTAGACGTTATGGAAAGTTCGATTCTGAAGTTCGAAATAATCGCGAGCATTAGTATACGTATATACTGGCGTAGCCGGCGTCGGAAGATGCGTACTGCGCCATCAGAGGTACCGAACGTTCGGTATTTCTGTCTTACCACGGTGAAAAGCACCCGGCCGTGGCCTTGAAACGTTTCATTTCACCTTAAATAGTCAGTGACCAGTGTTTTTGAAACAATCTGGCATTCAAACAAAAGGAACTTCGTTTTTTTCCAGAATATTGCTGTCATGCCGAAGAGAGGGGTGACAAAGTTTCAGAATGCATGGAGCACCGAATTTCCGTGGGCACACTCTGTAGAAAAAGACCCGTATCAGGCACGCTGTGAATTGTGCAAGAAAATTTTTTCCGTTGACAGTATGGGTAGACAAGCAGTAGTTAGTCATTCTGCATCCAAAAAGCACCAGCAGGCTTTGCGCGCTGCATCCACTAAGGCGGCATCTCTGGAAACTTTTTTTACATCTGCCATCTCATCATCTAAATCTGCAGCTTCCGGTACAGTTTCGGCATCCAGAAGATCATCAGACTCTACTGATCGGTTAGAAACTGCTGCATCCTCTACTCGTCAGTTTGGTTGTAATACTTTGACAACCGTACAAGTACGTTCTCACTCTACGTTGAAAGAACGAGTGATGGATCAGTATCTTACCAGAGATAGAACAACAAAGAGAGAGATCATCTGGTGTATGGGAGCTATAGTCAATCACGACTCAACGCGTAATTCAGCAGAAAAAGTGTCTCTATTCAAATACATGTTCTCCGAAATTGATGAAGTCCAACAATTACAACTGAGTAAATCTAAAATCCCGTATGTGATTACCCATGGCCTCGCGCCTTACTTTAAGAGCAACTTGAATGATATCACCAAGTTATGTGATAATTACGTATTCGGATTCGACGAAAGCCTCAACAAGATTGCACAAAAACAACAAATGGATATCATTGTGAGATTTTGGAACGAAGAAAAAAACGAAGTTGATACGAGGTACCTGACGTCTGTTTTCCTGGAACATACAACTGCAGAAGATTTATTGAAGGCTTTCAAAATGGCGATCGATGGATACGATCTTAAGAAAATATTACAGGTATCGATGGATGGCCCACACGTCAACTTCAAATTTTTGCGGCTTCTGAAGGAGGACATCAAATCTATGAATAATGAACTAGGAACTTCTGGAGATCGGTTCGTGTGGTATTCATACGTTACATTGCGCATTCAAGAGCTTCGTATAACCTTTTTAAAGATGTTCCTTCTCGACGAGGTGATTTTAAAGAAATTACGAATAGCGATCAATTTCCAATGAAATTCTGCGCAATTAGATGGCTCGAAAATGCAAAAGTTGCTGCATGTGCTGAAGCGATCGTCCCTCACATGAAAATATACTTGAAAGGTATCAAAAGCAAGAAGAAAGTGCCAAAATGCAAAAGCTCTTAACTAATTGACAGGATTGCAACCGATAAATTTCTACAAGCGAAACTAGCATTCTTTCGTTCAATCGCTGAAGAAGTTGAACCATTTCTTCGTGAGTTTCAAACCGATTCTCCGATGGGGCCGTTCCTGTTTAATTCCTTGACTCTTATGCTTAATGATATTATTGAGAGATTCGTGAAAAGTGAAATCTTCAAAGCCAATCCCGTTACGAAAATTAACTTATCAAAAAAAGAAAATCTGCAGAGAGTACAGGATTTTGATTTAGGGTATGCCACGAGAGATGCCCTTGGACAGTGCAAGAATGTTAAAGATATCGATATTTTAAAATCCCGCAAGGAATGCATGACCAGCCTGCAACTCTTTGCTGAAAAAATCTTGGAACAGTCGCCCTTGAGGTACCGACTTACGAAGGCGTTGTCATGTCTCGATCCTGCAGTTATTTCATCTGCTGGTGGCGCTATAGCACCTCTCAAATCGGCTCTAGAATTTCTCGTAAAGAGTAATCGTCTCTCTGGTCACGCGGCGGATAAAGTAGAAAAAGAGTTCAGGACATCACTTGAGCAAGAAGTATTGCAAGATATAACGAAGAATTACGACCGGACTGAAGAAAGACTTGATGATTTTTGGATAAGAACGTTGAAAAACACTGGCGGTAAAGATCATTTCAAGAGCTTCGTTAAAACATTGCTCATTATATCTCATGGTAATGCCAACTTAGAAAGAGGCTTTTCAATCAACAAGGAGTGTCTCGTAGAAAATCTTCACGAGCAATCTCTGGTAGCACAACGTCAGGTTTACGATATTGTTATCGCGGCTGGTGGGATACGCAATGTTCCGATCACTACAGCACTTGTCCATTCTGCAAGAAATGCTCACTCGAGATACAAGGAAGCTTTGGTGCAAAAGACCGCAAAGGACAAGGCCCAAAAAAATAGGAATGAAAAAAAGAAGAGGCTCGCTCAGGAGCAAAAAGAACTATTAGCGAAAAAGTTGAAAGTCTTGAAAGAAATAGACGAGAAAAAAGCTGAACTCGAAGAAATTAATAACCAGGCAAATTCGCTTTATTGAGCATAACGACGAAGAGAAGACACCACTGAAATATTTGATTCCTTAAAAATGTAACTCTACCCAATTTATATTTTGTACTGTTCTATAATTATAATCAGAAAATGATCACTAAATTATATTTGTTATTTGTACACCTACCTATGTGCTCATAATGTGTGTTTTTGTGTTCATAATTAGTTATATTATTGATGAATATAACTTATACAAGAGTTTCACCTTTTTTCGCTTCAATCCCTATCTCATATACCTAAAACTGCCATAGATACATGTCTAAGCAGGGCATAGGGATGCTCAACCTTTTTTCTCGGGAAATTCAACTGATTCGGAAATTTCTGTTCAACGACGAGTATGTTATTTACATTAAGTATCATGCGTATTGAAAGATTGTTATTTAAAACAATTGATATTTAGTAGCTATGCAGCTCAAAATAATGTTATAAAAATCCGGGAATTTTTATAAAATGACCAGAAAAATACGGGAATTTTCAAGTCCCGTGTCGCTGGACACCCTGATTAGCTCCAAACTAGATGACAGTGGCGGGCGAAATTGATTTTTAGGATCCTAATACAACCCAAATTTGGGTCTTGGTCAAAAGTTCCCAGGGTACTTGTCAGGGGTTAATATCAGGGTGATTTTTTTTAATCGCCCCAGGCTGATATCTCCGAAACCAAACAAGATACGGGAGAACACCTCAGACAAGACTTATAGGATATCGAGGAGGCAAGGATATGGTGCAATCATATCTTCTGTAGGCGGAGGCGTTGAGCTGCGGTGAAGGTCAACTTGGTTTTTTTAAAATGGAATGGTATACTTTTCTCACAGAATTTCCTCTTTTGACCCAACTTGTCCAGCTCTTATCTCATAAACCATCAACTTTAAGAGAAATCTTCTCAGGTGTTTTTAATGCAGAATCTGATGCTCTTTTAGATTCTGTGACAAAAAGTATACCATTCCATTAAAAAAAAACCAAGTTGATCTTCACCGCAGCTCACTCGGCAGCTCAGCGCCTCCACCTACAAAAGATATGATTGCACCATATCCTTTCCCCCTCGATATCCTATAAATTTTGTCTGAGGTGTTTTCCCGTATCTTGCTTGGTTTCGGAGATATCAGCCTGGGGCGATTAAAAAAAAATCACCCTGTATAGTCATGTTTAATTTTTTTTTTATGAATTTTATTAAATAATTGCGTCATATATTACAAATATTGCAGTTCTTAGTCTATATTGAGTCGAGTATCTTGTAGACCTTAATTTGGTACATTAAGCCTTCGCGTTAGATTTAAAATCAAAAATCCTCTTTCAACTTTTCGTGTCTTATTCAGCCTACTACCGTTTCTTGTATTTTGATTTATCATTCATTTAATTTAGTTTCGTTTCATTTCCATTAAATAACCGTTATTTCGGTGAATTGTTAAAATTAATTATCATTTCACTATATCGTTACCGTATCGTTTAGTTTCGTGTCTCGTTCTCGTTACTCACCGTTTGTTCTATTGAATAATTCTTACGAATTATTTCGTCATTCGCCAAATTTTCCCTAAACTCGATTCTCTTTCAAATTTCCCGGATTGTCAATTCTTGTAATCGCTACTACTTTACAGATATTAATCTAAACCTGTTCGCGGTATATATGTCACAGTACATACCTTCAGCTGTGTATATGTTGGCATGATTGTCCTATTCATGATTTTCGGCAATCCTCACACAGAAAGGCATGAAAGTATTACTTTTTCAAAAGATTTAAAGACGCGACAATGGTAGATTGTTTTGAATTATTTTGGATGTTCTTAGCTAGTCGTTTCATATAACTAATACTCACCAGGAATTAAAAATGTTTTTGTTCAAATATTCAGATTTCGAAAACAATACCTTTGCATACTTCAATATCTTGTTATAAGTTTCTATTAGTAGGCAAAACGACTAAAACACAGTGAAAATGGATGACTGCAGACACGATCCACCACTGTCTCGGTTCAGGTGGAATAACCCAATCCCCACATCTTGTATGTTACATTTTCCAATTCAGATGCGAAAGAATTGCCTCTTACCATTAGAGAGAATCCATCTAGCCCACGTGAAGATGCAATCGTGGTCGTACTCAACAGCTTTTACACCTTAGTAAATAACAAGAATCCCCTGGATTCAATAGAATGGATATAAACTGAAATGATTCACAGACTATAAAACAACCAAAAATACCAGGATATCATGGAATCTACTATCATACTAATACATGACAACATAGGCAATTACCCTATATGAAAGGATTATCAGCGCAACTCCAAAAGATCCTGAAAATAAATGGTGTAAATGTGGTACATACATAAGATCTCCAATATTAACGTCGACAGACGTCCCTATCCGTGATAAGTCCGATGTTTGATATAAACTAGACTGCCCTGATTCCAAGAAATGTTACGTAGGACAAACATCTCAACATGTCCATAAGCAGTTGTACTACCACCATTATAAGATTTAAGGCAGGGGGATAGACAAATCCGCCTTAGTCAACTATTCCTCAACTTGATAAGGGACATCAATTTGATTTGGAAAATCGCTCGATTGTGACCGTCGAGAACAATTTTCTTAGTTAAGTCGAATGCTGTTTTATTGTTGAAATATATCATGTTATACCGTGCTCCAACCGAAATATAATCCATAAAAGTTTTCTGATACAAGAAATGACCGTTAGGCCCACAATTTTTCCTTCTTATACTAAACAGCAACATACTATTAACAATATGTATATTAATATCTAGTGGCAAACTAATTGATACGCCATCAACCACATTTATTAAAAATCTCTATTGATAGTACCCTTTGCTCGGATGTATTCTGATGTATTCCACTCTCCCCTAATTAACGGTCATGTAACATTATCACCTCACAGAGTTGATTCTCTGTAAACTACCTGGTGTCAAAGGCTTTCGGAATTTCTTCTTCTTTTCGGAAGTGCTGGAAAGGTGAAGCAAAGTTTGAAGTAATGAATGAGTGCGTTTAGTGTATATGGGTGATTCTTTCGGGTACCGACATACCTTGAAAGCACGCTTCTTCCAATCTGATTTAAACCTTACGATTTGGTCTTGCAAGAGAGAATTTGAAATGTCTTTCAACGTACTGTGACTCCGGAAGTAACTATAACGACGTCATCCGAGATCGTTTTGTTTGTGGCATACGTACTAAGACTGCGAAGTAGGAAGTTTTTTTTTTAGCAGAAATCGTTGTACCTGCTATGCTAGAGGAGGCCATTGTAAGAATATTTTCAGGTTCAAGGATTATAATTGTGATAATAATGTGAGAGGAAAAGTAATTTAGCTACCTCATACTATATGAGAATTTATCGGACGAGACGAACCAAATTTAAGTCTTCCAACTGAGGTACACCTCTGTATAGAGCGTGCAAACCCCAGAGAAACCGAAAAAAACGGAGGTGCATCATAATTATTTTTTTTTTCAAGTAAAAATTGGAAAAAAATAATTATGATGCACTTCCGTTTTTTTCGGTTTCTCTCGGGTTTGCGCGCTCTATACAGAGGTGTACCTCAGTTGGAAGACTTAAATTTGGTTCGGCTCGTCCGATAAATTCTCATATAGTATGAATTAATAGGATCCGAACGATAGAGTCACTACTCAATGAAAAATAATTTAGCTACTGTTTGTCAGTTCAATAGAGGTAATAATAGCAGATCTAATGGGACAAGTAATTCTAAAGGAGATAAGCCAGTACCAAGTAGAAATCGAAATTATTTCAAAGGAAATGGTTCAAGTCACAATTATCTTGATGAAATTCTTGATTTAGATGAGAGTTTTGATGAATTATTATTCGCTGTAGGTGAAGAAGATCTTCAGATTGAAGAAGGTATAATAAATTCGAACTCTAGACCAATTAAAAAGAGTGTATCTATAAAAGGAAAAGAAATTGAACTTGAACTCGACACAGGGTCGCCAATTTCAGCTACTTCTAGTAATGAATATAGTGGAAATTCTGTTTTTAATAATTTGACATTGTCTGATACTCACAGAAAATCCAAATTGTATACTGGTTATCCAATCATTCCGCTACGAATTTTGAAAATTGACGTAAGTTACAATAGTCGGAAGAGGAATTTGGAATTGTTTGTATTACCCGGTTCGTGTATAGTATATTATGCAATAAGTGCGTAAAAATTTTACGCACGAGTTACATACGATATTTTTTGACACAGTATGCGTAAATAGTACATTATGCTACTAGGGAGGAAAGTGCGTGATTTTCGCTGAGTGCGAGGTTTGCTGCCCGAGCACGAGGTGCAAAATCCACTCCTCCCGTGTGGCATATACTACTTTTTACCCGACTACGATAAAATGACAGAATACTACAATATAGGTATAGGTGTGGGCTATGAAATATAAGTTATGAAAGGTATTGAATCTAACAGCACAAATATGATATTGTCGCGAATAATATGATACGAGACGGGTCTAGGGCAGAGCCCTGGTGGGGTGCAGGGGCGAAGCCCCGCCGGGGGGTTGGGAGGGCAGAGCCCTCCCACTAAAAATAAACCGAATTTCAAATGTTTCTAAAGCGTTTTCAAAACATGGATATATATTTTTTCAATAATTTTTTACCCGCAAATTGACTCATTTACCCGCAAAATTGACTTTTTTACCCGCAAATTTATCGTAATCGGGTAAAAATACAATTTTCGAAAGGATAAGGAATTCTCCATGTACACGAATTGCTCCGTATCATCCTGCGTCTAATGGGGTTGCAGAGAACGCGGTGGAAACTTTCAAACAGCATTTCAAATTATTAGTTGAAGAGGGTCATTCAGCTGAAACTGCATTGAATCGTTTCTTATTTAGTTATCGTTCAACACTACACTGTATCACAAGTTGCTCACCAGCTGAGTTGCATTCGGGTAGACCGACCCGTAATAAAAGGGACCTAATGAAACCAAACGTGAGAAGTCATGTACTACAACAACAGATGCGTCAGCACTACTATGCACCTGGTTTCACTGTTCGATCTTTTGCTACTGGGGATGTAATCGTGGCCGGGGATTTTATGCAGAAAAAGTGGTCTAATCTCGGGTCTAAAGGTGAGATCATTCGTCAAGAGTCACCAGTGACTTATACCATTCGTACTGCTACCGGGCAAAGTTGAAAAAGACACGTCGATCATCTGAGAGCCTGTGGCTTACCAATAGAGCTGGGAATCGACTCAACGTGCTGGAATCTGAGTGTAGAGAAAATTTGTATTCCTTCTGTTACTTGTAGAAGCGACACAAAGAATTTCTCCCTACAGAATGAGTCGAGTAACTCAAGCGAAAGTGAGAATCTAGATTTCAAGTGAAAATTGGGATGTATCTTATAGTTTATTTTTGTTATTTTTTCTTGATTGAGTGGGGAAGAATTGTAGTATTCTATAATTCGTTGATCCCTCTTTGACCGGTTGGCGCGGCTCACTTCCTATTAGGGCTGTTATTTAACATGTACTACTTATAAGATTTTATCATCCGTTAATATCCGCGAGATCATTGCTTATTAACCCTTCGTATTTTGATCCTTTTACCCCGCATTACAACAGGCTTGCAGATGATCGTGTTGGGATGACGGTGGAGTTGCCAGTTAGCGGTCACTTATGTGGCTTGCGTTGCATTCGTGAAGCAAGGTGAATGGTGGAGTGGGGATGCCACGTTTATTCACATTGCCATAAATTTAAAATTTATTACTTTTACATCGGAAAATCGCACGAAAATTTAGAGCAGTTCATGAGACATGAGAATTTTGCAGACAAGCTGGAGATAAAGATCTTAGTTACAGAAGTTGAGAGATTCTCTAGAATGCAAATCCAACATTTCGACAGGGTATCGTACAAAATCTTGTAGAAATTTATAGAAAATTATAGATTATTAGATGAGTAGAGAAATCGAGATCCTACAGAAATGTATACTACATGTAGTAAAATTTCGACCAAGGATGTTGGAGAAATGGTTAAAAATGCAAGATCAATCCTAGTTTTCCAAAGAAAATCAGGAACAAAAGTATGGCTTATGCATGATCATGCGTTAACTTTAGCTCATTATTATCCTGCTGATCATGTACTACCGCTCAAAAGTATCAAGTGGGTTTTGCAAATTGCCGCGAAATAAGCTATTTTTATATTCAACATGTTCCAAATTCACCAAACGATCCATTGAGTTCTACAGAAAAAAAAATAAAGAAATCGCTCATTGGATGGTCCACGCAAAATCATTCGCCGCAACTTTTCAGCCTAAAGCCCGGCGCACACGACGCTAGTTTTAATGTTGGATTGTCTGCTTTATTTCGCTGCTGGGTTCCAAGCGAGCTATTTTGCTGGACGTTGTGATGGCTCCTCTGACATGTTGGCTGCACACGATATGTTACTGGGCTAGGTCTGTAGATAGCTCCGATGCATGCGAAGTGACAGCTCGTGAGAACGGACGCGTTTATAGCAGAAGTTGATCGTCGTCGACATTCAGCAATTAGTTTGTTTTTATTAAATCCGTAGTCCTGCAGCGGGATTCTGTAAGTCGTTATGCTGCGTAGCGACTTATTTCGTTATCGTTCCGCCAATTGCAATGACGATCCAGGGGAAAGGCGCAACTCTCATAGGCGTAACGATAACAAAATAAGTCGCTACGCAGCATAATGACTTACAGAATCCCGTTGCTGGTAGCCATATACCCACGTGACACAACCCGACGTTCTCATTGGTCAACACTCTAATATCCCAGAAAAACCAGCACGAAAAATAGGACATGATCTATCGAAGAATCCCAGCACGCGTTCAAGCTAGGGAGCACCCACTGACGTCATTTTCCATCACGGCAGCCATCAGGGTTGCCATGACAGCGTCCTGCAGGCAATCCAGCATTGAAACAAGCATCGTGTGCGCCGGGCTTAAAGTTTGGAGTATTACACAAGTACAATTCTCTTGCTAAGTTTCATTAAGTTCTGTTCAGTAGCCTCGGAGATGACCATATTTTCTCTACTAGACGATTTCTCTGCTCCAGTGCGTCAGAATTTAGACTTAAAAAAAACAAGTCCATATTTTTCTGCAATCTTCTAGATAGAAAATAAACCAAAATAATTGCAACGCTTTAAAGCACGTTATTTACCTGATATAGCCAAACATATTTTTCTTTTTCCAAAAGGCCACTCGTGACTACTTTTCATCGCTATTTTACTTTGTACTTATAACATATTGCAAGTAAATTGTTACAATAGAAGACAGATCCGTTAGAGAGACATATCCAAAGACTCCGTAGAGTTCCGTGCTATGCCCACAAAAGAAAATAAGTCATCGCGAGACTCCAACGAGTCTCTTTACCAGAGTGACCATACTCCGCCGGAGTTGGTTCACTGGTCATGTTCTTAATATTTTGCCCTATTCTGTGACATCTCAAAGATCAAAGATTGATATTTAGAATGAGGGTTTAAACAGCTTTCATTTTAGAACAATGTCAATGCGATGGGTGTACGGAGAATGATATTATGATTTGTTATAGATCACAAGCGCTCGGTTCGATCAGGAATTTTTGTCCCCATCGTTACTAGCTAGAAAGTCATGTGGGTATGAAGATAACGTAGAGAGGACGTTGGGGCAAGAGAGAATACAAGGATGGGAACTCACAATCAGACGGAGTTGTCAGTTTACTATAATAACGTGACTCAAATAAAAAAGATGAAAAATATTGTCACATGATAGGCTTACGTTTACCTTTTTTTTCACAAAATCATAATTTTCAATACTTTATCGAGTTTTCACTCGCTCAGCAAATTTCTCATCGAGAAGCTGAAAGTTTTTGCTATGAAATTATGTTCTGAAAATTTCTGCCTACTTCTACTATAAAGGATAGCTCTGTTACAGCCAAACAGATTGATCACGACCCATACAAATTTGGGGTCTCTCATGGTACAGAACGTTTTCCCTGAGTTATAAAAAAATCGATGACTATAAGGCCCAAACCTATGTCAACTTGCGAAAGATTCACCCATATGTATCGTTTATTCATGCATCGTATCGAAGAACATATGACATCAAACATTACTACGACGACATGCTGCTGACTTCCAATTCTATGGTTTCATACCTGGACACGCATGGCATCCACCAGAAGCTCTGTTCCCTTCCGAAGTCATTGCCTTCTTGCAATGTCTGAGGCAAGTCCTGACCTAGGGTTTCAGGCAGGAATAAAGCTTGCACAGCTACAACGATGGATATCAATCCAAGCACGGTCAAAGGTAATACCGGAGATATATGCGACTGAAAAATGATAAAACCAGAGATGTTATCTGTAGTCAGCTGGAAAGATACCCTACTTGCAAGTATCATCTTTGTGTGTTACAGTTTTACCCAATTTTAATACATGTTCTGGCTGATATCATGACTATCTAGAAGAATACGGAATCCTAACCCGCTGAGGGCAACCATTAACCATTTTCGGTGTACCTGTGTATTTAAAATGGGGCCGCGGGTAGTATACTACCCAGGTTTCCCTCAGAGGGTTAAATAATACTAAATTTGGTCACTAACCAAATGTACGATGTAAGGTCCAATAATATGTGCAAAATATCCAATAATGTGGATGAGAGATACACCCTGTGCTCTAACGACCGTAGGCAACATTTCCGCCGCATACTGGAATCCAATATTTGCAGCTACGTTAACGCCGAAGCGTGCTAGTATTCCCATCGCCACAGTAACGCCACCTACGAAAATATAGGTAGATGGATTCATTTATTCATAACAATGTTGGGAAAGCACAGAACGGTTCGCGCGGCAAGTAACACAACGACAATATAATACCAAAGAATACAAAACACAAAGGCGTTCGAAAAAAAAAATACAAAATGAATGAAAGTGAAATGATAACAGAGTACAACAACGAGCAAGAGGTAACCAATGACAACATATCAATCATATCGTATGCACTGATTCCGCGATTTGACGCTTTGATTTAGGTTGGCGATTATAATTTATAAATAGATCGAGGGACTCTATTAAGTATATACTTACCAGAGGGCGTTGCTATAGCGATGAAAGAAAACAACCCGCAAGAAACCATCGAAAGGGAGCCCATCCATCGGCGACCCCACTTATCGAGGAATAGAGTTAGCAAAATGGCAGCTGGAAGTTCAGTCAAAGCAGCCAAAGAAAATGAAGTGAACACATCCGGATCCAACAATTTCATGTTCCATACGTGGCCATCAAATACGAGGATGATAAGAAGCCTACAAACAGATGCAGTTGTGGAACTCATGGGTAATTCTACATGCATCATTTCATCCAGGCATTTCGTATGACTTTCTCAGAATTCAACGGGAATTCTTGTGTTCTTTCAATAGTTATTTCCTCAAGCTACAGGCCATAAACAATATTGTTTGCGTTCTACAGCGTTTTTTTTCTTCTACATTTTCTCGATATTTTTTCACGAATTTAAGTCACTGTAAATTGTGTTGATTTTTTTTTTTTTTGTTAGAGCTCTTACCAGTATATGACCAGCATGACTGTGATATATGCAAGACGTGGCTTCTTGAACAGATCCAAGACCGTGTAGTTGTTATGTGACTTGTCATTTTTGATCATTTCATTGCAGCTTTGCTCGAATTCCTCATAAATTTCTTTTTTTACGGTCATTCTGTTAACTTTTTCGAATTTCTTCAACATTTCAATAGCCTTAGGAATGTTTCCACTTGAAATGTACCATCTATAAATAAGATAACTTGGTTTTAAATTCATACCTATAAGTAGATCGGTCTAGATGGTTCGTATTACAGATTGAATGCAACGAGAAACCTGATACTTAGGGTCTATAAAATTTTTAATAACCCTCACCTCGCACTTTCTGGGACTAACCAGGGCGCAGCAAATGCTATAACTAATGGTGCTGCGGTAACTCCACTCAAAATTCTCCAATCAGCGATGTAATATGCAAGCCATGGCAAAACGCACGACGAAGCAGTAAAATAAATACCAAACGACATGTTTGCCATAAAAGTTCGATACTTTGGACCAACGTACTCAATAACTGAAAAAGAAACCTCGCAATTCTCCCACAAAACTTACAACACGCAATTATTTCAACTCACCAATAATGAAGAGGATATTGAAGCAGTTGTCGAATGCTGTTCCAACGATTAATCTACAGAGGCAGAATGACCAAAAACTATTTGAAAAAGCTGTGCCAATTGAAGCGAAAAAACCAACTCCGTTGCAGATAACCAAGGCAGGTAACCGACCGTAGTGATCAGCTATGTAGCCAAAAATAAAGCCACCGATTATACTACCAGCAAAAAATACAGACTGTGCTACTGAAGAATAATAATCCTTGTCGCAGACCCACTCGAGCTAGAACATTAAGAATTTCCAATTCATTTTAAGAACCCTGTTCAATTGATCGAAAGTGTGATCTGAAATCCGAAATTTACTTCTGCGGCAATCGAAGTGTAAGGAACGGTGGTGTAATTGAATGTCCATCCGTGACGGCACCTCATACTTGGCCACGATGTATTGGCATTCTTGGTGCCAGAAATTAATAGATGTGTGTAATTTACATCGTACATTCGACATCTTGAGTAAGATGTAGTTTTCCCATTGAATAACTCATCGTCGTCAGCAACTGGGATCGAAAGGGCAATTCTGAAAAACAAACCAAAGCATCCCAAATACTTTAGACCTAAAGTGATCCATTCGAACCAGTTATGGTTGTGTTGGTTGTACTTAAACAGATCTGTTAGACTAACAAAGGATAACTCAATGAATGAGCATAAGATGGCGACTTGGATTTTTTTCTGTTAGCACCAAAAATTTTGTTTTGTGAAGGAGTATAAGGCTATTCGACGGCTGAAATTGACAGATTTTTTCGAATTGAATTGCCGAGAAACCAAATATTCATGGTACTACTACTTTCCACAATTTTTTATTGTGTACCTGATCACAAGTAATTTTAAAGACGAAAAAAAAAAACCTGTCAAAGTATCGAAAATCACGGAAGTTATGCAGCGCTGAAAATGGTACTGCGTAACGCGCAGCTCTAGTTCGTGAACATGGTCATGGATGAACCAATCGTCTGAAAGCAAAAAGCTTCAAGGGGCGTCCTATGTGCGCCCAAATCTAGGTGTGGAACCTTTCCGATGAATTTTAGGGAGAATTGTGATGGTTGCATACGAATCAAATTTTTTCACCTTTTTACGGCAAAAATCCTCTTCAATATTCGAAGTAAAAATTTCCATGATATCTGATGTTAATGAGGAATTTTTAGTCTCTGGAATGAGGTATCTTCGAAGTTGAAATTAGAAGTGAAATTTCAACCGAAAAGAACCATTCGTTCGAAAGTTTCGATGTTCATGGTGTTTATAGATGTAGCTTTCAGAGGAAGAGCTTTGAAATTCAACGTACATATATTCTTGTCTCATTTGACTTGAAAATTTTGCGGACCTCTTCTACGCGATTCCTGGTCCATACTAGGGCTCCGTCAGGAGCGAGATCTTGTTCGACTTTTACTTTTTTTTCTGTTCTCTGGTTTAGCTTCTTTTGCCGCCTCGTTTCATTACTTGACTCACATCAATTACGTTCAGTGCTAACAACTTCCGTAATCTTTCGAGTTTCGCTATGACTCTTTAGAAAAATATTCGTACAGGATGAGGCTCTCTGAATCAATAGTACTAAATTCGGTTTCTTAGAATTTCAATAGTCTCGCATTTCCTTAAATTGCAGATTCATCCGAGAGAGATGTTGTATTTGGTCAGTCCACGTCAAATAGGGTCAAGGTTTGACACTCGCATTCTCGACTTTCATGATACTCTATGAATATATAAATTTCACCGCAAAACGAAATCCTACCAAAGAGTTACGGGTGAAAAAAATTTCGCAGAAATTACGGAGGTCGGAAAATTTCTGATTTTCTCATGCAAGGCGAGGTTTTTTTTTTTTATGTATCTCGAGGACGGTTAAAGATACAGAAATGAGCTTGGGTTCTTTTGGGATGTACAACGAAGGCGTGGCCTAAGCCTCGCCACCTAGCGGCGCAGTAGAAACCCGTGACAGTCAGTGGCGTAGCTACCATAGGGCAAAGCGGTGCAGTGCACCAGGGCCCCAAAGCTCAGGGGGCCCCAAGGGGCCCCCTGAGTTTCCTTTTTTTTTTCTTTTCATGTTTGATGGAAATTCATAATAGCCGAACTTCTGAATTAGGAGTTTCAATACTACTTATTTATATCGATTAAGATTAATTAAGGACCTATCTTACATGCAGAGAAATTTAGTATTATTATTCAATTGTTATTATTTATTATTGATATTGTCGTGTCTTGAGCAATCGTTGTCTTACGGGGACGTCCTGAGCGTTTTTTATTCGCTAAACTCTTCGTAGGTGCATATTTTTCCACATTGTAGTCTACCGTTTGCAGTCCGCGATAGGTTCAATTGAGCGGCGATTCCGCGATCACGTTTCTTCAATTTATGAACAATATGAAGACTTATTATTATTTATTGTACGTGTAACGTGTTTCAAGTGATTTAGTGAGCATTCCTTTTGTTTGTTGTGTTTTTGAGTAAATGCAAAATATTATAAGGAATAACTATCACCGACCGATGCCCGTACATATAACTCAACTACATTGTATAATACAATGACCGTATCCGTTCGCAAAACCTTTTCAACTTAGACTACGGAATTCAGCGAAGAGATAAAATATAACTAAGACGTCCGGCAAACAGTATCCATGTATCATGTATGTATATCCCTAGCGATTCCTTTTTGCTCTAAAAGAATCGTTTTGGGTGTACTTATTCGACAAAATTGTTTGTATCGTGTAAGTTTCGATAGTGTAAACTAAAAATTATGGATCGCAAAAAGGAACGAAGTGGTGCTTCAAAACGGAAACAACGACAGGAGAGAGAAGAAAGTAAAAAAAAGTTGCCCAAGCTGGACAGTTTCTTTACGAAGCCTGCTCGAGAAGCTCGAGATTCGATGACTGTAAGTGCACCGGCTTCTGCCCGCAATGACCACGCCGACGCCTCCGTGAAACCTGCAGTAGAGGAACCATCGGCTTCTGCCCCCAACGACCACGCCGACGCCTCTGTGCAACCTGCAGTAGAGGAACCATCGATCTCTAGTGACTCTATATCTTTGAAAGTTTTTGGAACTTCAAATGACTTGGGGAACTTCATAAACAAGAAATTAGACGACATCGAAAAACGTCTAATTTTTGACATGGGACCATTAAAGCCTTCAGGACCTTTTCCAAAAGACCCCCACCAGGACAACAGGAGCTTTTCTGAAACGTATTATGTTTCTACGTCGAAATATGGACCAGTTGATCGGTTTTGGATGTGTTATTCAAAAATACTGGATGCTGCCTATTGTCAACCGTGTTGGTTGTTTGCTTCGCAAACAAACGTATGGTGCACGGGCATTCGGGACTGGAGGCATTTATCAGATAGAGTCAAACAACATTGTTCTTCGAAAGGCCATATTGAAGCATGTGCTATATATGAGAGGTGGCAAAAAAGTTCGACCATTGACAAGGAACTTGAAAATAGAATTCGCGAAGAAACATCGTTTTGGAGACAGGTTCTTCGGAGATTATTCGATATCATAATTACTCTTGCGAAGAGTTCTTTGGCTTTGAGAGGACATCGAGAGGATTTGCGTGAGGAAGGAAACCACTGAAATTTTCTCTCAATTGTACAACTTATTGCCAGATACGACCACATCTTGCGTCAAGTTTTGGATATGCCCAAAGGTAACAATTGATTTTGCTATCAAAGGGTAGTCTGCCATTTCAATTACTTTTTTAAATATTTTTTTTTTCTCATAGTAAAATTTATTCATTGATCTGAAATTTGTGATACGTAAAAGTGTAGGTCTGAAAGTAATACAGATTTAAAAAAAAAAAATTTTAATGGTAAATCTTGCTGGTATGGCCCATACTAGCAAGACAAAACAATTATTGAAGATAGTCATTGAAATGGCAAACTACCCCCTTAAATTTATATGTTTTCATGTTATAATTTTTAGAAATATTCCTAATGTTTTTAGGGTCAACAAGATACCTGAGTGCAACAATTCAAAATGAAATGATCGAGTGTTTGGGCACCAAACTTGAAAATCATCTGTTGGATCAAATTAGGGCGTCACCGTTTTTTACTATCATCATGGATACCACGCAGGACATATCGAAGGTGGATCAGCTAAGTGTTGTTGTAAGATATGCAGTAATATACAGATCGGAGAATGGGCAACCAATCGATATCCAGGTAAGAGAAGTTTTTTTAGGTTTCTATCCAGTCACCAAACACAGCGCTGCGGATTTGGTCAATCAAGTGACTACGTTGTTCTCCGAAAAAAGTCTTGATTTCAAAAAGTGTGTCGGTCAGGGTTATGATGGGGCAAGTGTAATGAGTGGCGCGTATAATGGTGTACAAAAGCAAATTAAAGATATACAGCCAAACGCCGAGTACATACATTGCGCCAGTCATAACTTAAATTTGGTGATAAACGATGCCGTTCGAGGTTCTATCGAAATTCAGAAATTCTTTGCAATAATGCAAGACATATATAACTTCTTTGGAAACAGCATTAAGCGTTGGGACCTCTTATCGAAATTTACTGGCGAATCGGAAATTACCTTGAAAAAATTGAATCCGACAAGATGGTCCAGTAGGGTTAACACAATATCTGCGATCAAACTTCGTTTTTTCGATATTATCAAAGCATTATCCGAAATAACGCTGAAGAGTCCCAGTAAAGACGAATGTAGTGAGGCAGGAATTATAAAATCAAAAATGCTCAATTTTGAGTTTGTGTTTCTTTGCGAATTTATGCACCGTATATTAAACGACATCAATCACGTTTCCAAAATTTTGCAAAAACGTGATATCGTTTTAGACGAGGCGAGTAAGGCTTTGGACGAAGCCACAGAGAAATTGAAAAAGTACAGAAATGACTTCGAGTCATTTCAATGCAAGGCCAGTGAAATTGCGAAAAAATACGACATTGATCCCACTTTTCCACAAAAGCGACAAAGAAAAACTAAAAAGCATTCTGATGAATTGGCTTCTGACCATCGATTTCAAAACCGGGAAGAAATCTTTAAAATCACTGTTTTCAACAATGTACTGGACATAATAATCACTCAGTTAGAGACGCGTTTCAATGGTATGAGTGCAGTTTGTAAAACGTTCGACTTTTTAACTCCAAAAAATTTGCTCAGCATGGATGAAACAACTTTACTCAAAAAATGTGATCACTTTCAGATGAAATATTCCGATATAATAGGAACCAATTTTTCCCTTCAGTTCATTAATATTTATCATCTGGTCCTTCCTGAATTAACCGACACATGGTCAATTCACCAATTTTGTAAGGAAGTGATAACGAAATTTGGAGTGCTGGAATGTGACCTTACGGAAGTGTATACAGCAATGTTACTATTTCATACTATACCTATCACATCTGCGGCAGCTGAAAGATCTTTCAGTAAACTAAAGATTATAAAAAATTATTTGAGAAACGGTATGGCGCAAGATCGACTCAGACATTTATCATTAATTGCAATTGAAAACAAGGCTGCATCAAACTTGGATTTGAATGAAATGATAGACGAATTTGCAAAAATTAAAGCGCGCAAGCGACTGTGAATTTGACTGGAAATTTTATCAACAATCTGTCAATCTTACTTTTTCTGTATGTTGGTCTCATCTGTTATATAATAAATATTTTTGGATTAAAATCTGCATCGTTCCTCAATTATTGTTATTGTCTTTTGCTAAAGAGATAGTGATTTTACACCTTATGTCCCCAAGATACAGGTGACTTATGGACTTATCCTACTCAGGATGAGTGCAAGTCACTGTATTCCTATCTCATCCCTATCTATAAAAAAAAATGGGGGGGCCGATATTTTCCTTATGCACCGGGGCCCTTGTCCACCCAGCTACGCTACTGGTGACAGTAGGTCGCCTAGTGCTGGATATGCCGGTTATACCTTGACTTCACGGGTATAATCCATAACAAATCGATTAATATTGACAATTCGGCCCTGAAATGGAAGTGTCGAACCAAGAAATTTGTGAATCATAAAAAAAATAGAATGAAAAATCTACTGTCAGAAGTACTACGTATTCACGCTAGGCGGCGTTTCGAATCATTGTACATCCCATTAGGAAGAGGATACTTTGTCGCATGAAAACAATGAAAACCATCCATAATATTAAATATTATCGTTTGAAGAAATCAAAACGTATTTGAATGATGAATAATAAATAGTGGATAGATTACTACTTAGTTCGCAGAATATTGCTGGCTGATTTTTTAGTATGTTGTGTATCACGTCAACCACGAAGTACCTGAGTATTCTTTTACATATACATGTGATTCAGAATGCGTGACGAATCTCTTGAGGGGTTAAGGAGGGAAAACCCTTCAGAAATTTCGAAAAATCGACTTTTTTTTCGTATTTCGAAAATATAATTTATCGAGGGTGAATCCACACTATTCGAAAGGAACGCGAGGTAATATCGCTCGACAATATTCTAATAAAAGACTTTTACTGATAAACACAGAGAGAATTTCGGGCCGAGTACAAAATGATGGTGCAAGTGCGAGTCAAAAAAACTGACGACTACCAGCAGTGAAGATATTCGTACAAATTCTTCACACGGGTACAGAATTATTGAGTTTTTCACTGTTTTTACTGCCCTATCAGAAATTTTTATTTGTTCTACATGCAAGCAAAAAAAAAAGAGTTTTAGAGAGTCAGGGTCTAGAGCCTTAGGTTTTAAAATAATCGTTACATGTCAGTGTAGTGATAGAGAAATTAATTCTGGACCCTTCATTAATACTGGTTACGAAATCAATCGAAGAATAGTGTTAGTCATGAGACTGTTGGGCGTTACAAAAGAAGGAATAAATGTATTCTGTAATCTCATGGACATGTACACTGGATTGAGTCAAGGCAGTCACTCTAAAATCATTGAGTATATTAGCAGCTGCTGAGTCATCATTTGAATCTTGATCGCAAAAAGCTGTTAAAGAAGAGATCGAAAACAATTCTGAACAAGGAAGGGAAGAAAAAAATTCTTAAAGTTTCTGGTGACGGTACATAGAAGAGGCGTGGATTTAAATCTATGTATGGTATTACAACGCTCATAGGCTACTACTCCGGTAAAGTAATTGATTGAGTTGTAAAAAGCAGTTATTGTCAAGGTCGTACATTCTGGAAAAATAGAACTCATACCGAAGAATATCGTGAATGGTTTGAGTAAAATGGTTTTGAAACGTTTTAAATGGATATCTTCTCTATTTTTGCGTGAAACAAAAAACATTTTTTGGGCCCTACGTGTTCGGAGTCGCACATAGAATTGCGCGACGTATTTTGTTTCATTGATTTCGGTGCCCAGGCAAAGATATTCCATTTAATAGCACCTCTTTTCCCAATGTTTTCAGGTCTGGTGGAATTGGGTAGGCAAGCACATTAATGGGATGAAAGAAATGTTTTCGACCTCGGGGGAAGAGTTCGGCGTAAAATATGGCAATTATAGCTATACGTGATGAGGATTCAAAAACTTTCAAAGCCATTCTAGATTCATATCTTTATGATGACGAGTTGGCTGTTGTGAAAAGTGAGTGTATTGGCCATGTGGGAAAAAGAATGGGCTGGAGACTCCGGAAGATAAGAAAAGATAAAAAAAAACTATCAGGAAAAGGGAAGTTGACCGATAAGGTTGTAAAAAACTTGCGACATATTATGGGTTAAGTATTTGGAGAACCATGAATAGCGTTGAAAATACGAAAAGAGACAATTATGGCTACTTATTATCATATTTTTTCAACCGAAGAAAATTGTTCGACAGGAGCCGAGAGCTGGTGCAAGTGGAAGAAAGCTATCGCTTTGAACGAAGGTCTAGAAAGTGAAGATTTTTTTCCCTTAATTGCTGAAGAGATCAAAGAGCATCTCCTACCAATTTATCTAGATTTATCTAGAGATGATTTACTCCAAAGATACTTGGGTGGAACGCTAACGAAAGTTTTAACGCTACAGTTTGGCGGTTACCTCCAGAACACCTGCATTGTGGACTAAAAATTGTTGAAATCTCAGCATACATCGCTGGTGGGATATTTAATGAAAGCTACACTTCCATTCTCAGAATTATGGATCAACTAGACATAATTGTTGGCGCCTATGCCAAGTTTTCGCCAAAAACACCGATGAGGTGAGAGTAACGAGACAGAGCTAGAGGAGCCTTTCCGAGACAGAAGCAGCTCGTACAGCCCGAAAACAGCAGCAGCTTGAAGAAAACCAGCTTTTCGAGGAAGCTGAAGGTCTGTTATGGGATCGCCGATTGATCGTTGAGTCACTAAAACTAATCGTTGTATCGTACTGAAACTTTGAACGCGATTATCTCGAAACTGTATTCTCAAAAACTGCTCGTGCCGTAACTCAAAAAGTTATTGATCGATTCGGCTGAAATTTTGTGAGGATTTTCTCTATATCATTATCGGACGGATGTACTTAAAGTTTTGAAGATTCCGTGTAAATAAACTACTTTCTACAAAATTTGAACGTTTTATTAAAGAGCGTTCTTAATTTTTAATTTTATATTTTTTTATCATTTTATAGGTTTATCCTTCCCTTGCATATGTCAGAAACAGAAAGTCAATTTTTTTTTTCGTTTCGGATCAATAGAAAAAGAATGACAAGTGCAGCACCTTTGGACCTCGCGCCAGAGACGCCCGAAGAAAAAATTTCACTGAGCCGCCATTTTATGAAAAAAAAAAGAAATGGTTCTGTACTCTTCAAAGTTCAAATAAAATGAGGGTCAAACTTTAAAATGATACGGTTATTTTATCACTTTTAAAAACACTGATGAAAAATGACTCAGTTTGGAGCGTCTGAAGGGTTTTCCCCCCTTAATCCCTGTCGACATTGGGATCGAAAGTTCCTCAGCCATTTTTCCGAAAAATGATTTTTTTCCTTGAAATTTTTTTTTTCCGACAAACGATTCTTTTACATCATGTGTCAATTCTAAAGAATCCCAAATGATGCGAACGATTTTTTTTGTTTCATATCAGAGAGATTTCTCGGTGGAAGTTTCTTATATGGTGGAAGATGTTAAAAAAATGCGGTATGGTTCCGAGGGAAAAAAATCATTATTTGGAAAAATAGCTGAGGAATTTTCTATCCCAATTCCGACAAGGATTAACCCTTTAAAAGATTCGTCACAAATTCTGAATCACCGTGTGTATATACAGGGCGATTCTGTGGAAAGTAGCGCTATCTAAAAGGTAGGCAAACGGGAAACGCCTGCATTGAGCAGCTCAAACATCGACGATTAGGTTTTATTTATTACGTGGGAAATGAAACCCAATCGTCGATATTTGATCTGCTCAATGCAGGCGTTTCCCGTTTGCCTACCTTTTAGGCGTGTTACTTTTCACAGAATTGCTCTCTATATGGGTATTTCTCCACTAATAGGGCGACTCGGTGTCTCACGCTGATTTTGTTAAAAAATTACGCCTTTTTGCCTCAATTATTATCAAACATGAAAGTTTATAAGTTATTCCATTCGTGCATATTATAAAAAGTTACAATTGAAGCGCTGTAATTTCATGATATTCATCTGAATACAGAAAAAACAGTTCCCTGGTCGGTCACCAAACCAGAATAACTGCCCGAGGATCTAATTTAGGTAATACTAAACTCAAAATCTTAAATGCACCACTGTTTCGAACAAGAATAATAATTATTTGCGAATTCCCTACCGCCGTATTTTAAAATTGATACCAATTGGTGTAAAAAGTAGGCTGAAAATTGTCTCGAAATTTGAAGAACAGTCTTCTGGCTCAAATTCTAAATGATGCCCAGTGTTGTCTGTGGTACATAAAACGATGATTCTGGATTGAACGGAACGTAGCTGGTGTAAAGTTAGTCAACATGAAGTCAGAGGCACCCTGTCGCTATTTTGTTTAGTCTCATGTGAGCTTTTGTCGCAATAACTTGTGTCAGGGCCGCTGCAAACAACGGTCGCCTGGTGCGACAAATGTATACATTACAACCCCAATAGTGCCACTCTCAATAGTTCCGCTTCCCCTAATCCGTGCTCGTGCGCCTCCCCCACTACCATACTACACTCCCGGCATACAAAGGTACGAAACTTACAGTTTTTTTTCACGAGCGCATGTAGTCAGAGCAGGGAAACCGAAATTCTGAGGAATTCATTCCCCTTACAGCCCTTGAGCGGCTCTATTGAGAGGTTGCACTGTATTCGGTTTTTATAATTAGAATTATAACTTTTTCTATTGTACTCAAACAACGAACATCGAACATTGTATACGTTAATAAAAGTCGGTACTTTAGTAGTTTTCACGATATTTTGAAATCAAGTCCAATTCAACAGTCCCCTGGCCACGGTCCCCTGCTCTAAAAGAAGCCAGGGGGCTATTTGTAATACCAGAGGACTGACTTTTTCATGTGTTTTATAGGCAATGGGAAAAAAACAAAACAAAAAAATGGAATGAAAAAAAAAAAGGAAAACAAACTAAACTTTTTTACGTGCCATTTGAACTTTGTTTTTCTTTATACAAAAACAGTCCTCTGTTACATGTAACAGTCCCCAAATCTTATGTTACTGCAAATCTTTTGGGGCCCTATGGTGGATAGTACTTTGTTGATTGTGATCTTTATCCAGGAACACTTTTTTGCATTCATCCATACGGACACGCCGAGGGAGATAGCTGAAATGTGACCACCTGTCTCTTTTTATCTGTTACTGCGCATGCTCGATACCGTCAAAGCAAAAACGTAATATCGAAACACCGAAATGTAGCTACTGTAAGCTTGTTATGAATGAACTTTTTGGTATACTGTACATGGTGCGAGTGAGAGAGGTGGTCATATTTTTTTCCTCTCTCCCGGCGCGCAGTTAGAGGTATTGCCACCACGCCAGTGCGCGTTCCAGTTTACTTATAGTTCAGTGATACCAGCCAGGAGGTGTTATTTGAGCGATACGTCGAATGAGGAAGAGAGAGAGAGAGAGATTATTCATTATTGTCTGCTACTGGAAAGTCACTGAACCCGGGCGACTATCTGCGTAAAAACGGCGCTGTGCAGATTCGTATACTGTGACAGGTGACTCCGCGATGTTGTGAAGTTTAACTGCAGGTCCGTATGTGGAAACATTCAAAAATTTTTACAAAATTTATATTGGTTCAACAAAATTTATTAAATGGCATGAGATTCTATCGATATACACAGAGTGTTCGAGAATGAGGTACTTTCCTCGTACCAGTGAATTGCTCATAAAAATCTAAGACGATAATTAGCAAAGCTAAGATGTCGATTGAGAAGCCGTTCTTAAAGAAGGAGCGGTTTAAAGTGAGCCAATACTAGAGCAGATACGAGAGTAACGAGACTGTACAACGGCTGCTACTGCAGGCCTGAAGCCTGGAGCGCAAACTTCTCGTGTCGGCTCATCTACGGAGATCGTGAACAGTGTGCTCACACACAGCGCCGACCAATCACAGTTATGTGTGAGCGATCGTGGCGACTGTAGGTGAGGCGGAACACGGGACACTAAAAGTCTGTATCGCTTGGTGTCGCTGGCTTTAAGGCGAATTGTAACGTTTGTCAAAACCTCGAAAACGGGAATCGTCAGTTCTCCGAAACGACTGAATCAATCGCAATGAAACTTTGGGGAACTACACATTATTTTGGCATTTCAGAATTAATTTTTCGTCCTAGATTTTTGCGAGGAATCCGCTGGTATAAGTAAAGTGTCTCATCTTGGATCACCCTGTATATTCAGCCTTCATTTTTATTGAAAAATATATTAATATAGGAATGAAACTGGGACGCCGTCGAAGCATCCACAAATTTCGTAACCTCGCGCTCGAGCCACCTTAAGGCCCATCCCTAGTCGCCCACCTCCTTTTGGTCGAAAAAGAACACATTTCGATCATTATCCGAGCTCCGGCGTGGGAAGTGCAAAAAAAAAATAAAAAATGCATAACGCAAATTCAAATTCAATTCCGAATCCATACGTCCAAAAACATGTTCGTTTCGTGCGAAAATAGAGTCTGAAAACCGATTTTAAATTCGAATAATGCGGATAATGATTTTACATCATTCGAATATAAAATCTGTTTTTAGACTCTATCTTCGTACGAAACGAACATGTTTTTGGACGTATGGGTTTGGAATTGAATTTGAATTTGCACTGGGCATTTTTTTTTTTGCGTTTTCGACATCTGGGCTCGTATAATTATCGGAATATGTCTTATTCGCCTAAAAGGAGGTGGGCGACTAGGGATTGCGCTTCATCCATTTAATGGGAAATGGATGTAGTTATTTTTTTTATTATCGTTTTCGAAATATGAAAAAAAAAAAAAAAACTCCCATAATTTCTGCAAAAATTCTGTTTTCGTGGAAACCTAGGTAGGATTTTGGTTGAAATTGAAATTCACATATTGACAAAGTATCCAACCTTGGCGCTATTTGACCTAGACGGACCTATTCCTCTTTCATATTTACTAGGTCAGCGAAACGTGAACTGAATGTACACACATCATTGGAGTTCATGTGGTAGTAATTTCTATGATGCTTACTTCTGATGATCAGTGAGATTCCAACCATCAAACTCCGGCACCGTGCACCAGTGTTCGTTTGGTGTCAGAGTTAAAAAAAACTGGGTGAAGTAGAGAAAAGCATAGACGAAGGCAAACGGAAGAAGCAGAAGAAAAAGGAACCATTGATAACGTCCAGCAGCTCCAATGTAGGGAAGTATATCATCAAAGGTTTCAATTTTTCTCTCCAGCTTACCGTTGCTCTCTACCCTCGCCATATCCGCAGATGGCGGTATTTCCTTTGTTATCTTAGCGTGATATCTGTATTTATAATTCACTATTTCAACCACAAAACGCGTTCGACTTTATTTTATAGGTTCACTGAATTACCCCACATTCGCGCCATTTTTACCATCGAGGAATGTTGAATCGCAGTCATCCCAAGACAATTTCTACTTATCAAAACGTTCAAATTATTTTACGAATTTTAAAGAATTTTTTGGCAAACTTTCGATTGATAACGTTGTATTCTGTAACACGAAACAAAAGAACTAATGTGAAAATAGGACAGTACGATTAATTAAACAACAATGCATTCACTGGAAAGTAACGCTTCGTTTGATGGTCGACACTTCATTCAGAAGCTTTTGCTTTCGAAAGATCGACGCAAGCGTTAACAATGCGTTTTATACCCCCCACTTTTCACCAGTCGTTAACACGAAGCTCATGGAATATACGCTGGGTCAAGTGAGGCCATGATCTTCAAGGTTTGATGTCAACGTTTGATACATGCCTGTTCGAAAAAAACAGTAATTCCGCAAAGAGATTCCACTATTTTTCGCATTGTTGTTTACCTTGACCGATGGTGGATGTGATTTCCACAATACAACCATATGATAATAATAATAACTATTATTTCGATGTACTCAATTTAACGTTGCAAATCAGAGGGAAGTTACCTATTATAATCAACCCGAAGATAAAACCTTGAAGTTTTACTGAACTTGAACTTTACTTAAAAGCATGTCCTAGTCCTACCTTTACCGACCGAAAAAAAAAAAAAAAATTGGCAAAAACTCGGAAACGATGGTCAAAAATGATATATAATGAATTTATTCGATGATTAGGAACAAATAGGTTCGATATAGTACGCGAGATCAGTCGAAATCGAGAAAAATGAATTTTTTATGTTCGTCAAGTGTGACCGTGTGACTTATTTTGGTTAATATCAAAGTCTACGCGTCAAACCGCAAAAAGCAGCAACGTACCCCTACTCTACATGCAATGCTAAACATTTTTGTCTAAAAATTGTGTTGTTTCACGCAACAATGGGGCGAAGGGATCGAAAGTAGAGCGGTAGTAAAAGTGTAAGTAGTGTAAAACTGTCGATTTCCGACAGCTGAGACACGGGACGGTCCTCGGCTAACGAAGCCCGACAGATGGCTCTACGCGTAAATCATAGTCCGGGTAAAGATATATCGTAGTCGCTGTCGACAATTTTACACTACTTACACTTTTACTACCGCTCTACTTTCGATCCCTTCGCCCCATTGTTGCGTGAAACAACACAATTTTTAGACAAAAATGTTTAGCATTGCATGTAGAGTAGGGGTACGTTGCTGCTTTTTGCGGTTTGACGCGTAGACTTTGATATTAACCAAAATAAGTCACACGGTCACACTTGACGAACATAAAAAATTCATTTTTCTCGATTTCGACTGATCTCGCGTACTGTATCGAACCTATTCGTCCCTAATCATCGAATAAATCCATTATATATCATTTTTGACCATCGTTTCCGAGTTTTTGCCAATTTTTGTGTTTTTTTTTCGGTCGGTAAAGGTAGGACTAGGACATGCTCTTAAAACACTAATAAGTTTTACAAATCACCTCCGACCATTTCTAGATCGACGCCGGGTCGTGTATCAGTATGTGCGTGTATACCGGGAATATTCGTAGAATCGCTTCATAGGAAGGTGAAAACGCCTGCATACAGGCAACTCAAAAATGAAGTGATTAGGTTTTATTTCGCAAATCGCGTGTCCATTGGCTACGTGGGAAACAAAACCTAATCGCTTGATGTTTGAGTAGCCTGTATGCAGGCGTTTTCACTTCCCTATGGATCGTTTCCACGAATACTCCCGGTATATGCGGATGTGAGATGAATGTACCAGACGTGATCACTGATTGAGAGCGTCAGGATACTGGAACAATCAATAGTAAATGATCGGCAACTGGCTTATTTACCTGAAGCGATTTTGGGTCCGACGATATCTTGAGAACGAATGAACGGATTTGTACTTTCGATTGGCACGGTATTCTTTTTTTCTTCATTATTGATAATACAAAATCTAGAAATTCATCTTTCAATCCCCGATACATCGAGACCGGATCAACGGATTTTAGTAAACTTATTCGTCCGTAGATAGGATTTGACCCAACTTGAATCTAATCGGATTTCGGATAGAATGATTGAAGCCGTTTTTGAGATAAGAAAAAAATTTCCTCTTCATTTATAATAGATTTTTTTTTTTTTTGTTTCTCACAAGTAAACTTTTTCCTCAGACAATACTATGTTTTAAACTCAAAATCTGGGCGAGAAACTCTAAGATTGGCCTTTCGAGGTCAGCCTACTTACCCTCAGAGGATCCCACAGGACTCGTCGTATTAATAATGCTATTATTATAATTATTATTATTATTATTATTATAGTATTATCAATCGTGTGTCGCATAGTGGATCTGTTTTTATGAAAATAAAGTAGATGTATTGCGTCGTGTTATAATGGACACTCTGATTCGTTGCTCAAGAGAATCGCCTCTAATATATACTTAGCCTTATTTAACCTCATTCCAGAACGATTTATAGATACGCACATATTCAATGCACTGACGCGTGTCACTTGACAACCGTCGTTTAATGTCTTACATCAATGATTGGTTTTACAATGTCTCACAGAATCGAGCAGTCATGTCTTGTATGCTTTGAATTCATTTCAATTATTCATGACATAATACCAGAACGTTACAATTTATAAATAATTGCCAATTGCTTATAGAACGACAAAGTGGTTACACAGAAACTCCGCCGTAAATAATGAGGATGTGAAAATAATATGAATTTTCTAATGTAGTCTTATGCCCGGTTTTGTAAACGAGGGGTACTCATCGACCCCGGGATGAATTCCACCCCAGGGGTAGCGCTCAATTTTTTCGCCAAAAATTGAAACATCGCGATGGCCGTGTATCTATACGACCTCACCCAGGGCAGGTACCACAGGTATTCTACTCGTCGGTTCCTTAAGGTGGGGGGGGGGGGGGGGGGGGGGGGTATACCCGATTTGTTACCGGCCCGCCTTTTTTCGCGAATATCTCCGAAACGGAGGCATGAATCGAATTGTCCTTTCGGCAGCCGATGTTTGACGAGTAATGAGTTCGAACTGGTACGTTTGATCGAATGAAATCGGGATTTTTTTTTTGATCGAAAAGTGTTGGCGTGCCATTTATGTCGACCTATATCAAAGCCTACGCATCAAAAACGCAAGATCGGCTGCGGGAGCCCGATTTTATATGGAATTCCGAGCACAACTATCCCAAAACATTTTCGTTTTCGACAACGATGCAGGGGCCAGTTGTATCCTACGTTTTTTTAGTAATTTCCGGGATTGTCAGAGGCTGGGAGCGGCAATGGCCGCTAAATGTCATGATGTTAGATCTCAGAACGCCCGTGAGATGTCGCCACGCGTAAATTTTTAGCTTATTAGTCAGAGATGATTGGGCTACAAGCAGTGCCGTAACGAGGATATGAAGCGCCTGAGGCAAGAGTATATATAAACGGCACGCCCACACTTTTCGATCAAAAAAAAAAAAAAAAATCCGATTTCATTCGATCAAACGTACCAGTTCGAACTCATTACTCGTCAAACATCGGCTGCCGAAAGGCTAGTCGATTGATAGCCCCGTTTCGGACATATTCAAGAAAATAGACAGGCTGATAACAAATCGAGTATACCTCCCCCTTAAAGGATATTTGAGGTAATAATCAGAAGAATTTGGGACATTGTTTGAGATGATCTGCGGCGGACAATTACAAAATCGCGCGGCAATTGTCAAGTGCGTGAACATAGGCGCAGATGTGCTGCCATCGTGGGGTTCCAATACCTGCGAAACACAGGTAAGCAGGTACCTGTGGTACCTGCTCTGGGTGAAGGCGTAGATGCACGGCCATCGCGATGTTTCAATTTTTGGCGAAAAAATTGACCGCTCCCCCTGGGGTGGAATTCACTCCGGGGTCGATGAGTACCCATCGTTTATGAAACCAGGCATGGTGAAGTAAGCACCTATTCGGCTCACATACTTTTCGACATCTTAGGCATAAGCGGTATACGGTAGCGAGTATTCAACCTAGAAAAAAATTCAAAAGCAATTGTCTCCTATGCCATGCTGTCAACTCTCCCATTTCACTCTGACTATACGAAGAAAAAAAGTCGAAAAAAGCCACATACTCAGAGTGAGGCCATTATAAACTGCAGAGGAATGATAGTCCAGTCGAATTGAACATGAGATCTATTCAAGAATATGACATTTCTGTAACTTTTTTTACAAGTTCATTATATCCCCACGAGTATACCTGTGATTTATCCAAAAGATTTTCGGGTGCGGTTAGTGGCAAAAAATTGTTGAACAATTGAAAACCTACTTTTCGCGCTCTATTTCTATTCCTGACGGTTTTGTCACAAAATGCTTCATACAAAAGTTGTTCGTCTCAACCTCCCCGAAAAAATGAACCCTTACAAAATCATTTATCTTTATTAGCTTAGCTGTAAGATGATTCAGAAAAAGTTTGTTCGACATTTTGTTTTTTGCCAGTCACTAACCGAATTTTCAACATACGGCTACGAAACTCATACTGGATCTAGTATGAACTGTCCTCTAAAAGAATCTGCAAACCCGACAGGGCTCTGTGTTCTAGTCTCGCAGTAATAAACGATCTGCGTAAATCCCTAGAATCGCGTTCCTTTTAAGGATAATGGGCCCACGTCGTACCGAAAAAACTGAGGGCTAATTTTCGATATCCATTTTCGATATATGATGAAAAACAATTTTTTTGTTCAAAAATTAGTACTCATTCCGAGAAAATGAAATTTTCGCTTATAAACAAATGGTAATATCTGCGTCAATCTTCGAGTACTCCGAAATATTCTGGCATTATCTGATAGGTCTTTTTGAGACGCTTTTTTTTTTAATCATCGCTTAATCTTCATTAGAGCCGGAGATACGAACAGGTTCACTTATTAATCCATAACTATTGATCTAACCAACATTTTCGGATTAATCAAGTTCGTACGTGATCTTGAGACATTCGGGTATCATTTACGACCTGTCTCATATTTTTCCGAAATATTTATTCCATTGCTACGACAGGCTGAATGCAACCGCGGGGTATGAAATCGCACGGCCCGCCGGGCGAGTCGCGTCGGGCCGCGCGGTAGTGAGCGGTGGGGAGCGCTGTAGCCAATCGCGGTCGACGTCGCACCGCTAACTTAAGTTAACAATTGGAATATCTCTCTTGAAAATTGTCGTGGAACATCGCGTTTTTTTTTTATCAACTAACATGCTTTTTTCCGTAGAATCTGAAAATTCAGGTGAAATTGATTTTTTTGCATTACTTACCGTGATTATTCTCGTTTTCCAACTGACGCGTTGTGAAAATTTCTGTAAATCAATAGTAATTCGGTAGTAATGGTAAAATGAATAAAACAAGCTTGCATTTGAGTAATTTTTATTGAAAAAAAAAACCATGGCATGTATACCCCTGCATTACATTCTTCTCCTTTTTCTCGTGGTAGGTAAGGCTGTGGTCTGTACTTCCTACTAATCTGAAATACATTACAATT
The DNA here is from genome assembly GCA_963978835.1 of Tenthredo scrophulariae. Classification (NCBI taxonomy): domain Eukaryota; kingdom Metazoa; phylum Arthropoda; class Insecta; order Hymenoptera; family Tenthredinidae; genus Tenthredo; species Tenthredo scrophulariae. The sequence goes on from OZ022234.1 coordinate 6,059,957, forward strand.
GGATTTGCATGAATCTCATTGTTATGATAATACTATACTTGATTTGAAGAAGAAATGGCCGACTTGTCACATTATACGAAACTGGTAAGATTTAAATTGTGTAAGGATATCAGTTTTGCAGGTATGTATCGAAATTGAATTAGTTGATAATTTACTGTTATAGGAACAACATAACATCCTCACTTACCAGATTGACGTACTTTCTGTACACTTAAGAATTAAATTTCGTTGCTACTACAATACTTAGTGCAACGTTTCCATGCAACAACTCGGACTAGACAGAGGGTTCGACCAGGCCAGTTTTATACCTGCAGTCCCTAAATCCCCTCCATTTCCTGTCGGACAGCTGCTTTTCGAGTGACCTTTTTGTCCTGACATACGGAAATTTTCCTTTTCATATATCTCTCTCTCTCTCTCACTGCAGCCGACGATAGGGCAATAAAAATATTATAATCTACATTTTTTCGGACCTTGTGGATCGCCGGTATTTAAAATTTTCTTTTTTCATGCTCGATTGACACTTATAATATTATTGGCCAATCACAGAAAAGAATTGTTGATTATTTATAGCAACTTTGGGGTGAAAGTCAAGAAAAAACGATAATTCATTCGACAAGTATCGATCAACGATCATTTTGGACGGCGTAATCGGATTGGTGAGAAAAAAATAGCTTAATTAAAAAAAAACTCGATGTTCTACGACAATTTTTAAGGGAGATATTCCAATTGTTAACTTAGCGGTGCGACGTCGACCGCGATTGGCTAGAGCGCTCCCCACCGCTCACTATCGCGCGGCACGACTCGACTCGCCCGGCGGGCCGTGCGATTTCATACCCCGCGGTTGCATTCAGCCTGTCGTAGCAATGAAATAAATATTTCGGAGAAATATGAGACAGATCGTAAATGATACCCGAATATCTCAAGATCACGTACGAACTTGATTAATCCGAAAATGTTAGTTAGATTAATAGTTATGGATTAATAAGTAAACCTGTCCGTATCTCCGGTTCTAATGAAGATTAAGGGATGATTTTTTTTTCCAAAAACAGCGTCTCAAAAAGCCCCATCAGATAATGCCAGAATATTTCGGAGTACTCGAAGATTGACGCAGATATTACCATTTGTTTATAAGCGAAAATTTCATTTTCTCGGAATGAGTACTAATTTTTTAACAAAAAAATTGTTTTTCATCATATATCGAAAATGGATATCGAAAACTAGCCCTCAGATTTTTCGGTACGATGTGGGCCCACTATCCTTAAAAGGAACGCGATTCTACGGATTTACGCAGATCGTTTATTACTGCGAGACTAGAATACATAGCCCTATCGGGTTTGCAGATTCTTTTAGAGGACAATTCATACTAGATCCAGTATGAGTTTCGTAGTCGTATCTTGAAAATTCGGTTAGTGACTCGCAAAAAACAAAATGTCGAACAAACTTCTTCTATTTCATCTTGCAGCTAAGCTAATAAAGATAAATGATTTTGTAAGGGTTCATATTCTCGGGTAGGTTGAGACGAACAACTTTTGTATGAAGCATTTTGTTGCAAAACCGTCAGGAATAGAAATAGAGCGCGAAAAGTAGGTTTTCAATTGTTTAACAATTTTTTGCCACTAACCGCACCCGAAAATCTCTGGATAAATCACAGGTATACTCGTGGGGATATAATGAACTTGTAAAAAAAGTTACAGAAATGTCATATTCCTGAATAGATCTTTATATATTTTTGGTATAATTCGACTGGACTATGAGGCGGAGGTGAAACAAACCCTGTAGACAACATGGTCCATACGAATATCTTTTTTTGTTTACAACGCTATCTATTAGTGATTTTTATACTTTAAATTTGTGCTGTATAATGTAATTTAGGGCAGGTGACTGACAATCGAAAAACATTCATAACTGTTCCATAGTCGATGTATGTATTGTGAGGTGCACAGCCGACGGTTGGGGAACGGTTAGGGACTTCGGTACTTCGGGCAGGCCACGTCTACCAAACCGGCACTCGTTCAACGTTTGTTTTTCTTTGAGAATTGGTTATCTAACGTTTCTTCATCGAATAGCGAACTCTCGAGAATCGACTTTAGTTGGGCGCAAGGTACCTTATGGTACCGCGGTATGGGACGTAACTCAAACGCAATTAACGTCATCAGAATAGATGAATTAAATGAAATGTAATAAATGAGACTAAAGTAAAGAGATAAATTGATCGAATCGAAACGGTAATACGCGGTCAGCTCAGCGTGAGGGGAACATGGGGGCGAAATAATATAGGGAAGACTTCGGAAATTTTTTATGGTTCATGGATTAAATCGCAAAGAAACCAGTATTTATTCGGTCAGAAGGAACCACCAATAATGCTAACAAATAAACGATAAACAAAACCAATTGAACAATCAATAGCCGATCACTTGGATCGGAACTCACACAAGTTAAACCACGGAGTAATACACGGGGCGAGTCATCCCTGGTATCGAATGAGGGAGAGGCTTATCATCGCACACGCTCCGCCCCTTTGTATTCAAACTTGTTATCGTCGTATCGGGAAACCTGGCACGTGAAAATAGAAGTGGGGTTTCTCGGTACGGCGATAACAAGTATGAATAGAAAGAGGCGGGGCGTCTGCGAGCATAAGCCCCTCCCTCATCCGATACCAGGGATAACTCGCCCTGTATATGGAGGGCCAGTTTCGCTAGCGGACCTGACTCCAATTCGCGGTCGGAGAATTAACTCGCGCCGTGGCCGGCAAGCAGCGCTCTCGTCGGCTTGGCTATACAGTAGAACCTCGATTATTCGAACCCTCTGTTATCCGAACCATGATTCTTTTTATCCGAACTTCTATTATCCGAACTACGACTTGCTTTATCTGGACTTTTCACTTCCGAATTGTCGAATCTTAGCATCGTGCGCTCCAATGTCGCGAGTAAAGTCTATGTTCAAGCATACACAAGCTTGTATCGCCTGTCACGGCATCGAATCGCTCGCATATTCACACGTAATCTTCATTAGACCTCCGTGTCCACCAGTTGTATTTGAAATATATTTTTACTATATAACATCGTTTCATCCGAAATTACTGTTCCATTATCCGAATTTTCGATTATCCGAACTAGGTCCGGTCCCAATTGGTTCGGATAATTGGTCCAGTCATTATATACATTAACGTATTCAGCCTATATAAGGCGAATAGGCTAACTACACATCACACCAAATACGCTAGCGAACTGGTGTTGTACCACGTGATACAATACCAGCTCGCTCGAGCGTCGGTGTACTAGCGTAAGTGGTATATAAGACGGACAAGCCAAGCCTCCTGAGCGGACTTGAGCCAAAGCGGCCGACCGACTTACAACAATTATTAATTCTCAATTCTCTAAGTCAGAGCGTATTCGAGCCAAAGCGGCCGTGCGACTCACTGTCATACTTACATTTTATTCTCTCAAACGGCAGCGTACTCACATAAATTCTCATTTTCAAATTATAAAAGATTATTTCAGCCATAGCGGTGTTTCGATTAGAATCACATAAAAATGAAAAGATTGTTTCAGCCATAGCGGCGTTTCGATTAGAATCACATAAAAAAATTGAAAATATTGTCTCAGCCAAAGCGGCGTTTCGATCAAAATCAAACAAGAAATTCAAACAAAAGAATTAAAACAGAAAAAGAACAAAGTCCGGCCATTGAGGCAAAAATTAAACATAAGGAAATTTAGATTAAGAAAAACATTCATAATATCATTCATTCATCTCATTTTCTCATCATTATTATTTTATGTTATTTCGGTTTCTTATGATTTTTGTAAATAGAGTAGTTCAAAGAAAAGATAGAACTGATAATATAATAAATAGGAAAAGATCCACGGATCTCACAAATATCAGAAATCTGAACTTTGTCTTCTATTTTCTTTGAAAACATAACCTAAAATTTTATTCTTTCAGAGAAGTATTTCACTTCAATTGCTTATAAACCTAAATTCATTGTTTAGCTAAAAGGCAGCTTCGGTGAGTGTGTTGGACAGCTACGGTATAGCTATAATTGGTACCCTAGTCTGAGAACACACATACCCCAAGTCTGTAATAGGCAGCTTCGGTGAGCTGGATTCAGGACAGCTACAATAGAGCGATAATTGCTATCCTAGTCTGGTGAATCTAGCATATCCCAAGTCTGTAGGGAGGCAGCTCTGGTAGAGTAAAATCTATCCGAGTCTGTATTAGGGTAAATTAAGGGTTTTTTCAACTTTTCCCAGAGGAGCTCCAAATATTAGTTACAATACATTTGGAAATGCAAATGAACCGAGAAAGCCAAATTTTGGATATTACGTGGGGGGGGGGGGGGGGGGGGGGGCTAGAAAAGCTTAAGTTCAAATTGTCGACCAAAATAACCTTGTGGGTTTTCCGCCATCTTGAAAAAAGGGTTGAATTCAGTTTTGTCATCACAACTCGGTTCCCCGTTGAGATACGAAAATTTTTATGCAATACTTTTTTGTTGCTCTTTGTACGATCTACAATTAAGGTCCCATACATTTTTCACGTATCGATTACGAATTACGACCTCCAGCGCGCCGCAAAGTCAGTAAGACTGTGCCCGGTTTTGATTTAGCCGCTCGCACGGTTGTATCCCACACGTCAAAATGGATGAATGGTTGTTCAGGGAATTATTGCAATACAAAATAAATTAATAAACCAGCCAAATTATAAATCAAACGCATGAAATTTATTGATCAAATAATTTTTATGCAGCAAAAAATAATAATTACAGGTGGTCATTTTTTTTTTTTTTCACATAACTCTAACGGTCGCCGTATAGGCGCGCTCTGTGGCGAGACGCACATTGCAGCGTCGGGCGCGCTGGGGCCGACTTTGTGGCGCGCCATAGAGGTCGTAATTCTTGTCGAAAATGAAAAATAAAAAAACGAATTTGTAGGTCTGAACACGCTCTACAAGTTTTATACTGGACATTTTTCGATATCTTTCACGAGAAAAAAGGAAATAGCGAAAACAATTTTTTCTCCCCAAATTTATGGTTTTTTTGATCGATATCTCGATAACGATGATCGATACGTGAAAAATGTAAAGGACTTCAATTGTAGATCGTACAAAAAGCAACAAAAAAGTATTGCATAAAAATTTTCGTATCTCAACGGGGAACCGAGTTATGATGACAAAACTGAATTTAACCCTTTTTTCAAGATGGCGGAAAACCCACAAGGTTATTTTGGTCGACAATTTGAACTTAAGCTTTTCTAGCCCCCCCCCCCACGTAATATCCAAAATTTGGCTTTCTCGGTTCATTTGCATTTCTAACCCGATTTTTCCGACGTAATGACTAGACTAAATCGAGGTTCTACTGTAAGGACTCATGAATTATGCATGGCGGCAACAGGTGATACGGTAATATTTAACAGACAATCCAGAATAACGGGACGACGATACGATAACAAAAGGGGGGTATTTTCTCGAAAAATCGATTAATTAAACAGAATTATATCAGGGACGGACACAATGATCAATAATATATTCGATAACTAATCTTTACACAGAACCAAAGTACGACAATTCGATGATATCTGGGTTGCGATTCTGTACTTCTCCGCTAACTCCGCTAACTCAGCGGAGACCGTTGGCTGGCTGAGCAGCGTCCAATCGATCGTTTCGCATCGGTCAGTACAGTCGTACGGTGGCGCCGTGGGCTTGGCTCGGCCGTTAGTCGCAATAAACGCGAGGCCCACTCACACTCGATATACATGCATATGTACCACAAAGATAAACCTAGGCAATGAAAAGAAAGGAAGAAAACGAATAAATCAATGAATAAATGCAGTCCAATATTTTAATCCATTTATTCGTTCTCTTTCTTTCTCTTCATCTCCTCGGTTTATCCTTATGGTACACTTGTGACATGCATGTAAATCAAGTGTAACTAAGGCCTCGCGTTTGTTACGACTAGCAGCCGGGCAAAGCTCACGGCGCCACCGTACGACCACCGATCCGAAACGATCTCCGATTGGACGCTCCTCAGCCAACCAACGGCCTCCGCTGAGTTAGCGGAGTTAGCGGAGTTAGCGGAGTTAGCGGAGTTAGCGGAGTTAGCGGAGTTAGCGGAGTTAGCGGAGTTAGCGGAGTTAGCGGAGTTAGCGGAGTTAGCGGAGTTAGCGGAGTTAGCGGAGTTAGCGGAGTTAGCGGAGTTAACGGAGTTAGCGGAGTTAGCGGAGTTAGCGGAGTTAGCGGAGTTAGCGGAGAAGTACAGAATCGCAACCCTGAACGGCGTCACCCTCAATGGTTTCCGACCCAACTAAGCAATAAGAGATCTACTATCGGGCCGTAAAATCGGGACACGTGGGTTCAAACCCGAATATCTTTTTGTGAAAAAATCTTAGAGTGTCACGCAATAGGGTTTCTGAAACTACGGAGTCCGCCACGTCGCGTCGAGGTGTCACTTACATAATTGTTGTAAAAAACAATGAAGCAGGGATATCCTTATATACCGGGACAATCACGTGAAACCGAATGGATCCATGTTACCGGACAGCGAATATTTCGTATTTTTAGCAGGTTAACCACTCGTTGCACTGAAAACCCCTAGGGTGATTTTGGCGTGCGGTCGATGAAACTCGGCAGCCATTGTTGGACATTGTTGTTGGAAACCGGCTGACTGTCAATACATCGCGGAAGGTAGACATGTGGGGTTATGTTCGCTTATTTTAAGCAAATGATAAATGAAGTGAATGAAACCTACGTGAATAAGTTATTGATATTTATGAAAAATCGATCAATCAGTTTTAAATAATATCATAGTACAATCAACGAATTAACTTAAGCTATAAATGCAAATTAATTAGAATCAAAGAGTTTATCGAGAACAACCAATTTGAACGAAATTATTAATTATTAATCCTGGGGTTGAGGCTTCAATAAATTGAACTAGGTAAGTGAGAAAAACTTTATTGAAGCTTTCTAAAAGTTTATTCAATGCGTAACAAGGACAAGTATCATGTTGTAATGAATTGGTCCTCGTTACAGTCAGCAGCGCAGTTAAAACCGCCAGGTCTTGGAGTCTTCGAGAAATGCACAAAGCCTAGACTGGGCATCATGCTGCGCCTGTAATTTCAAGTTAAAAATTATCACACATTCATTGCACGATATCGTAGTTATTCATACTTTTCAAATATTCATGTTTTTCAATAACTTAATTCCATTAAACGGCACTTATTTTTTTTTACAGCTAATATTAGCAGATGTTTGTGGCCAATGAATGTTGTCATTGAATGTGTGATAATTCTTACCTTGAAATTACAGGCGCAGGCATTATGTCCAGTCTAGGCGCAGTGCATTTCTCGAAGACTCTAAGAACTGGCAGTTTAAACTGCGCTGCTGACTGTAACGAGGACTAATTTGTTACAACATGACAATTATCCTTGTCATGCATTGAATGAACTTTTAGTAAGCTTCAATAAAGTTTTTCTCACTCACCTTGTTCAATTTATTGAAGCCTCAACCCTAGAATACAATTAATAACCTCGTTCAAATTAGTTGTTCTCGATGAACTTTTTGACTCTAATTAATTCCTAGTTATAGGTTAGGTTAATTCCTTGATTGTATCAAGATATCATTCAAAACTAATTGATAGATTTTTGATAAATATTCACAGCTTATTCACGTAGTTTTTATTCACCTTATTAATCATTTGCTTAAAATAAACGAACATAACCCCACATGTCTACCTTCCGCGATGTATTGACAGTCAGCCGGCTTCTATCAACAATGGCTGCCGAGTTGCATCGACCGCGCGCCAAAATCACCCTAGGGATTGTTCAGCGCAACGAGTGGTTAGCCCGCTAAAATGACGTCATATTCGCCAATATTCGCTTTTCGGTAGCATGGATCCATTCGGATTCACGTGATTCTCACGGTATAAAGGTCGAAAAACGTAAGTTTGGCGTATTTGTATGCGTAGCTCGACTTCAACTCGTCGCCATTCCTTTTATAATATTAGTAAAAATTTGAAATAATTCACACATAATCTTTAGACTTTTCTGCGTACGTCGCCGGTTTGAAATTCGAAAAATGTTGAAAATTATGATGGCTACAAGCAATAATTGGTGGCGTGGTCATCTCGGACACTCGTACAGTAAGCCGGACGTTTCAAGATTTGAAATTTCACAAATAAAAATCGTTATGCACTTCAGTTGCATAAAAATCGATCGCAATTACGATTACCTAAATAACTAAAGTTATTTATTATCAATTTTCACATGTGGCTCGACGTTATTTCTTTGTGGGAGTGGGGCGCGCTTTGCGACCATGACAATGCATGGAAAGAGGGGTAGTGATCACGACAATGTGTGGAAAGAGGGGCAGTGGTCACGAAGCGCGCCCCACTCCTATACAAGGAAATTACGTCGAGCCGCGCGTATAAATTACTAAAAAATAACTCTATTTACTAAGTAATCGTAATTGCGATTGATTTTTACGCAACTGAAGTGAATAGCGATTTTCATTTGTGAAATTTCAAATCTCGAAACTTGCGGCGGACTGTACCAGTGTCTACGAAATTTTTACGAAAATTTTGAGCTAGCTCAGGTTTGCCCGTACCAATCCGTTTCCCAAATCGCATCATTGGACCTTTTTGCACCTGGTGTCCAGATTTTTGAATATTTTTGAAATTACCGAGCACTATCATGTTGGTTAATGTTTAGGGAATATTTTTGAATTTTCAGAGATTTCTCACACACATTTTGGACAAGCGGTGACGAGTTGAAGTTGACGTACCGCAATGGACTCCGAAAAAACTACGTTTTTCAAGTTTTCGGAGATCATAACGGTTTTCACGATTTTTACACAAGAATTTGCGAATAACCACCAGACGCAGAAAACTTGGCGCTTTACGATCTTTCCTGTCTCTATGCTGTATCAATTTTTCTGTGGAAGTCATGATCGCTCAAACAGAGGGGCCAAACCTTTTTGCACCGACAGTAGGGTTGGAATCTCACCTTAACCAAGGCTCTTACACTCACTAACTGCAGTGATCGAGTTTACAAGGTTTTTCTAAGCTTTTATTACGTATATGTCGGACAAAGGAACTACTATTTCAGATTTTCTCAAAACTGGACTCTACGGTAGGTACCATATCTAACAAGGGTAATGCGCAACATGGTATGAATAGATTTCGACGAAAGTCAGGTATGTTGTAGAGGTACTTACCCTAAGTACCAGGATAATCGGAGACGATGCACTTCTCCCTAGTTTCCGAGAAATTTGAAGGTAAAATTTCACGTGTGGCATGTATACCAGTAACTGTGCCTCCTTGTCAACCAAGCGAGCGCAGCGCAGTAGGGTAAGGTTCACGGCTACCACGCTGGCGGCCCGTGTTCGAGTTCCGTCTGCGTGCGACTTTTTATTTTTATTTGTTTTTTTCTTTCAATTTTTTTTTTCCAATATCAGTAACGAATATTGCATTACAAAATTGCGGGGAAAAAACTGCTATACAACGTATGGTTTCTGGTAAGAAACAGGCATGTACTTGTACTGTTGAAGTAATTCCACCGAAATGTACTCCGCCCTGCCAGCTGTGCGATGTCTATTTTTATCGCCAGGTAAAACTTTTCATTGTAAAATTGCAAAATGCTCCCGACCTGTTAAAGGCAAATCGGGAAATCGTGTCCAGAGAGGATGCCATTCAAATTCATTTCTTACTTTTGCATCAATTGAGGGCACCTGTATTTCGGCACATGATTAAATACGCGTGGTTCGCATCAAAATTAATTGACGAGAGAGAGATATTTTCGAATGTAAACGATGCTTGTTTCTCGATCTCACTGTTGAAAAATCCGTGTGTCTGCAAAGCGGTACGATTCATAAAATGTGCATGGCGTAACAACGTGTTATGCTTTGCATGTTTTTTTTTATAAATACCATCCAAACGAATGTTCGCCTCATGTTGACAGTGATGGTGAATAAGTAAAAGCCCTGTATTATATTGTATACGATAAAATAAATGAAATTACTACCATACGTTGTATAGCAATTTTTTCCCCGCAATTTTGTAATGCAATAATTGTTACTGATATTGAAAAAAAACAAAATGAAAGAAAAAAAAAAAGAAAAATAAAAAGTCGCACGCCGACGGGACTTGGACATGGGCCGCCAGCGTGGTAGTCGTGGACCTTACCTACTGCGCTGCGCTCGCTTGGTTGACAAGGTGGCACAGTTACTGGTATACATCCCGAGCGTGAAATTTTACCTTCAAATTTTCGGAAACTAGGGAGAAGTGCATCGTCTCCGATTATCCTGGTACTTAGGATAAGTACCTCTACAACATATCTGACTTTCGTCGAAATCCATTCATACCATGTTGCGCATTCCCCTTGTAAGCAAGAAGTGACGTTTCTGGGTCTGCCGCAATTCAGATGCAAATTTAGGGGTCGAAGGGATACTACGCAGCTTATTAGGAGGCGTATCCTCTTCTGCCGGGTTGTGTCGCGGGCTTGACAGGGCCTTTTCGCACTTCGAGCTTTCGCCGGGGGGTTGTCAGATAGCTCGTCATGTTCTCAATACCCTGGAAGGCGGAATATCTGCAATTGGACCGGTGGACCAGCCGGTACAGGGAAGGCAGGGGGGAGGGGGGAGAAAAGGCTACCCCGCGTATTAGATTCAAAATGCAGCGCTCTTCCAGGCGTATCTCTGGATACGATGACTCTGTTGTCCCCCAGCTAATCATTCGAAGGCTTCCGCTTAATCTGCCAGGTCGGATGAGATTGAGGGATGATCTCCCTCGTTGTTTTTGATCCCGAACGGCACGGGAATATATGATATAGGGACGGGAAAAAAATTAATACAACTTCTAATTACAATATGGACCTTGGGCACCCCAGCTGGGACTTCTTGCTTTGAATTCGGTTTATTACCAGGGTGGTCATTTTGATCCAAGGAAGAGGAGATAGTTCATTTACGAGGCCTACTGATTTGCCGCGTTACAGTATGTTTTAGACTAATTTCATCTAAAATTTCGATTTTGTACATGACCTGCACGTACTTATCATCTGTTAGGTATGAATAACCGATAACGCTGAAATATGCAGTAACTTTTTTTTCGGTATTGGAAGCAATGGTTTGTGTTCGTTTACATTATAACGTGAACTGCAAAGTTTCTTGAATCTACGTTGCAGTATCCAAAAGGTAGTGGGAACTGCACAAAACAGACCACGTGAGTTAGACCGAGTGAGTAAGAAAAAGTGATTAAAACGAGGAAACTCAATATCGAAAATGAAAGTAACGTGAAAAAATGAAAACAAAGACAAGATATTGCGAACGTGGAGATGAAAATGCTCACGTCCAATGTGTTCGTTGCAGGCACATATTTCCAGAATACACAGAAAGGTAGACTTGCTTGTCTATTGCGTAATTAATGTGGTTCCCTACCCAATTCCACCTGACCAGAAAACATTGGGCTGAACGCGTGCAGAAGATGCTATTAAACGGCATATCCTTGCTTGGGCACCGAAATCAAAAAAATGAAATTCGTCGCGCAACTATATGTGCGATTCCGAACACGTACAGCCCAAAACATGTTCGATTTACGCTAAAATAGAGAACCAATCTATGTAACACGGTTTTAAAAACGTTACGTATATTTCTTCTTTATTTTAGCGTGAAACCAACATGTTTTGGGCCGTACGTGTTCGCAATCGCACATAGAATTGCGCGACGAATTTTGTTTTTTTAATTTCGGTGCCCAGGCAGAGATATTCCGTTTAATAGCACCTTCTGCGCGTGTTCTGCCCAATGTTTTCAGGTCAGGTGAAATTGGGTAGGGAATCACCTTAAAGGGACCCGGTGGTCTACCGCCAGGGAATTTAAGGCATTTTTAGGATTTGTTTTTTTTTTTCAAGGTGAAAATAATGACAATGATATTTAATGTGCTTGCCTACCCAATTCCACCAGACCTGAAAACATTGGGAAAAAAGGTGCTATTAAATGGAATATCTCTGCCTGGGCACCGAAATCAATGAAACAAAATACGTCGCGCAATTCTATGTGCGACTCCGAACACGTAGGGCCCCAAAATGTTTTTTTTACGCAAAAATAGAGAAGATATCCATGTAAAACGTTTCAAAACCGTTTCAAAACCGTTTTACATGGATATCTTCTCTATTTTTGCGTAAACAAAACATTTTTTGGGCCGTACGTGTTCGGAGTCGCACATAGAATTGCGCGACGTATTTTGTTTCATTGATTTCGGTGCCCAGGCAGAGATATTCCATTTAATAGCACCTTTTTTCCCAATGTTTTCAGGTCTGGTGGAATTGCGTAGGCAAGCACCTTGAACTTTGTAGGTATATTATAATACTCAAGAAGCATACAAAAACATTTTTGTTACAATAGAAATTTTTTTTTAATTATTCTAAAAATGGTGCTGAAGATGACCCCCTCACAAAAATGAACCTGGGCGGTGTGTGGGATTTCGGCTCTTTCACTTATCAGAAAAACCAATAACGAAGAAATTATAAATGCAAGGATGAGTAATAATCAGTAGAAGCCGCACAATTAGATTCGTCTAGAAATAAGAGTTTTATTTATTTAATTACCTAATTACCATATTTACAAAGTGAGCACGTGTCGTACTAACCTAGAAATAAGAGAATCAACAATCAAAGCTATTGCTTCACGGATCTCTTTTACTCCTTCGAAGATTCAACACTCTTAGTTATTCATATATTGTGACTTAGTTTCTATGCCCATAGTTTACTTTACTAACTTTTATCAGTTACTAATTTAATAGATTATTCTATGTCTCGAGCCAAAGCTCGTGAAGGATTTCTATATCTCTCTCTCCCTCTCTGTGTAGCCCGAGTGTCCCGGATCATGCGCACAAAGCTTACATAAATTAATGTAATAGCGTTTTTCCGTGGGCTACACTGAGTGCGTGCGTAGTGCGAGTTTGCACTGCACTCAACTAGTGTAGCGCTGCACTTAAGTCCGAACTGTACCGCTCTAGCGCTGCACAGGTTTCGTGTTGCAATCATCGCGTGTTTCTCTGGTGTCGGCGGGAATCTGTCAGCTTTGCACGATTTCCATCAAACAAAATGTTTCTTTATTTCAAAGTTAACGGTTCTCGCTGCGAACTGGAATATTCATCGAAAGAGGAGGATGAATATTACAAATTACTGAGTAAGTATATGTATATTGTTTATACACGTGTTTTTAAAGTAAGTGGCATACAAAAATGCTCATGGATGAACAAAACTACTCGATTATACTCATCTCAGAGGTCTATATGTGCGTGTAAATAAAAATGATCAATTCTTTGCCAATATATTAACTATTCCAACTATCTTAGATGGATCTCTGCATTTGATTGAAATAGATATTAACAAACACATTTAATCAATTATTCATTTAATTTGTTTGCAGCTGATAATTCATATGCTGTGCAACAGGTCATGAATCCTATCAACAAAGGAACGCTTTCAATAAATGGTCCTGTCACGGAAATATCACGTGCACTCACATTGGATGACCTGGATGTGTTAGTGGATAAAGTTATATACATATTACAATAGGGTTCATAATTGCTTTGGAAGTAATTCTATAGTTGATTTTTTCAGAAATGCTGATATACTTCTGGTTAATGATAACCAATATCCAGCCAATGAAACTTTTGCCTCGTCAAGTTCACCTTCTACCCTGTCAACCGGACCTTCCACATCGTCAAGTTTAGGGTCTGCTCCTTCGAGTTCAATTCCTACTTGTACTGCAGGTGTAGAAGGCAAAGGTGAATTATCTAATTCTTTGTGTGGAAACTTGCAATTCAGTACAAACAAACACCAATTGTTGAAAAATTATGAATGACACGTCATCTATCTGACTTGATCAAATAAATTTTATTTCAGATTGGGCAGAAGCTGAAACCAAATTTCTCCTGAATCAGATTTGTACCTATTTGCCGCAGGTGGGGCCACAAAAACAATTTAAAAATAAAAGGGTAATGTGGCAGAAAATCGCTGCAGAAATATTAGAAAAATTCAACAAAAATAAAACTGAAACACAAGTAGAAAATCGTTATAAGACAGTTATGAAGCGCAAGAAAACTGCCGTGGAACTCAATGCAAAATCAGGTAGTTCTCGAACAGAAGTGCCTTATGAAGAGGAGTTACACAAAATTGCTTCGAACGATGACAGCATTGAACCGGAAATATTAAGGAGCGCAAATGGAGTAAAGAGGTTGAAAGAACCAAATAGTTGCGAAACAGGCGTCGAGATTTCAAGAACTTTACCTAAAGTCCGAAAAACAGCTGTAAGTACTGTAACGGAGTTATGTCAGAGTACAACTCCGCACCCTACGGCGTTCCTTTATAAAATTGCTAATTGATCAAACCTAAAGTTTTGTTGGGCGCCAGACACGTTAGTGTCGTTTCTGAGATATCAAATAAATCGTCAATCAAAAAAAAGGGTCCGAACGACGGCCTTGAAGCGACAGCTAGCTCAAATGTGCTAAGGTAGTGGTAGAGTGGGTGGATCCACCTTCTTATGGAATTAAGCGAATAAAATATAGAACACCAGATATAAGATCCTTCAATGAAATCTTTGATTTCTTATATTGTTCGGTAACTTTGCGGTAACAGATTCAGCGGTATACAAGATCTTAGATATTAAATCATACAGAGGTAGTTATCGAATTAACAATGCAGAATCATAAGCCAAAAATGACGGTTGGAATAATACTTAATAATACTGCTTAATACAGAAAAGAATATTATATTATTGAGCCTTATTGCGACGCAGCGGTATAAAAAACGTAAACACGCCGGTCAGCTAGCGAGCGCCGTAGAAGCGATATAATGCAAGCTAGACTATTTTCCAGGCTGCGTATCACCGAGCGATACGATACTCTATAGCAAATTTTCTAATGCGGCACGCTAGCGATATTCATCAATTGTTTGCGATATAAGAACTCAATAAATACTTTCGACTGACTCTAAGAGAAGCGACAACTAAATTACGAATCAAATTACATAGGCAAGAGTAATCAAACAGAACAAATATAATCAGCGGAAATCAAAGATAATCAAATAAAGCAGCAAACAAATAGAACAACTAGAACAACTTAAAACTATGACTACTACGTTCAGCCAACCCTCGGGGAGTTGGATATTAAGCGACACACCATGCGATATTATTCTAATAAATTTTCTACAAGCTACTAAATCAAAGATAGCGATAGATCAACGAATTCAGATATTCTCAAAGCGAGAATTTAAGCAGAACAAGCTATCAAATAAATTATTAACAAATCATAAGCAGCGGTATTACAGAAATCAGACTAATATTGCAAACGAATAGATTCTAAGCGAAAAACGTGCTCAAAATGGCCTCAATCAGCTACGAAGCGCTTTCGCTGAACTTCAGTAACTACAACTAAATTCACGTGGCCCGTAGGCTGCACGTTACATCCCAAAAACTACCAAAGATACGAATAAAATACTTAACTAATTGAAGTTCAGCGATAGATTCGTGGCTTTACAAGCAAGCGTAACATAGAAACCTTACCTTAAAATAGCTATGAAGTTACACACACTAAACTGAATTTACTGATTTACTTTACTTTACTTTACTTTACTTTATTGTAGCGAAGAGTAGCGAGAGAGGTGAGTTATAAACGCCTTACTATGGCTAAGCGAAACGTAGAAGTGAAGATCCTCGTCGACAATTAGGCTCGTCGACGTGCGGAATCATAGGTTTTAGGGGTGGGGAACCTATCAGGACCTACTAATTTGCCTATTGGTTATCTGAAAACCGTTCGTCGTTCGCACAGCTCGTCAGCTGTGCGAGACTAAGCGTCCTCTTGCTGCCTAGCGTCAGGCGGCAGATCCTGGCGCTTCTCTGCGATATCTTAGAGCATGCTGCGGTATTTCGGTGGCGGGATGACTCTGGGGAAGATGTGACCTTGGCTCTTACGAAGCTGTACCGTCCATGCGGTACCAACCATCCTTGTAGTGCACTCTGCAGCGGCAGTCTCACCTGAAGACGACCTCGCCGCATTCCTCTGCCGAGTCTCTAGATGTCCCTTACCTGGGCCTCCACCTTTCTTGACTCGGGTTCAGCGCGCGGGATGCTCTCCTCGTCCCCTCTTGCGCGGTGCACTACTTGACGATAACGTTACGCCGGTCGTGGCGTCGGTAATGATACCTGGAGCGGTAGATGGCTTCTGGTGCGGTAACGGGAGGTTATAGCAGTCGTACAACCCTGTACGCCGTCGTTGCAACCAGGCGCTCGGCGGTAAGATGCAGTCAGCTGCCAGGAGGCCGTATGCAGGCCCTATACTCTGTTCAGCGATATTTAACCAAGGTCGACCGCCTTCCCCGTCGATGGTGCGGTACTATCCTCAGCGGAACTTCCGGAGGTACTTGCTTCGGGTTGCATACCGTTTCAGTCATCTTGTAGCGGGAATCTTGCAGCGGAACTCTTGAAGCGGTATCTTCTATATCGTCTGTCTCTCTCTCTCTCGTCGTACATTAACAGAAAAACTCTCCAAATTAGTCTAGCTCTACTGCTTATTAACTAGGTGTGTCACTTGTATCCCGAGGGTCTAGACGGCGGTAAAATATCTCTCTCTCTCGTGCGATACTAACTAATAAAAGAAACGCTAAAGGCATCTAAGTGACGCCTGCAAAATTGCAACGTCACAGTACATAATCAAATTGTTCGTAATTAATATTTAATATTTGAGTATTCATTCTTAATTCTTTCAAAAGCTTGAACGACAATTGTTAGCCTCCATGCTCACTTACTAGACTACAGGTCCCTATGGTGTCATCCATGTCCCATATTAACAATGGATGGTCTGACAGAAGGTCAGTGAGCACGTAGCATTGTGGTAGTACTCCAAACTGTGATGAATGTTAATTTATAATATTTAATAATTGAAATATCTATTGATTTCTTATAATATTTTATGGACAACTAAATTTTCCAACTGTTGGTCATTCGATACTGGTCTATATTTCTCTGTTTCAAAAGGCAGATAGTGAATTAAAAACTCAGTTTTCTGTCATTTGAATTTCTCATTCTATCACGCATGTTACACAGGTCACAGTAGTAGAGAAACTACAAGAATTACATATTAAAGCAGAAGAATCCCGAATGAAAAGACATAAGGAGAAATTAGACCTAGTTAGAGAAATGTGGTTCGGAAAAGACAAGAAAGAGCAATAAGTCAGCCCACCAGGGCTATCCTAAAAAACCTCAAGAAACTGAGATTGTTCCTGCCACTATTTTTATTATTTTCATCACAGCTGCTTCTTAGTCTTTAAGCCTATCACACTAAAGTGTTGTGAGATTCATAAGGGTTACAACAAATACTTTGATAACCGTATAGTCGTGATTTTTCCTGTCACTATTTTTATTATTTTCATCACAGCTGCTTCCTACTCTTTAAGCCTGTTGTATTAGTATTGTGATATCTATAATCGTTTGAGAATAACTGCGCTTAATAATAGTTCACCAAAGACTGAAATAGGTTCAAGGGATAATGATATTTTAATTGAGAGCTATAATCCCAATTGTGTTTATTTGTTACGTCAAATTATTTTATAAAAATATAAAATACAGCTACTCATTTCTTACAAAGTTTGCATTATTCGATACCTCTTTGTCTCTCCCAGATTTTTAAGTTCATTTTCGGAAACGTGTTGTGGTTCAGGAGCTAGATATCCGTTTATTTCTTCTAGCTCTTCTTCCCAAAAGTCAACGTTGTCGATGCACAAGTTATGCAAAACACAGCAAGATACTATAAATTTTGTTATTTTGTCGACTTGATGCATGTCAACTTATAGCGATAATTGCCGAAATCTAGCTTTTAAAATGCCAAAACTATTTTCAATTCTAACTCGTGTCTGGCTGTGTTTTTTGTTATATTTTTTCTGTGCCTCCCCTAAGTCTCCATAATCCTTGAACGGAACAAGGAGCCATTCTCGAATCGGGTAAGCAGCATCTCCTAAGAGGTGGTATGTTCCATCACACAGATCCTGTATTTTTTCACTTATGCCAGACAGTTTAAAGACACGTGCATCGTGGACTTTGCCTGGAACTCCCGTAAACACATCAATGAACTTTCTCTGGGCATTACATATGGCCTGGAGTGTCATTGAAGGTCGATCGTGTCTGTTGACGTACGTTGATGCAATTTTATGAGCTGGTGTCCTTATACCAATAAATGTGCCATCAATGCACCCAATCACGTTTGGAAACCCTGAAATCTGCCAAACAAGTTATCTGTTGCAGTTGTTTCGAGATTTTTATAGAATTATCAGTTTATTTACATACTTCTTGGAAATTAACAGCTGCTTCTTGCAAGTCTTCGGGGAATTTGATGACGTGTTGCGCAATACTCAATGAATAAGCCATTATTCTTTCACACTGCTGAAACACTGTCTTTGGACAGGTACCAAATATTTTGGCTACGGAACGAAGGGATTCCTTGTTTCCAGCAAACCTAAGAGTAAGGATTATAGCATTTCTTTGTTCAAAATAAAAAGCGATATAAGTCACAATAAATAAATGTTACAATTGTTTCACACGTATATTCGTAAGGTAATTGATAATATAGTAGATACTGACAGCATTGTCTCAAATAAAGATCCACCTGACAGAATCACCTGAATTTGGTAGGCCACTTGGTAAGTATATTCAATCCTGGATTATCATTGTTACTTGTATTGATTATTCACAATCGAAAATGTACCATATGAAATGGTGAAAAATAATGATAATGATTAATAATTAGTGTTTTCATACCACATAAATGTGAGCATGTCTGATTCAGCTGACATAGCTTTGCATCCCCCATGAGAATTCACCGGACGGAAGTCAGATTCCGCATAACGTTCTATCAAGGCATACCCTGTATCTCTACGTAAGCGAAAATTTTTCCTAAACTGAATACAGATCATTCATTAATTGTAAAATTACATGCATACCACATCAAAACCTAAAGGAAATCATCTCAATTCTTTTGATGACGAATTTGAGCGAAAAACATCTCGAAGTATGATATGGAGTTATTAAAAAAGAAAAATTATTGACTAAATTCAAAAAAGAAAAATTATTGACTAAATTCAAAAAAGAATAATTTTCACGAGAGAATTTGACCGTATTCACCTACCTCTTCATCTGAATAATTACTTATCACATGTATGAATCCTCTCAATTTGGGGATTTTGTTTTTTTCACATAGAAGCGCGTATTTCCACAAATCGGTATCGTCATCTTCTTCGTCGCTTGAAGTAGACAATATGTCCATGACCTCCAATATTTTCATAAAATCTGCTCTTCTATGGGCCGCCATATTGCACGGAGAACGAAACCGACTATTGAAGCCGGTGTCAAAAGCCTGCACCGAGTGCAGAGAAGTTGCACTGAATCGAGACTGCACTGTGCCAGCGAAACAGGCTACTCGGTAACAGTGCTCTCTCTTTTGACCACGGAAACACTCTCCACTGATTGCGTGCAGCACCAATGCGCACTAGTGCAACCAAGGAAAAACGCTATAGGTGTAGTTATGGCAGGGACCGGAACAAAAGAAAAGGAAAATTAATCGACAAAATGGGGCGTTCGTGAAATTTGAACACCGAAGACAGCGTATTTTTTATTAGTTTTCTTATGTCCAAAATGAGAAGTTTTCAGAATGAAATTTTTTGCCAGTCCCTGCGATAGGCACGAGTGTAATGAATAACATATTAAAATTTGAGATGATTCGGCTGAATAGTTTTTTTTTTATACCACACACCGTGCAGAAAAATGTAGTTTCGAGATAAATGAGTTTAAAGTTTAAAGTATGGATATTTTCAGAAAAACTTGATATAAATATGTAACTTACAGTTAATCTGCAATACATGACATAGTTTCAAAAATACACGTAGGCAACATTGGAATGTTAGGATATACATGACTCATGCAAATTTGGGGAAAGTCTTAAAGGAGGGTCTACCAGATTTTTACCGGCCTGCCTATTTTCTCGAATATCTCCGAAACGGGGCAATCAATCGAAATGTCCTTTTGGCAGCCGATGTTTGACGAGTAATGAGTTCTAACAGGTACATTCGATCGGATGAAATCGGGATATATATATATATATATATATATATATATTTTTTTTTTGATCGAAAAGTGTGGGCGTGCCATTTATTTATACTTGTATCAAAGCCTACGCAACAAAAATGCAAAATCGGCTTACTGAGCCCGATTCTGTATGAAATTCCGAAGACAACCATCCAAAAACATCTTCGTTCCCGACAACGATGAAGCAGCCAGTTGTATTCTACGATTTTGTAGTAATTTTCGCGAATGTCAACGGCTGAGAGCGGCCACCCCGGCGAGAAAAATATATAAGCGAAGATATATGCATTGAATATATTCTCGCATATATGAAATCATGTATGTTGAGATATATGTCGAATATACTCAAATTTGCCCAAAGATATATTCTAGCATTTATGTCAAGATCGTATACTTATGTGGTATATATTCTAGCATATATTTCGGCATATATACCCAAGCATATATTTTTAGCATATATTCTACCATATATTCTAGTATATTGTTAAATGACTTTTATCCTCCTATTGGTCCTAAGGGTTTAATTGAAACACGTAACTAAATACAAAGGATACTTGTTAGAGTTTATTTAAGGAACCGAATGATAAATAATTTATAATTTAATTAATATGAATTGATATTAGTGTTCTATAATATACTTTCGCTTTCAATTTCTTTCTACTTTCTACTCTCGCGTTCACTCTACGACTGCTTAGACTAACGCGTCTCATCTTAGTGGCTTTCTACGGGCGCCATCTACCCTAAACGCCTCTTCGCGCTCAAATTTGAAGTTCAATACTTGATCCCTAACATTTGGCCTTCCTGCATCAGCTCGTCCTCGAGCTTACACACAAGGTATTCGGCTGAAGTGGCCATTTTTTTTTTATTCAACAGAAATAACAATTCGTTTATCACATGGTACATACGGTACATTCAAGTACAAAAGCGTTCTTATAATCTAATTTCTTATACGGTAATACATTATTGTTTCTCGCTCGTTGTTTTTTTTTTTTCATAAAGGAAAGTCAACAAGGTAACGTGGTAACTTAGTCGGGCGACCAGAGGTTCGCACCTTTGTAACACACTCATTCTCTTCTTCATTTTCAGGACGCATTCGTGCACTCTCTTTCGCGCTTACACTCATCTCTATACTAGTACTTGTTGTCCTGTCGATTGGAACACTTTGATTAATAGAAGGGTGGGGTATTGCACTTGCTTCTGTGTCCTCTTCTTCGCTCTCATCGTCGTCATCAGACTCGGTAACGGCGGGTTCCCAAACCTTTAGCTGACTAGCGTGGGCCGTCGTTGCGTAACATCTTCCTCCAGTATCTGGGTTCAAATCCGTCACACGGTAGGTGTCACTGGGGAGTTTCTTCACAACAACCAATGGGCCACAATACTTCGGGTGGAGTTTTGTCGACTCACCGGTGGCCGAAGGTATCGTCTTTATACACCGAGACAATCAGGTGAAACCGAATGGTCCATGCGCCCGAACGCCGAATATTTCGTATTTTTGACGGGTTAGCCACTCGTGGCACTGAAAACCCCTAGGGTTATTTGGCGTGCGGTCGATGAAACTCGGCAGCCATTGTTGTTGGAAACCGGCTGACTTTCAATACATCGCGGAAGGTAGTCACGTGGGGTTATGTTCGTTTATTTCAAGCAAATGATGAATAAAGTGAATACAACCTACGTGAATAAGCTATTGATATTTATCAAAAATCGATCTATCAGTTTGAAATGATATCATGATACAATTAACGAATTAACTTAAGCTATAACTGCAAATCAATTAGAATCAAAGAGTTTATCGAGAACAACCAATTTGAACGAAATTATTAATTATTCATCCTGGGGTTGATGCTCCAATAAATTGAACTAGGTAAGTGAGAAAAACTTTACCGAAGCTTCCTAAAAGTTTATTCAATGCGTAACAAGGATAAGTATCATGTTGTAATGAATTAGTCTTCGTTACAGTCAGCAGCGCAGTTTAAACCGCCAGGTCTTAGAGTCTTCGAGAAATGTCCAAAGCCTAGACTGGGCATCATACCTGCGCCTGTAATTTCTAGGTAAAAATTATCACACATTCATTGTGTGTAATTAGTGTGTATCGTAGTTATTCATACTTTTCAAATATTCATGTTTTTCAATAACTTAATTCCATTAAACAGCACTCATTTTTTTTACAGGAATATTAGCAGATGTTTGTGGCCAATAAATGTTGTCATTGAATGTGTGATAATTCTTACCTTGAAATTACAGGCGCAGGCAGTATGTCCAGTCTAGGCGTAGTGCATTTCTCGAAGACTCTAAAAACTGGCGGTTTAAACTGCGCTGCTGACTGCAACGAGGACTAATTCGTTACAACATGACAATTATCCTTGTTATGCATTGAATGAACTTTTAGTAAGCTTCAATCAAGTTTTTCTCACTCACTTTGTTCAATTTATTGAAGCCTCAACCCTAGAATACAATTAATAATCTCATTCAAATTGGTTGTTCTCGATGAACTTTTTGACTCTAATTAATTCCTAGTTATAGGTTAGGTTAATTCCTTGATTGTATTAAGATATCATTCAAAACTAATTGATAGATTTTTGATAAATATTCATAGCTTATTCACGTAGTTTTTCACCTTATTATCATTTGCTTAGAATAAATGAACATAACCCCACATGTCTACCTTCCGCGATGTATTGACAGTCGGCCGGCTTCTAACAAGAATGGCTGCCGAGTTGCATCGACCGCGCGCCAAAATCACCCTAGGGATTTTTCAGCGCAACGAGTGGTTAGCCCGCTAAAATGACGTCATATTCGCCAATATTCGTTGTCCGGGCGCATGGACCATTCGGTTTCACCTGATTGTCACGGTATACGATCGTCCCTACGCCCAACTCAACGTTTTTCAGTTTGCCCGCATCGTAACGTTGTTTCATATACTGCTGTGCGGTGGCAATATTCTGGCGTGCCTTTGCTTGGAGAACCACAGGGTTTCGATACATTTTTCCTCCCTCGAGCGTACATCTCTTGGCTGCACCTTCATCTCGACGTGGTACATAACCGTACACTAATTCGAACGGACTAAAGCCAGTACTAGCATTCTTCATTTCATTTACGTCGCTTTGGATCTTGCGTAGTTGCTTATCCCACGTTCGCCCATCATCTTCTTCGAGATTACTACGGATCGCGGGTACTAGCGTAGCGTTCAGGCGTTCTACTTGGCCATTTGTCTGAAGATGTCTAGGGGAATTAACAGTGTGCCTAATTCCATGACGATCGCAAAAGTCATCGAATGCCTGAGAAGCAAAGCACGTCCCACGAACGGACACGATTCTCACTGGAGCACCATACTCGTCGACGAATTCGGCTAATATGCGTAGTACCTGGGCAGTTTTTGTGTCTTCAACTGCACGTATATACGCGAATTTGGTGAGATTATCTACTACTGCGAACACATATTTATTCCTACGAGCACTGGTAACGAAGGGACCTAAATGATCCATATGGATTGCGGAAAATGGTCGGTCTCCTGGCGGTATAGGGTGCAACTCGCCTGCTTGACGCCGTGGTTTAGTTTTACTCGTGATGCAATGAATGAATGCACGTATATGTCGTTTTACATATGTTCTTACACTGGGGAAATAATAATGCTCTAATATTCTAGTTCCGGTTCGTTCTAGTCCCGGATGACTCTTCAAGTCGTGAAAACGCACAACTACACTTTTCCTTATACTTTTTGGTACCACATACAGCAGTTTACCATCGCGCTGTTTATACAGGATTCCATTATGCAATTCATAGTTCTCCACACAACTTTCCTCGTGTTTCGTCTCATACTCAATGCTTTTGACAATATTTCCTTCTTAAGTCTAACAGATTCATCACTACTTTGGTACAATAACACAGTTTCTTCGTCGGTACTAACCGACAACACATCCATACTCCTAAACGGTTCAGGGGGTTCGACTGGAGCCCTGCTCGGAGCATCTACATGCGCTAATTTCTCTCCTGGTCTATGTATTATACGATAATCATATTCGCTTAGCAGGTCGTTCCAACGAACAATCTGTGGGTTTAGTGTCTTTTGCATACTCAAGTAACAGAGCGCTTGACAATCTGTGACTACTGCAAACGGAATGTTCGCTAACATTGATCGCAAGCGCGTAACAGCCCACACTATTGCTAATAATCCGAGCTTACTGCTGTGATAGTAGCTCTCGGGTTCACTCGTTTTGCGGCTGATCGCGTATACTAAACGTAATTTATTTGTTTTGTCTCTCTGCATCAACATACCTGCCAGACCTAGCGCACTCGCATCGGTGTGCAACTCCGTCTCCGCTTTCAGATCGAAGGTTTGTAATACTGGTTGCTCCGTGAGCTTTCGCTTGAGCGCCCCAAACGCGTTCTACTGAGATTGACCCCACCCAAACGGTACACTCGCCTTCAAGAGTTTTGATATCGGTTCAGCTATCTGTGCAAAAGACGGTACAAATTTTCTAAAATAACTGGTAAGTCCTAAGAAACGCCTTACTTCGTGCACGTTCTTTGGTTCTGGAAACTCCCTAATCGCTACTACCTTGTGTTGACCCGGGTCGATCCCTCTCGCCGAGATCTCATGACCCAAATATGACACCTTCGAATGCAAAAAACAACATTTGGCTAACTTAATTGTCAATCCCGCTTATTTCAATGCCTCGAGTACCAAACGTAACTTGGGTCGTAAGTCGTCCCAACTGTTCCCTGGTATTAGAATGTCATCTAAATAGAACAATGCCACATTATCACGTAACGGACCAAGGGCTTTATGCATTGCCTTGCTAAAGTACGCTGGGCCATTCATCAGGCCAAAAATCATTCTCGTAAACTCTACTGTCTCTTCGGGTGTAATTATGGCCGTCTTATCGCGTGCGCTTTCGGTAATCGGTAGTTGCAAATAACCATGGGCAAGATCTAGTACAATAAATAGTGAACTATCTCTAATCTGGGCTAGGTGATCATCTATATTCGGTAGTGGAAAGTGAACTCGCTCTGTGATGGCATTCAACCTTCTAAAATCTACACACAGACGCGACTCGCCTGTCTTTTTCTCTACTAATAACACTGGACTCGCATATGCGGACTGAGTTTCCGTAACTATACCTGCATTTTTCCACTTCTGTATGATATCTCGAATCTCTCGTCGCTCTTTGTCTGTCGCTCGATATGGCTTACATTGTACAGGGGGAGTATTCTCAGGTACCTTGATATCCATAACAACATCTTTCGCACAACCTAGATCATGCAAACTCGTAGACACACAGTCTCTAAATTCATTCAACAATTTGCTCAAGTCTTGTCGTACGGTCGGTGGCTGCTTCTTCCCGACGTTGATCGCCTCGTAGGTTATTTCGTCAGGTGACTTCGTCTCCCTCTCGATCATGTGCACATTTGACACATCTCCACGTACTATCAGCTGTTTCTCGGTAACAGTGTACTCTTCAGTTCCCCAAATTGACACAGGGAATGTGTAGTTCGCCTTGTAGACCGGGAGCCCATAACACTTTTTTTATGTATCATAATCTACCGCTCATATATATCTCAATTTCCATGAATCTGCGTCCCACATCACGAAAATATCATCGCCGAACAAATTCCGTGGTTACAAGATGTTGCACACGCGCGATCAAATTGTTAAAAAAAACTCAGGTTTTGGCATCATTAGTTACTGTTCGGCATATGTCGCAAATTACTGTTTTTGAAAAAAAAGTTCGGGCGGACGGCATTGCCGAACGTGTAGGATGGCTATGGAGGGCACTTTTACCCTATGCTTTTGTAAAAAAATTTGTTCAAAAAATTATTATAACCTACTGTTCGGCATTTCGTGAATATCTCTAATTATTCACTGAAATTGAAAACAATGCGGTCGCCGAGCATTTTGGTTCGCTAGGGGCCCAGCTACACCCGCGCACTTCCGTTTTCCGGTGTCGTTACGTGTGACATCATAGCCTACTTCTTCAAATTTCGATACTAACCTAATACAATGCCAAATATTCCGAATTAATCATTGCCGAACAAATAAAATGGCTACGCTAGATGTAAAAACATCTGCAAATTGCGGATCTTATGTTTAAGAAATATCATTACAACCTACCGTTCGGCGTGCTATTTCAGTGTACAGATATTCATTAACAATACGCAATTTATCAGTTTATATGATAAAATAATAGCTACAAATGGAATCATTGAAAAATATCATCGAAGTTACAGCGCCACTATGCGCCACTGATACCCACGCCAAAAAGCGAGGACGAAAATTAAATAAACTAACTTTGTAATGCGAATGGTAGTTTTGTAAGTTTTATCATTTGGGTATTTCACCTTGTTGGTTAATTTTTTTTCATTAATAAAACGTATTTTTAAATTTTGTAATGCCTAATTCACAGTCGTCTAATTGTTGTCAATGCCTTACCCATCCTATTGATTCGACACTTAATTTTTTTTATAACATTTTATAATATTCGTCGTTTGTATATATTGCCGAACGGTAGGGTATAGTTATTTTCCAATCTTGACTTCTCTCGGGTTAACAAAAACATAAAAAATGAATTAAAAAAAAAAAAATTCTCTAATGCACTGACCTCATTACGTCTTTTTTAACATGTCGCCATTAGAATTTTGATATACCGACTTTTGCTACATTTTCTAGAATGTTCAAAGTATTTTTCAGTATTTTTTTGGTGCCGATCGGACTGATAGTTTTCACGCGGCAACCATTTAAAAATGGTTCGGGTCAATTTGGCCCGGGCATGACCAGCTTGATTGAAATCTGTGGTGTGACCACGAAGGGATAATATAAATGTTCGGCAGTTGAATTTTTGTGTTCGGCACACCTTAATTTATTAGTAAGTATGTGCAAAGTAATTTTATTAAGCTGTTAAACATGAAGTAATTAGCTGCTTATTCAATTCAATAAATGAAAATTAATGCAATTTTCATTCAGTAATTATGGACAACATAACCAATCATTTTGTTCGGCGGTTACATTGTAAAATGGAATACGATGAAATCAGTCATAAAAGACTATCGCCGAACGGTAAGGTATAATTTGTTCATAACTAGTGTATTTTATTGTTTCTAACAAATGTATGGCCGGTTAATTTGTTCGGCATATATATTTTGTACTTCCATTCCATTTCATATACGTAATAAAATCAACGCCGAACAGTAGGCTATGATGTCACACGTAACGACACCGGAAAACGGAAGTGCGCGGGTGTAGCTGGGCCCCTAGCGAACCAAAATGTTCGGCGACCGCATTGTTTTCAATTTCAGTGAATAATTAGAGATATTCACGAAATGCCGAACAGTAGGTTATAATAATTTTTTGAACAAATTTTTTTACAAAAGCATAGGGTAATAGTGCCCTCCATAGCCATCTTACACGTTCGGCAATGCCGTCCGCCCGAACTTTTTTTTCAAAAACAGTAATTTGCGACATATGCCGAACAGTAACTAATGATGCCAAAACCTGAGTTTTTTTAACAATTTGATCGCGCGTGTGCAACATCTTGTAACCACGGAATTTGTTCGGCGATGATATTTTCGTGATGTGGGACGCAGATTCATGGAAATTGAGATATATATGAGCGGTAGGTTATGATACATAAAAAAAGTGTTATGGGCTCCCGGTCTATAAGTATCGCGGCTCTTGCGAGCAGTACGGAATATTAAGCATAAGAAGACAGACGTGTCAAGTGTATTATCGATATATTAAGCGTTAACACAAACGGTGTTAAACTAACATTAAGTCATCTAACAATTATAAAAATAGTAATTAATCTGGTTACCCATCCGCGGGTTGTGATTTCCGTTGTGACGTCTAAACTTAATTAATATAATGAACATTTCTTATTGCCGGCACTTCCTCGATTTTATTTAAAACCAAGAAACTCCCTCTCGATCCGCAAGACAAATATAGTATCATTATCAACAATCAGAAGTGGGATTAAACAGCTCAAAACGATTGAACCAGTGCCTGAATCGACGAGAATAAGAATCACGAAAGTTCCTCAAAATTTGGAAGACGTGGCGTAACGGTTATCGGTTCCCGAGTAATCGCTGACGGGTCGGAACGCGTAAGTTTATGGGAGAGTGGACAATAACGATATGGGTGACAGAATGAACGGTAATGTTGTACCTTGGCTCGGGTGGTAGTATTTGATTCTTACTCTATTTGATCCAGAGCATATGTTCAATAATATTTATTGAATTGGACGCTATATCTCAGGGCGTTTGGAATGAATCCTCGGGCCTAGTTTAAGTATCTTTTTAAGTATCTTTTAGTTTTAAGTATCTTTTAGAAGAATGGAGAGGGGATGGTAGAATTACTCAAATGCAGATTTCTATACCAAGGGAAGCAGATAATTCAGCTTCGTTTTTATTTTATAATGAAATGATATGTATGACAGCCTCACAGACTACTTAGGTGTAATTGTAAGTTTGAGGTAGTTATGCTACTCTACTGTAATAATGTTTAATTTAATATGAGGGGCTTATTCTCTTTATGAACGATTTTCTATCACAGCGGAATGAAGAAATTATTTTAAGAGAAGCTGGCTTGTGTTGTACAATGGGTCTGACAGACAAGAAGGCCGAAGCGATCAAGGTAGCTTCGCCGCTGTACATAAAGCATGGAAAAATGCAGACGAGAGTCCGGACAGGGGTAAAGGCCGAAGCAACTATCCGTGCCGCACACTGATTATGCCCCCTAGGGGCGTGTTTAAGCAGTTTTGACTATTTTTCTTAAGGCTGTCCGAGGGGGACCGCCATTTTTTGGATCGTTCGCAGCGCTGCCGCGCGTTGAGTTTTCGAACTAAGCCCGCCAGGACCCCGCTAAAATATGGGTGCAAATCAGAGGGTCCTGAATTTCACGAAATTTGTTGTCAATTAAGAATATATCTTTAATCTAAATTCGAGCGTGGCTAAAAACAATTTCACAAAACTGAAATTATTTATTCATATCTTGACATCAAATTCATCTATAAACTAGGTACATCAGAATTGATGGTAGATGTGACACATTAAACTTTAATGAAGTGATTCTACTTACAGTTATTGTACAAACAATTCTAAAGTTCAAATTAAACGTCTGATTTTTTCAATAATATCAACGTGTATAAACTGCGTTGCATATTTGTTATCTAATTTGATGTAACATAAGCATGTTTGCTATCTTTATTCGGATGAAACTACTGTGCATCTTCATTTTTATTCACTGAGAGAAAAACGCCACTGAAACTTCGATAACATTTTTCATTTTTGCAAGTGACTATATGAAACGTGTGATCAAAAAACACTCAATACAATTCTTACTTATGCTGTATTTGCATGGAAAAAATAATTCAACTATCTGTCATGAAATTTTAGTGTAGGGAAC